>MU225029.1:1445491-1469165 GCA_018584345.1 Thuja plicata | reverse complement strand
CTCCTCCATATCCACCTCAAGAAAACATCATTCCTCCAAATCCCTTGCAGAAAAATAAATCCCCTGAAGCTTCAGCTACTCCTATCAAAGCTACTCATGCACCTATTGATATAAAGGTGAATTCAAATGAGAAGATCCTTGGTCATGCAACTCACTCTAAAGATGTTTATATCCCCTCCACACTTTATATCCCTCCATTCAAATGTAAGCATCAATCTTCTCCATCTTCCAAATCTATCCTTGGTCCCTACATCCCAAAACTGAGACCGTCGAACCTTCCATCTATATTGGGTCCTTATGTCCCTCCATCTACCATGCCTATCAATACTAGCTTTTCATCCACTTGCTCTATTCCCTATCAAGATCAACAAAGACATACATCCTTGAAATCTCCCTATCAACCAATCCATATAAACCAGCCATATCGGCCCTATTCATCCATAATTCCCAAGTCTTTTGGAAACAATTTGGATGTGCAATGAAAAAATTAGAAATATAAGAATCCACTTACATATGAAGATCACTATGTCCCATCTAATCGACATGTGACTACAAATACAAAGGAAATATTCAAGAGACCACATAGGCCCACTGAGAAAAGAACCAAATCAAAGAAAATATGGGTTCCTAAATCCATTATGAAAGAATTGCATTCTAAATCATCTGATACAAATAGAAAATCAAAAGTTATGTGGATTCCCAAGTCTATCTTAAAAGACTTGAACAAAAAGGAAAAGTTATAGTTGGCATCCAAGCTTCCAAAGTCTTCCACTTCATCTCCATCTAAACATCTCCCATCTTCTAACTCCATCTTGGCTCCTCACAAACCAAGATCCATATCCAGTCATCCATCAACATCTCAAGCTATTCCATCCACTTTTCTTCCATTCATCCACTACCCTTCAAGGGGTGTGTCAATGTTGATCTTATCACCATACCCTATCCAATATCCTGCACCTACCTCTTACCCATCCATCTCATATCCTTCCATCCCTCTTATCCAATCCATTGCATAAATCCTTGGCTACCATCTTCCTTATCCTCCATATCATCTTCTCTACCATCACCCTATCAACATCTTTGAGCATACTTTCAACGGCCTTGGCCTATTATAGCATATCTTTCAGAGGAGCACTATCCAAAGAGCAAGAAGCTTAAGTTCCTTCCTAAATCAAAAAGTACAAAAAAAAAGTGCCTTGGTGAAAACTTGGTAAACAGGCACCTTGGTAGCAAAATTAAAGATAAAACAATCCGTCCTATGGTGAAAACCACTTCCTGTGGCACCTTGGATAAGTACCATGATGAAAACTTGGGAAATAGGTGTCATGTGTAATTCATCCTACTTGCACACTTCACTTGGGGGCAAGTTCCTTCCATGTCATCCTATCTATCATATCTTACATCCATCTAGCTCATGAGCATCCATGTTCCTTCTAGTGATCTTGACAAGGTTGAGCCTATCCATGAGCATCATGTATCCTAACATTCATGATCCCTTCCATCAGCCTATTTACTTTCTCTCATGCCAGCTACCCTATCATGATCTTGCTTATCCCAATCCTATCCTTCCTATCTCTATGCATTCCTATCATAATCCAAAACATACACTTATACCTCCATCAACCTTTATCCTGATCATAGCTCTATCCTATCTAATTGACCCCTTGGTCTTGATCTAAATGAAGAACGAAAAAAATGGAAAATTATTTCTCATAAGTCTCTTGGCATGTCCACTCTTTTGGACCACATGCTTTTCATGACATCAGGTCATTATCCTATATGCTATCCAACACCGCTCCATGAGCCTACATTGCTATATTCATTTTTCCCTAGCTTGGGTAATCTTGAGGAAACTGTCCTTGAGGGTCGCATTCACCCTCTTCACCGATGATTGTCTATTCACCTCATCCATCAGCTTGCTAATCTATCTGTAATGCCCTCCACCTTGCTATACATTAGGGGCACACCAATGTGATCTTTCCTGAGATCGATAATCTAAAAAAGACTAAAAAAAAAATTCAAAAGCCCTAAAAATCTAAAAATCGTAAAAATTCCTAAAAAAATGATCATCTTGGTGAAACCTAGCAATAGGAACTTTGATGCATCAACCAAAAAAAATCTCTCTATTGCCTATTTTTCAATCGACAGATATTGGGGAAATCTAACCTTGACTCCTGAAGATTGAGCCTCGTTCTAGGGATATTCTTTTGAAAGGCGATGAAAATTCTTGTATCTGGGAAATCTAACCCAGATTCCTAGGAGTCAACATGCTCTCAGTTACCTTCAAGACACTAACTTCACATGGATTAAAAATAGTCACACTCGGGGGCATCTTCCTGGTCTAGGGGGCATTGTCCTATCTTTTAGAGTCTCTTCTTCGCATCAGTCACTAGTGGTTCCCACTGAGTCTGCCTACTGATGCCTAGATCTCAGGCTGATCTTTATACTTGAGAATCTTTCTCGCATTAGTCACCAGTGATTCTCACTGCGTCTACCTACTGTCGCTGTACTACTAAGATTTCTCATATCAACTCACTATCTAAATATTTGACATCAATCTGTTCATTACGTGGGGGCATGGCTCCCCACTTTGATCACATCTTTGGTTTACACTTGAGTCAGTAATCTTGTCAATTCTAAAGGACAACTATCTACTGGCACAAACTGGTGTTTCTCAACACCCCAATCAAACAATGTTTTTCAACACTATCTTTGGACACATCTTTGTTTTTCAACACACATCAGACATCGCAACGTAAACATCTCTCGATAGAAATCAAACACATTACACTTAGAAGCACAACGGTATTTTTCAACACCCTAAACACATGCACATTTGCAAACTTTGAAACATGCTGAGCTATAATTGAATCTTTCTTTGTATGTTGTCTGTTCTCATGGTTTTCATTGATATTTTATTTTGTCTACTGCTTGTTGGTGTAGCCCTGATAATCCGGCAGCATCAAATAAATAGGGTGTATGTGATAAGAGCTTCTGCATTAAGGTGGGAAAGCCTCACATCCCTCAATCTTGTTTATTTGTATGCCAAGGGGAGGTTGGAACTATCTATTTGACTCTTATTGCTCTGTTTGTTTAGTTGTGTACTCTTACTATATCAAACTAGAGACAATGTTCAGGTCATCTTGGCTTTTGTGCCTCGATGCTTATGTTCATTTCCTACATTTTATCTGATAAAATTCATATTCATATTCTTATGGTTGCATGGGCACCAATAAGGATTGTATCAACTCTGATGTTCCAAAACTCGATGATGATAATTATGCAATGAGTCCAACAACCAATTCCTAGGGTTGCATTTAGCTTAGGCTTGCATTCGCATTTTAAGCTTGCATAGCGATAGTTTTGGTGCTCTCTTCGTAGTCTTCTCATTCTATGAAGGTTCTCATCTTTTTTCCTAGATTCCTCTTGATAGCACAAGTGTCTGATCTTCTCTCTCTATCTTCATCTATATGCTCAATCAATTTTTTGGGATCAAAATCAAAATATGACACTCCTAAGTAACTCAAAATCATGTTTTAAAATTTTGGGGCCGACGTGCTCCGATGCTTGTGCAATTATCTTTCTGACATCACTTTCTTGTTAGAATCATCTCTCATCATCATTTTCTTGGCTTCTGAAATCTTTTCATCCAAGTCAAATCTAAGTCAATTCTAGTCAAACTTGGTCAAACCTAGTCAACAGGACCTCCCAATTGCTCTAAATTGATTCTTCCTTCTCTTGATCTACCTCTGAAATTCCTTTGGATCTTTGATCTTACTTCTATCTGCAATCTTTTTTTGTCGATCATCTTTCTGTTGTGTCATCTTTTGATTTCGCTCCCGAGGGGGCAGGATGATTGCATCATTGAATCTTTTTGCATCATTCTCGAATATGTCTGATCTGAATCAAAAGTCCCCATTGCTAGGGGCATCTCATCACTTGGGGTATATTAAGTGTTTTGTACCTTATGGTCAAAATTGGATATTCCATGATCTTGAATCTCTAGGGGCATCTTGATGTCTCGCATCTTGTCATCTTGTCATCTATCTTTCTAGGTATCTGAGCAATCTAACTTGGATCCTCAAGGATTATGCTTCGTTCTAGAGATAGTCCTAAAAAATCTCTATTGACTATCTTTTGGGACAGGTATTGGGAAAATCTAACGTTGACTCCTAAAGGTTGAGCCTCATTCTAGGGACAGCCTTGTGAAAGATATCAATCTGACCTGTGTCTGGGAAATCTAACCTAGATATTGGGGGACTAAGCTTCGTTCTAGAGATGATTCTTGAAATCTCATTGGGTATTTGGGAAATCTAACCCTAATTCCTTAAATTCATGCTTCATTCTAAAGACAGCTCTCAAAATCTCTTTTTAAGCATTATCTAGGAAACCTAACCTGGATCTCGAAGGGCTAACCTTTGTATTGGGGAAAACTAACCCTGATTCTGGAGATATTCCTAAATCTTCATCAACTATCAGTAGACATTGGGGAAATCTAACCCCAATTCTGATCTTCTCTCAATTTGGTATTTGGACTGTTGTCTTCGCAATCTAACTTAGACTTTAGAAAATCATGCTTTGTTTTGAAGATGGTTTTGCTTCTCGATCTGATTGGTGTCTTGGAAACCTAACCTACACTCCTAAAATCTTCATCTGTCACATTAGACTATGCTTTGAATCAACGAGCTGCTCGCAAATCAAGAGTCTGTTGTTTCTTTCCAACAAACTCTTCATCCTCGATCATCAACTAAATAGGAGGCAACAGGTTGATTCAATCGATATTATGGAATGAGAAATTCATGTTCATCTTTGCAATTCAATGATTGAGAAATGACTATGTTATGTTGTTCCTAATTTAGAGGTCAACATTGAGACACATACAACTGGTAGTCTTAAACACTTCTACCATCTTGATCTTCATTTCCTCCATTGCTTCTTCAAGAATCTTATTCTTGATTTGTTGCTCTGACAAATCTTTGTCCAACTCTACATTGGTCACCATCCTGGACTCCCCTATGGACTCACTCCAATATGACAAACACCAATACAATCACCCAAGCCGTTCAATGGCTCTAATACCAATTTGATGAGGAGTTCCTCTCCTAGAGCCTTCTAGCTATCTCTCCAAGACCTTCACTGGGTCTTCCTTAGGGTCTCTTTCTCTTACCTAACTAGAGGATTCTTTCCTAATCCTCTCACTCCCTAGGAACTTCTCATCAACTTCAAACTCAACTCCTTTCACTCTTCCTTAACTTCCTTGCAACCATGGCTTCACAAGCCTCCTATCTCTCCAATGGTGAAAAAATCCTAAGGTGAAGTTTCCAACACTCCTTAGGTCTATTACAACTCTTATGGATTCATTTTAGTGAATCCTTCATCCATTTTCCAATCGAGTTCAAAATCTAGTCTTCTAGGCCTTGTAGCCTTTTTAGGCCTATTAGCCCTCCTAATAATTGAAAATAAGATTTTCCTCCTAGATCTCCTTAACAACCCTAGAAACAAATTACATATTCTTTGTGAGTTTTTCTTACCCTTCAACATTTTCTAGGTCTCAAATCTCAGTAGAGTCGGCACAATGGATTTCTACCAAACCCCTAAAAATAATGGTTTCAAAGGCATGTAGACTGGTTTGACAACTTGTACTTCTTCCTCCAATCAGATGGAATCCTCTAAACTTATCCTTCCATAAGAAGGTCTACACCACATGCCTCCACACTCCTCTAAACTTTATTGGCTCATACCAATCACTCTGCAATCTCCATTGCCACTGTATTGTTCAAATACCCTAACCAGAATGCTCACCACTTGCCTAGGGCCTGAATGTTCTTGAGCTTCCCCTTCACACAAACACACATTCCAAAATCCATTTATATACAATATATACAAGTTCCTAGTGGATTCCAAGTGGTCATGGAGTTTGAGCCATGGGAACTCCAAAGAAACCCATTATTTACATAAGTCGACCAAAACTGTCCAGTGAACTTGCAAAACACAAATAATTTAACAAAACCTAACTAGCATTTACAATCTACCAAACTAACACCACAAAAAGCTTGGAAAATACATTTCAAACACTATCCAATCATTCATTTAGTCCATTCAATCCAATAAATTGATGGATGACGGCTCTGTCACCAATTACACTACAAAATTGATCCTTCCTTGTGATCAGTCTGTACAAAATGAAAACTAACTTTCAAATTAGGGTTGGATTAGCATTATATACTCCTATCCCATCTGTCTAAACCATTTGGTCGGGATTTGGCCACCTTAATGGCTGATTCCTAAAAACTAGGAAATGTTGTCATGACAACTTGTAAAGTTGTCATGACAACTTTGACAACTTTTGTCAAAATTGAAAATTCTACATTTTGAGTGTCCTAATTGGTTCCAAACTTTACCAATTGACCTCAAATGGCTAGAAAACAATTAAACATTGTAAATCTTCCAAATTTGGGACTTTGGTCAACTCTTTGATTTTTGAGTTGACTTCTAGGCCTTAGACTCCTAGAATCCACTAGACTCAAAAAACACAACCCTAACCTTTCCAAACCTAAACCACACCTCAAACACACACTAGGGACTTTATAGTTTATTCCTTATTCATGGATGGTTGGCCAAACCAACCTACAAGCCAAAATTGTTTAAGATATTTCAATAAACCTTAAGGGTGCTCCTGCACCAGCTAGGGAATGCTCGGGAAGATTCATAGTATTGGAAGGACATGTACAAAAGAGATGTGCCATGAGAGAAGTGGGCACCAAGTTACAGAGTGTCTTCCAGTAGATCACACTCCTATAGGACATAAAGCAGCGGGGGAGTGTTGGGACCGATTGGGCCAACTAGATCAGGAAAGAGAGGGCATCAGGCTAGAGGAGCCTCATCTTCAAGACAGGACAAGGATCAGGAGGACTGAGAGAGCAGAGGTTGACTAGAGATTCTCTATACCAGAGGCGTATTTTTTATAGACATGTTATAGATCATGAGCCTGTGGGCCTTAGTGTATACAAACACCTTGATTTTGGTACTCTGATACTTTTTTGAGATATATATATCATATCCAGCTATTTTATGATGCACATGACGGATGCTTATGTACATGATTTACTTTCTTGTTATATGATGATGCTTAGATATTGAAATATATGTCCTTTTTTATGCAATATATACATGTTATGAATGCAAGCACTTTTTTTTGTCCTTTTTTTCTTTTTGAAATGTATGAATGTAAAATGCAAATATGTTTTTGGAGTTTTTTTGCTCGTTTATGAGTGAATGCAACATGCACATGCATTTGGTGTTTTTCCCTTTTTATAAATGTATGTATGTAGGATGCACATGTTTTTGATATACCATAGTACTAGACCAAGATGACTGCGAGGACTAACCGAAGAAGTGTTAGCGGAAAGTGGAAATTAGATGAAAAAATGTTAGTAAGATAGAAATATTTTGGCTTTCAAAAGTGCAATTATGTCATAAGAGCTTATTTTGATTTTGCAAAATTGGATTCAGCGCATCATGGCACAAAAGGCCAGAGCAAGAAAATCATCCTTTTGCATAAACAAACACGATGCAAACAAAGGATGATCTTCACCATCCTGAAGCATATAGTAGACATGCCCCAGAATTTCATTAGAACATCAAACAGGCAGAAGATAAAGCAAAAAAAATGGTGATGAACCATCCTAACTACTCTCATAAGTTCAGATAATATCATCGAGTAGCATAGGAACATGATCAAAAAGGAAAATCAAGAAAAGATAAAACACTCACTGAAACAATGTGAGCCAAAAACCATTCATATCTTTTGTTACTTGCATTAAATGATCTTGGTTTGATAGCTTAATTGTGATTGACTGTTTGGATGATTGATTGAAAGGTTCGATAGGTTGATTGATAGTAAAGATCAAAAGATCAAACAGGTCCAACCAGATTGAATGTTGAGTCACAGTGATTCAAATTGTGTTTGTGACAACATGATTTAATTAAGCATACAATGATGAATCTGCCATGGATGTCTAAAAACATGATGATCATTTTCCAAAAGGACAAGTATGTACAAATTTATTACAGCTTTTTGAAGAAGCTTTTGCAATTTTTAGGATTTTTGGAGATATTTGAATTTTTTTGTGATGATCTTTTTTAAGGACTTTTTATGATTTTTATAGATTTTTTCAGCATCATATGTGATATTTAGAGGTTTTTTGCAGATCGTATTTGATTTTTAGAGATTTTTTCAACATCATATTTGATTTTTTTGGATTTTTAGCTTCTTATTTGTTTTTTTAGGTCATTAAGATATTTACAAGTTGTTATCTCCAATCTGATAGTCGAGTAATCTCATGGATAAATCACATTCAAGGTCTTTCCCTCAGTTTGAATTCAAATTCAAAGACGGTCAGTGCCAGGAATCTGCCCCCAAACAGGAGATAGACTGTACAGAGGCCAAGGAGACATACTGATTGGGTGTACCAAGGGTAAGACAAAGGAAATCAACTAGTTACAGGCCATAAAGGGGCACTAGGGTTGATTCAAAGTGAAAGATGCAATCAAGAAAGAAATTCAAAATACCAAGTGTAATCATGATAGACATTGGAACAACTTACTACGTGTGGCGCCTGTTGGCTAGGTTTTCACCTCTATACTTGTCCAAAGTGCCTGTTTACCAGGTTATAACTTGTGGACAGGATTTCTCTCTTTATTTATATTTTTGTGTGCCAAGATGCTTGTTTACCAAGTTTTCTTCAAGGCAACCATTTTTTTCTCTTTTTCTCTTTTTTTGCTTTTTTTTCTCTTTTTTGATTTTTTTGTATTTTTTCAGAAATTTTTGCAATATTTTTTGTATTTTTTCAGGATCATGAATAATACTTATGGAGGTGCATGTTGTTCATTTCTTTTGTAAATGGTTCTCCCTCTGGTGTTGTAAGTTGATACACTCCAGACCCATATGTTGTTGTGACTATATAGGGGCCTTCCCAGTTTGTGGTGCACGAGAACCTAGCCAATCCTCAAAGCCCTAGTGTTTAGCATTGTAACTGACCTTAGCCAAGTTATTGTGTGTATTTTCTTAAGGCCTTAGAAGGTCATGTTGTGTGACTAGGTGAATTAGTGTTAGTGCTAAGTTCACTATTAGTCTTTTTTAGTTGCTTTAGTAGTTTAGTCCTAGTTTGGTCTAAAGTTGGGAAATAGGTTAAAATTGTGTCCTAGACCCATGTTGGCTGCCAAATATGCTTAATGAGTCATTATTGAACTAAATGGGTTAGAGGCCCTAGTTTTTAGTTTGCATCATAAATGCAAAAGATGCCAAAAGTTGTCATCACAAAATTTGCAACTTTTTGCAAATGTTGCATGCAACTCGACAACATTAGATACCCTCTTTTCCAAGAGTGGGAAATGAATTATAATGGCCTAAAATTGTGGAGAATGTATCTTTAGACACTCTATGTCTTTTTTCCCAAGGTAGAGTGAATGTATGCAATTTTTGGAGAGCAAGAAAGCAAGTTTTTCTGAAAACAGTGCAGACTCCACTACTTTGCAAGTTTATGGTGTTTTAATGGATTGAAATATAAAATAAAACTATGGATTCATGTAGTAGGGATATTTATAAGATCTTTTCATTCAGATTTTTAGTAATTTTGAGTTGATTTGTTAACTGTAGGAAAATATCTTCAAACTAGGTAGTCTACTGGTGTAAATCGGGGCAATTTTGGTTTTATGGCTCCCCCATGAAATTTAACCATGGGAAACCTAAGAGGTTTAATGAATGTCTTAGGGGAGACTCTTTAAATATTTTATATACAAGTAGGAGGTCAAGAGAAACATTTTTCTATTCATAAATTCATGCCCTAGGTGATTTAGGACAACCTGACTAGGTGAGTGACGGGTAAAAACCTATATACAGAGACAAGGGTGAAAATGGGAGAAATGAACCAAGTGTGGTATCAATATTTTTAGGGTCTCATAGGTCCCTAGTTTTTATCTCAGATCACAACCAATCCAACTAGATTGAGTTTTTCATAGAAATCAGTAGAGAGCTAGTGAGGAGCCAAAATAGGCCCAATAGCCCTACATTTCAGGATAGAGATGTACTGACAGATTGGGAACCCTAGACCTTAGAAATATTTTAGGTTTCCAAAATGGGTATCTGAATCCTAAATTGGTTTTAGGGGTTGTGTGGAATTTTTTAGAGAAAATCTTGAAAAACTCACTAGATAGGGCTAATTGGTGTTTTAGGCCTAATAGGACAAATTGGGTATGAATTTGAAACTCGACTAACTTGGGGGTTGAAGACTTATGGGATTTGATTTTAGTGGATGTAGAATGAAAATTCTAAGTGTTTACAAGACCCTTGTAGCATGGGAGGTTTTGGTATGAAGAGTTTAGCTTTGGGATTCTTCAAAGCCAATGAAAGCATTGAGATAAAACTGAGATACTTGTCCTTCAAGTTGAACCACAATTGTTTTTGTAATCACCTAAAAATGGTCACCTAAACCCTAGACCCCCAATCTCAACATTTAATCAAGAAACCCTAATCTTGATTATTCTAAGTCCTAAATCAAACAGGCAATTCATCATATTTGAACTGATCTGACCTAAACCCTAGGTCCTAATCGATCATCTCACTTGATTAATTAATTAATTCCTAAAATAATATTACATTGGCTAATATATCTTATGTTAATTATTTAATTGATATTATGACATATTAATTAAAAAAAAATTAGAAAATTGTCAATTAAATCAAAAAGGAATTAAATTAATTATAAAAATATAAATGTGCATTCAAAGTCAATTAAATTATTAAAAATGCATATGACATCATCAAATTTAGTTAACTGATTATCAAAATGAAAACAATCCAGTTCCACTCAGTTAACTGATTCTCCACTATTTATCATTTTGGAAATATTTTAGTTAACTGAAAACTTAATATGGAAGTTTCCAAAATAACTGATCAGTTAGTTCAGTCAACTGACTCTCTCAACCAATCGAATCACTTGCACGTGGATTGTGCTTCTTCAATCAAATCTGAGCCACTCTTTTTGTTTGATCTTGACTGTCGATTCGAGACAGATTTCTATAAAAGAGAAACTCTTTTCCTTCACAAAGGATCCGAATTTTTGATTAATGTTATTATACTCCATTTTTATCTTAGCTTTCTTGCATGTTTTAGCTTACATTTATCTAATATTGTTGTTGAGTTTTATTCAAGCATGCAAACATAAATTTAGAGCACACTTTCAATTTGGGTTTAAAATTGAATATCTCACATTTCAATTGGTGTTCTAAAACTGAATTCTAACTAGCTTGGATTAACAGCAATCTGCATTTGCATTTGCATTTAGATTAATCAGTAGTTTACTCTCTGCATATAGCTTTTTAAATCCTTCATTTAGGTCTTCAGTTTAGTCATTGAGCTTGAAATAACCTAAGAGTAAGCTCATACTGCTACCTTCAAGAAGGAAACAAGTCAATTCTTTCAGACATACAGGATGAATTAATCAATATTCATTTCTGTATGTAACTAAAGTACAATGACCATGTTGAAGTGTACTGCTAAGAGAGAAGGCCACTTTTAGCACGAGAAACACCCAACACAAGGTTTTCTTTAAACACAATATGTCATTTTCCTTTTGATAAAGATTTGTACTTACCTCCGTTCCCGAGTGAGGTTGAAATTCCATGATTTGATAAGTACAACGGTCACTCTAATCCACTAGATCACATCTGAGAATTATGTGCTCTTTGTATCGAATTTATGCATGATGAGACATATCTTATGCGTCTCTTTCCTTGGAGTTTGAGCGGCCAAGCTATGGAGTGGTTCTCAAAGTTACCCACTGGTATAAAAAATTTTGATGAGCTGATGAATCTATTCCTGCAACAGTACTCTTACAATATCCAACATCTTGTGATGATGATTGATTTATGTAACACAAAGACAAACATAGGAGAACCCTTTTTGACCTTTCTTCAGCGATGGAGAAAGATGTTTTCTAGATATCCATGAAACGTGCCTGAATCTGAAAAAGATGGATATTTTTTCTAGTGTTCTGATTCCAGAACTAAACTACCCTCTTCAGATGCAATGTCCACCCTCTTTCAAGAAAATGGTGGAAAATGCAATGAAAATAGAAGATGTGCTTGTTATAAAGTGTGACATTACCCTCTACAAAGAAAACAAGTTTAGTTCCACTTCCAAAGACAAATCTAAATATTGGAACAAAAACAAGCATGTGGTAAATGATGGAGTAGTCAATTACTCTGCTCCCCAGTCAAAACCAGTAGTCTTCAATCTAACAAGTGGCTCTAAGGCCCTAAACACTGCTGGAAATACCACTAAATCCTCATCTTCTAAAGGGACCAATGGTTTTTGAAAGACAAACCATGGATTAAACTTAAATGAGACTTTGACTCTTTAGGTGAGTCTTATGAATCTGTACTTAAAACTCTACTAGCAAAAAAACTGATCATGTTGCCAGACAACTCCAAACCATGTAATCAAGAAATCAAACCTAGATGGTGGAGAGACAATGATTTCTATCAATTCCATAGAAACAAAGGATAGATGATATAAAATTGCATGAGGCTCAAACATGAGATCCAAGATCTCATTGATAACAAAATAATTTTGGTTGATAATCACAACAAGAATGCTGATCATAAGGAATTCAAATATCCTTTCCCAAAAAATCACAAAGGAGAAACTTCTAAGAAAGGTGCTCAAATCAATCATACTTATTCTAATGATGACTACAATGTCATCAACATGCTTGAGTCGTCTCATTCTGAATATTGCAATGTCATCATCGTCAAGCAGAAAGAGAAAGAGTCTCGATCAGCCAACACAGTGACTTGAGCGCAAGAAAAGGTCACCCTGGGGGGTTTTGGATCTTCCAACCCTTCATCATCTTCCAATAAACCATCGATATCCAAATCCTAGGTACCTCTTAGGAAGAAAACCGTTGTGGGTACCTCTAAAGTCTCATAGTCCAAACAACTGACTTCATCCAATACTATGGACTATAGTATCGTCGAGCAATTACAGAGACCCTCTTCCCAAATTTCAATCTTTGAATTGCCCAAACTCTCTCCACCTCACAGAGAGGTCCTAGATAAAGCGATATCAACTACCAATGTCCCTAAGGACTTTGATCTGGGTCAGTTTCAATCCATGGTGGGTCGCTTGACCTCGTCACATTACATATCATTTTCAGAACAAGATGAAAACTCTTTAAGTCATCTATACAATCTCCCATTGCATGTCAAAGTATTGATCCATAAACACCGCATCAGATGGGTCTTGATAGATGGAGGCGCAGGGTTGAATATCTGCACATAGAGATTGATTGAGAAACTGGGATTTTCAGAGAACGTCATTGATCCTAAAAAGAAAATCACTATCAAGGCATATGATGAACAAGAAAGATCTTCTAAAGGTCTCATAACTTTACCAATCCAAATAGGTCCTGTTGAGAGGGATGTTACCTTCCAAGTTCTGGATCTCCCATTGGCCTACAAAATTCTATTAGGAAGACCTTGGATCCATGAGATGTAGGAAGTTCCATCAATGTTCCATCAGTGCATCAAATTCCCATTCAATGGTGTAGAAGTTATTGTTCCTGCAGACACTAGTTATGCCTATAACGCATTAATACAAGCAGTGGATACCCTTGTCCCATACAACAGTGAGCCATCCGACTCTGAATCAGCTACAAATTTATTGAATGAAATGGAAAAGAACCTCAAGATAAAGGACACAAGTATGGGTGGATACACAGTGGAACTTGTACTGTCACTCACATCCCTTCCCAGATCACCTAGGTCTTATGGAAAACCGTCAGAAGAGATGAAACCAAAAACACCCCAAGAAATCTATGATGAGATCTTTGTTAAAACCAACACACCATTAGAAGATGAACAGGAGGAAAGAGCCATTTTGGCTTAGTTATATAAGGAACCTGAAGATAATTAAGTCGAACAACGTGTAATACCCCCAGAAAAATTTGGTGTGGGGTATAAGGTGGCTTGTAAAATGGGTTATTCAGGTAAAGGACCCATTGGACCTAATAAAAATGGACTTAAATAACCTATCTCTATTGACTAAAAATGACCTAGAGACACAACTGGTCTAGGATTCTTATCTAAGAAAGAAAAAGAGTGAAGAATCACCTAGATAAAGGAAAGGGACATCAGGTTCTTGAAGAACACAATACAATAGTAGAAAGTACAAACATACCCACTAGCCACTGGGATGATTCAGATGATTCTGATGTAGAGGATCTGTATCCTTCTCCAATTCCTCCCAATATTTTGGCTCTTCTATTTGATGAAGATACACCATAGGTCAACACTATTGAAGAGCGTATTCTGGAGGAATCATCGATAACTTCTTATCAATCAAAAACTACTAAATCTGAACAAGATCTGGATACAGAAGAAAGGAGTTTAACCATAGCAGAGTTTTTAGGTAGAACTAATCCAAACTAGGGGAAAAGAGTGGATTTCACTCATGTCCTTGATATGAAACCTAATGATGAAATAGACTCCCATGAATATGAGTTTGATAGTCTTTCAGAAGACACCTTAGACATAGAGATGGATACAGTTCAATGATATGTACCCACGCCTGAAGTAGGTGAAGGCTTAGAGGTTAGGTCAAACAAATTAGGACCCCCTATCTCTGACATGGGCTTTGATGATGCCGTTAGGGATCTTTCCGATCTAAACACATCTATACAAGGTTCAGGTCTAGGAATCTACTTAAAAGTCACTGTCTATGACGAACATATCGTGAATGCCCTCAAACCCATTGAACCTTTGCCACTAATGCATCCTGAACTCATTGATTAGTCCTTACAAGGACAACCTACTAAAATTCCTACATTTCCCAATGACTATGCTTTAGCCTGATATCTTAACACCGCTAAACCTATCACTTCTTCCACCAGTGAACCTAGTGTGAGCATGACTGAAGTAGACATCATGTATCTCAGTTATAAAATAAAAATGAGAAAAATAAAAGGGTCTGAAGGCAAAAACCACATTGTGGTGGTTTCATAACCCAAAATAGTAAAAATAAAAGACACATCCAAAGGTGAAAACCTCTCTGAGGCGCCTGAGGATGGGATGCTTGATGTCTTGCCTAGTCATTTACACAAACGATCATCATTTCTTATAGAGCCAACTCAACCAGTGAATATTGGCACAGAGGAACACCTGCACATTATTCATGTAGATAAATATTTGTCTGTAGAAGAGCTCAAGGAATTCACCAACTTCTTTAAAGAAAAGAAGATAAACTTTGCTCGGACATACTCAGATATTCCTAGTTTATATCTAGACCTTATCATGCATCATCTCTCAATAGCTCCTAGAGTAAAATCAGTAAAAAAAAAACTCAGAAAAATGCACCCTCATGTTGCATTACTTATCAAGGGTGAACTGCAAAAGTTACTCAAAGATGGATTCATCTGAGCTATTGATTATGCAGAATGGATATCCAACATCATACCAGTATCAAAACCAGACAAACCCATTAAAGTCTACACCGATTTTATGGATCTCAACAAAGCATGTCCAAAGGATGACTTTCCTTTTCCTAACATTGACATGATTGTAGACATGACTGTTGGGTATGAAATGTATTCTCTCATAGATGGTTTCTCGGGGTACAACCAAATCAAGATTGCCCCAGAGGATCAAGAAAAGACTTCCTTCACATGTTCCTATGGAATGTTCTACTGGAATGTCATGCCTTTTGGTTTGAAAAATGTAGGAGCTTCCTATCAGAGGGCAGTAACAGCTATCTTCCACGATATGATGCATAAAACCATGGAAGACTATGTGGATGATACCCTTGCTAAATCAAAGAAATGATATGTGCACCTACAAGATTTAGGCCCAATCATGGATAGAATGGAAAAGTTTAAATTACGGTTGAATCCTAAGAAATGTGCATTTGGTGTTACCTCTGGCAAGCTATTGGGTTACATTATCTTAGCTAAAGGCATAGAAGTTGATCCTGAAATGGTGCGAGTGATACTAGAAATGTCACCTCCCAAGAATATAAGTCAAATGAGAACACTCCAAGGGAGAATCCAGTCTATCAGAAGGTTCATCTCACAGTTGGCTGATAGAGCACAACCATTTACCAAGAATCTATGCAAGGGCATTACTTATCAATGGAGTGAAGAATGTGAAAAGAGTTTCACTCAAATCAAAAAGTACCTGGCTAACCCTCCAGTACTCATGGTACCTTAACAAGGAAAATCGTTGATTCTGTACATTTCAGCTACCTCAACATCACTGGGGCACTGCTAGCGCAAGAATATGAAGACAAGAAAGAATGTTCTATATGCTATATCAGTAGAACATTGGTGTCCTATGAGATGAATTACTCTATGATCAAGAAAGCATGCCTAGCAGTAGTCTTTGCATATCAGAAATTGCATCACTACATGTTGGCTCACTCAGTCAAACTGGTGGCTAAAATTGACCCTTTGAAGTATCTCCTAAGTAAAGCTACCCTCACTGGTAGATTGGCTAAATGGGTTATGCTTCTTAGTGAATTTGACATAGATTATATTGAGCGTAAAGAAATCAAAGGGTAACCAATCGCAAATCAATTGGTTGATGCTCCACTACATGACAATGAACCAATCAATGTTGAGTTCCTAGATGGATCTATTTTGCACATCACTAATAGATCCTAGAAAATGTTCTTCGATGGCTCCTTCACACAACAAGGTTTAGGTGTAGGGATTGTTTTTCTGACTCCTCAAAACTATTCCATTCCAAAGGCGTACAAGCTCATTTTTCCTTGTACCATCAACATAGAAGAATATGAAGCACTAGTAAATGGCATCAAACTGGCTCTTGAATGGAATGTTTCTGAGTTACATGTCCATGGTGACTCTCAACTTGTAATCAACCAAATCAATGATGTATACCAGACCAAGGATGAAAAACTCATTCCTTATAAATGAATGGTTGATGACTTTAAGAAATATTTCACTTACATCACATTTCAAAAAGTCCCAAGGGTATAGAATAGAGCAGCTGATGCCATGGCTACATTAGCATCCTCACAATAACAAGAGGACGATTTCCACTATGAGTTCCTGGTGGAAGAAATCCATTTCCCTTCCTACAATTCCCCTGACTCCCAAATGGTCTGTTTAGTCATTGAACAGGAATCCTCCCGTTATCACCATGTTTACTCTTACCTATACCATCAGATCATTCTTGATGGACTAACCAAAAATGAAAAATGACACCTCATCTGAAATGCCTCACGGTATGTTATCATGGCCAACGGTTTGTATAGGCAAGGATTAGATGGTACTTTTCTTAGGTGTCTAGAAAAAGAAGAGTCTAAACATGTGTTGTTTGAAGTCCATGAAGGAATTTGAGGTTCTCATTCCAATGGTCTGACTCTAGCCTGAAAACTACTTAGAGAAGGGTATTATTGGCCAGATATGGAGAAAGAAGCTATCAGGTTCACAAAAAATTGTAAGAAATGTCAGCTGCATGGAAATCTTATACACACTCCAACAAGGGAGCTCATTCCTTTTGTAACACACTAGCCCTTTCAACAATGGGAATTTGATCTAATCGAGCAGATTTACCCCTCATCTTCTAACGGACACAAGTTCATTATCACAACTACTGAGTATTTTACCAAGTGGGTTGAGGCGGTCCCACTCATTAAAGAAACTAGACAACATGTCTCGATGTTCATTCTGAACTACATCATTTGTCACTATGAAATACCTTCCTCCATCATCACTAACAATGGGGGTCAATTTAAGAACAACATTATGGATGAGTTGTGTGAAAAATTTAAAATCACACAACACTGTTCTTCAAAATATTACCCACAAGGTAATTGGCAGGCTGAGACCTCAAATAAAAATTTGTTGAAAATCTTACATCGTATAGTTATAAAGTCTAGAAGAGATTGGCACCTGCAGATCAATCCTGCATTATGGGCTTACAGAATGAGCAATGAGCAATATTATGGAATGAGCAATTCATGTTCATCTTCACAATTCAACAATTGAACAATGACTATGTTGTGTTGTGCCTAATTTAGAGGTCAACATTCAAACACATACAACTGGCAATCTCAAACACTTCTGCCATCTTGATCTTCATTTCCTCCATTGCGTCTTCAAGAAGCCTATTCTTGATTTGTTTCTCTGACAAATCTTTGGCCAACTTTGCATTGGTTACCATCTTGGACTCACCTATGGACTCACTCCAATATGAAAAACACCAATTCAATCACCCAAGACTTTCAATGGCTTTGATACTAATTTGATGATGAGTTCCTCTCCTAGAGCCTTCTAGCTCTCTCTCCAAGGCCTTCACTGGGTCTTCCTTAGGGTCTCTTTCTCTACCCTAACTAGAGGATTCTTTCCTAATCCTCTCACTCCCTAGGAACTTCTCATCAACTTCAAACTCAACTCCTTTCACTCTTCCTTAACTTCCTTGCAACCATGGCTTCACAAGCCTCCTATCTGTCCAATGGTGACAACCTCCTGAGGTGAAGTTTCCAACACTCCTTAGGTCTATTACAACTCTTATGGATTCATTTTAGTGAATCCTTCATCCATTTTCCAATCAAGTTCAAAATCTAGTCTTTTAGGCCTTGTAGCCTTTTTAGGCCTATTAGCCCTCCTAATTATTGAAAATGTGATTTTCCTCCTTGATCTCCTAAAGAACCCTAGAAAAAAATTACATATTCTTTGTGATTTTTTCTTACCCCTCAATATTTTCTAGGCCTCAAATCTCAGTAGAGTCTGCACAATGGATTTCTACCAAACCCCTAAAAATAAGGGTTTCAAAGGCATGTAGACTAGTTTGACAACGTTTACTTCTTCCTCCAATCAGATGGTATCCCCTAAACTTATCCTTCCATAAGAAGGTCTACACCACATGCCTCCACACTCCTCTAAACTTGATTGGCTCATACCAATCACTCTGCAATCTCCATTGCCATTGTATTGTTCAAATACCCTAACCAGAATGCTCACCACTCGCCTAGGGCCTGAATGTTCTTGAGCTTCCCCTACACACACACACACTCCGAAATCCATTTATATATAGCATATACAAGGTCCTAGTGGATTCCAAGTGGTCATGGATTTTGAGCCACGATAACTCCAAAGAAACCCATTATTTACATAACTCGACCAAAACTGGCCAGTGAACTTGCAAATCACAAATAATTTAATAAAACCTAACCAGAACTTACAATCTACCAAACTAACACCATAAAAAGCTTGGAAACTACATTTAAAACACTATCTAATCATTCATTCATTCCATTCAATCCAATAAATTGATGGATGACGGCTCTGTCACCAATTACACTACAAAATTGATCCTTCCTTGTGATCAGTCCGTACAAAATGAAAACTAACTGTCAAATTAGGGTTAAATTAGCCTTATATACTCCTATCCCATCTGTCTGGACCATTTGGTCAGAATTTAGGCACCTTAATGGTCAATTCCTAAAAACTAGGAAATGTTGTCGTGACAACTTTGACAACTTTTGTCATGACAACTTTGACAACTTTTGTCAAAATTGCAAATTTTACATTTTGAGTGTCCTAATTGGTTCCAAACTTTACCAATTGACCTCAAATGGCTAGAAAACAACTAAACATTATAAATCTTCCAAATTTGGGACTTTGGTCAACTCTTTGATTTTTGAGTTGACTTCTAGGTCTTAGACTCCTAGAATCCACTAGACTCAAACAACACAACCCTAACCTTTCCAAACCTAAACCACACCTCAAACACACACTAGGAACTTTATAGTTTAGTCCTTATTCATGGATGGTTGGCCAAACCAACCTACAAGCCAAAATTGTTTAAGATCTTTCAATAGACCTTAAGGGTACTCCTACACCAGCTAGGGAATGCTCGGGAAGATTCATAGTATTGGAAGGACATGTACAGAAGAGATGTGCCATGAGAGAAGTGGGCACCAAGTTACAGAGTGTCTTCTAGTAGATCGCACTCCTATAGGACATAGAGTAGTAGGGGAGTGTTGTGACTGATGGAGCCACCTAGATCAAGAAAGAGAGGGCATCAGGTTGGAGGAGCCTCATCTTCAAGATAGGACAAGGATCGGGAGGATGGAGAGAGCAGAGGTTATAGATCATGAGCCTGTGGGCCTTAGTGTATACAGACACCTTGATTTTTTTACTTTGATACTTTTTTGAGATATATATATGATATCCAGATATTTTATGATGCACGTGATGGATGCTTATGTACATGATTTACTTTCTTGTTATATGATGCAGCTTAGATATTGAAATATATGTCCTTTTTTATGCAATATATACATGTTATGAATGCAAGCAATTTTTTTTGTCCTTTTTTCTTTTTGAAATGTATGAATATAAAATGCAAATATGTTTTTGGAGTTTTTTTGCTCATTTATGAGTGAATGCAAAATGCACATGCATTTGGTGTTTTTTCCTTTTTATAAAGGTATGTATCCAGGATGCACATGTTTTTGATATACTAGAGTACTAGACCAAGATGACTGCGAGGACTAACCGAAGAAGTGTTAGTAGAAAGTGTAAATTAGATGAAAAAATGTTAGTAAGATAGAAATATTTTGGCTTTCAAAAGTGCAATTATGTCATAAGAGCTTATTTTGATTTTGCAAAATTGGATTCGGTGCATCATGGCACAAAAGTCCAGAGCGAGAAAATCATCCTTTTGCATAAACAAACACGATGCAAACAAAGGATGATCTTCTCCATCCTGAAGCATATAGTAGACATGCCCCAGAATTTCATTAGATCATCAAACAGGCAGAAGATAAAGCAAAAAAAATGGTGATGAACCATCCGGACTACTCTCATAAGTTCAGATAATATCATCGAGTAGCATAGGAACATGATCAAAAAGGAAAATCAAGAAAAGATAAAACACTCACTGAAACAATGTGAGCCAACAACCATTCATATATTTTGTTACTTGCATTAAATGTTCTTGGTTTGATAGCTTAATTGTGATTGACTGTTTGGACGATTGATTGACAGGATGGATAGGTTGATTGATAGTAAAGATCGAAAGATCAAACAAGTCCAACCAAATTGAATGTTGAGTCACAGTGATTCAAATCGCGTTTGTGAGAACATGATTTCATTAAGCATAGAATAATGAATCTACCACAGATGTCTGCAAACATGATGATCATTTTGCAAAAGGACAAGTATCTACAAATTTATTACAGATTTTTGAAGAAGCTTTTACAATTTTTAGGATTTTTGGAGATATTTGAATTTTTTTGTGATGATCTTTTTTAGGAATTTTTATGATTTTTAGGGATTTTTCATGACTTTTTATGCTTTTTATAGATTTTTTCAGCATCGTATGTATTTTTAGAGGTTTTTTCTAGATCATATTTGATTTTTTTGGATTTTTAGCTTCTTATTTGTATTTTTAGGATTTTTTTAGGTCATTAAGATATTTACAAGTTGTTATATCCAATCTGATAGTCGAGTAATCTCATGGATAAACCACATTCAAGGTGTTTCCCCCAGTTTGAATTCAAATTCAAAGACGGTCAGTGCCAGGAATCTGCCCCCAAACAGGAGATAGACTATGTACAGAGGCCAAGGAAACATACAAATTGGGTGTACCAAGGGTAAGACAAAGGAAATCAACTAGTTACAGGCCATAAAGGGGCACTAGGGTCGATTCAAAGTGAAAAATGTGATCAAGAAAGGACTTCAGAATACCAGGTGTAATCATGATAGACGTTGGAACAACAACGTACTACGCGTGGCGCCTGTTTGCCAGGTTTTCACCACGGTACTTGTCCAAAGCACCTGTTTACCAAGTTTTTACTTGTGGACGGGATTTTTCTCTTTATTTATATTTTTATGAGCCAAGATGCCTATTTACTAGGTTTTCTTCAAGGCAACCATTTTTTCTCTTTTTCTCTTTTTTTGCTTTTTTTCTCTTTTTTTATTTTTTTGTACTTTTTCAGAAATTCTTGCAATTTTTTTTGTATTTTTTCAGGATCATGCATAATAATTATAGAGGTGCATGTTGCTCATTAATTTTGGAAATGGTTCTCCCTCCGATGTTGCAAGTTGATACACTCCGAACCCATATGTTGTTGTGACTATATAGGGGCCTTCCCAATTTGTGGTGCATGAGCACCTAGGAAATCCTCAAAGCCCTAGTGTTTAGGATTGTAAATGACCTTAGCCAAGTTAGTGTGTGTTTTTTCTTAAGGCCTTAGAAGTTCATGTTGTGTGACTAGGTGAATTAGTGTTAGTTCTAAGTTCACTATTAGTCTTTGTTAGTTGCTTTACTAGTTTAGTCCTAGTTTGGTCTAAAGTTGGAAAATAGGTTCATATTGTGTCCTAGACCCATGTTGGGTTCCAAAGATGCTTCATGAGTCATTAATGAGCTTATTTAATCAAAATAAATGGGTTAGAGGCCCTAGTTTTCAGTTTGCATCATAAATGCGAAAAATGCCAAAAGTTGTCATGACAATATTTGCAACTTTTTGCAAATGTTGCATGCAACTCGACAACATTGGATACCCCCTTTTCCAGGAGTGGGAAATGAATTATAATGTCTTGAAATGGTGGATAAGGTATCTTTAGACACTCTATGTCTTTTTTCCCAAGGTGGAGTGAATATATGCAATTTTTGGAGAGCAAGAAAGCAAGTTTTTTCTGAAAACAGTGCAGACTCCACTACTTTGCGAGTTTATGGTGTTTTAATGGATTGAAATATAAGATCCAACTATGGATTCATGTAGTAGGGATATTTATAAGATCTTCTCATTCGTATTGTTAGTAATTTTGAGTTGGTTTTTTAACTATAGGAAAATATCTTCAAACTAGGTAGTATACTCGTGTAAATCAGGGCAATTTTGGTTTTATGGCTCCCCCATGAAATTCAACAATGGGAAACCTAAGAGGTTGAATGAATGTCTTAGGGGAGCCTCTTTAAATAGTGTATATACAAGTAGGAGGTCAGGAGAAACATTTTTCTATTCATAAATTCATGCTGTAGGTGATTTAGGATAGCCTGACTAGGTGAGTGACAGGTAAAAACCTATATGCAGAGACAAGGATGCAAATGGGAGAAATGAACCAATTGTGGTCTTAGAAATTTTAGGGTCTCAAAATTCCCTAGTTTTGATCTCAAATCACAACCAATCCAACTGGATTGATTTTTTCATAGAAATCAGTAGAGAGCTAGTGAGGAGCCAAAATAGCCCCAATAGCCCTACATTTCAGGACAGAGATGTATTGACAGATTGGGAACCCTAGACCTTAGAAATATTTTAGGTTTCCAAAAAGGATATATGAATCCTAAATTGTTTTTAGGGGTTGTGTGGAAGTTTCCAGAGAAAATCTTGAAAAACTCACTAGATAGGGCTAATTGGTGTTTTAGGCCTAATAGGACAAATTGGGTATGAATTTGAAACTCGACTAACTTGGGGGTTGAAGACTTATGGGATTTGATTTGAGTGGATGTAGAATGAAAATCCTAAGTGTTTACAAGACCCTTGTAGCATGGGAGGTTTTGGTATGAAGAGTTTAGCTTTGGGATTCTTCAAAGCCAATGAAAGCATTGAGATAAAACTGAGATACTTGTCCTTCAAGTTGAACCACAA
>MU225029.1:1430601-1444773 GCA_018584345.1 Thuja plicata | reverse complement strand
ACTTTTATTCAAGCATGCAAACATAAATTTAGAGCACACTTTCAATTTGGGTTTAAAATTGAATATCTCACATTTCAATTGGTGTTCTAAAACTGAATTCTAACTAGCTTGGATTAACAACAATCTGTATTTGCATGTGCATTTAGATTAATCAACAGTTTACTCTCAGCATCTAGCTTTTTAAATCCTTCATTTATGTCTTTGATGTAGTCACTGAGCTTGCAATAACCTGAGAGTAAGCTCATACTCCTACCTTCTAGAAGGCAACAGGTTGATTCTTTCAGACATACAAGATGAATTAATCAATATTCATTTTTGTATGCAATTGAAGTACAATGACCATGTTGAAGTGTACTGCTAAGTGAGAACGCTACTTTTAGCACAAGAAACGCCCAACACAAGGTTTTCTTTACACACAATCTATCCTTTTCCTTTTGATAAAGATTTGTACTTACCTTCGTTCCCACGCGGGGTTGAAATTCCACGATTTGATAAGTACAACAGTCACTCTGATCCACAAGATCACATCCAAGAATTTTATGCTCTTTAAACCAAATTTATGCATGATGAGACATATCTTATGCGTCTCTTTCCTTGGAGTTTGAGTGGCCAAGATATGGAGTGGTTCTCAAAGTTACCCACTGGTATAAAAACTTTCAATGAGTTGATGAATTTGTTCCTGCAACAGTACTCTTACAATATCCAATATCTTGTGACGATGATTGATTTATCTAACACAAAGAAAAACATAGGAGAACCCTTTCTGACCTTTCTTCAGCAATGGAGAAAGATGTTTCTAGATATCCACGGACCGTGACTGAATCTGAAAAGATGGATATTTTTTCTAGTGTTCTGATTCCAGAACTAAACTACCCTCTTCAGATGCAATGTCCACCCTCTTTTGAGAAAATGGTGGAAAACGCGATGAAAATAGAAGATGTGCTTGTTAGAAAGGGTGAAATTATCCTCTACAAAGAAAACAAGTTTAGTTCCACTTCCAAAGACAAATCTGAAAATTAGAGAAAAAACAAGCATGTGGTAAATGATGGAGTAGTCGATTACTCTACTCCCCAGTCAAAACCAGTAGTCTTCAATCTGACAAGTGGCTCTAAGGCCCTAAAAACTGCTGAAAATACCACTAAATCCTCATCTTCTAAAGGGACCAGTGGTTTGTTGAAAGACAAACCATGGATTAAACTTAAATGAGACTTTGACTCTTTAGGTGAGTCCTATGAATCTGCACATAAAACTCTACTGGCAAACAAACTGATCACGTTGCCAGATAACTCCAAACCATATGATCCAGAACTCAAACCTAAATGGTGGAGAGACAATGATTTCTATCAATTCCATAGAAACAAAGGACACATGACAGAAAATTACCTGAGGCTAAAACATGAGATCCAAGATCTCATTGGTAATGAAATAATTACAGTTTATAATCACAACAACAATGTTGATCATAAGGCATTCAAAGATCGTTTCCCGGAACATCACAAAGGATAAACTTGTAAGAAAGGTGCTCAAATAAATCATACTTATTCTAATCATGACTACAATGTCATCAACATGCTTGATCTATCTCATTCTAAATATTGCAATGTCATCATCGTCAAGCAGAAAGAGAGAGTCTCGATCAGCCAACATAGTGACTCGAGCACAAGCAAAGGTCACCCTAGGGGATTCTAGATCTTCCAACCCTTTAGTGTCTTCTAATAAACCATCGGTATCCAAATTCTGGGTACCACTTAGCAAAAAAACCACTATGGGTACCTCTAAAGTCTTAGACTCCAAACAACTAACTTCGTCCAATACTGTGGACTATAAATTCGTTGAGCAATTATAGAGAACCTCTGCCCAAATTTTAATCTTTGAATTGCTCAAACTCTCTCTATCTCACAGAGAGTTCCTAGATAAGGCACTATCAACTACCAATGTCCCTAAGGACTTGGATATGGATCATTTTCAATCCATGGTGGGTCACTTGACCTCGCCACATTACCTATCATTCTTAGAAGAAGATAACAACTCTTTAAGTCATCCATACAATCTCCCATTGCATGTCAAAGTAATTATCCATAAACACTACGTCAGACGGCTCTTGATAGATGGAGGTGCAGGGTTGAATATGTGCACATACAGGTTGATTGAGAAACTAGGCTTTTTAGAGAAAGTTGTTGATCCTCAAAAGAAAATCACTATCAAGGTGTATGATGAACAAGAAAGATCTTCTAAAGGTATCGTAACTTTACCAATCTGAAAAGGTCCTGTTGAGAGGGATGTTACCTTCCAAGTTATGGATCTCCCACTAGCCTACAATATTCTATTGGGAAGACCCTGGATCCATGAGATGCAGATAGTTCCATCAATGTTCCATCAGTGCATCAAATTCCCATTCAATGGTGTAGATGTCAATGTTCCTGCAGACACTAGTTATGCCTGTAACGTACTAATGCAAGCAGTGGATACCCTTGTCCCACACAACAGTGAGGCATCCAACTCTGAATCAGCTACAAATTTATTGAAGGAAATGGAAAAGAACCTTAAGATGAAGGACACAGGTATGGGTGGATACACAGTGGAACTTGTACTGTTACTCACATCTCTTCCCAAATCACCTAGGTCTTATGGAAAACTGTCAGAAGAGATGAAACCAACAACACCCCAAGAAATCTATGATGAGACCTTTGTTCAAGCCAACACACCATTAGAAGATGAACAGGAGGAAAGAGACATTTTGGCTTGGTTATATAAGGAACCCGAAGATAATGAAGTTGAACAACGTGTAATACCCCCAGAAAAATTTGGTGTGGGGTATAAGGTGGCTTGTAAAATGGGTTATTCAACTAAAGGACCCATTGGACCTAATCAAAATGGACTTAAATAACCTATCTCTATTAACTACAAACAACCTAGAGACACAAATGGTCTAGGGTTCTTATCTAAGAAAGAAAAAAGAGCGAAGAATCACCTAGACAAAGGAAAGGGACATCAGGTTCTTGAAGAGCACAATACAATAGTAGAAAGTACTGACATACCCGCTAGGCATGGGGATGATTCAGATGATTCTGATGTAGAGGATGTGTATCTTTCTCCCATTCCTCCCAATATTTTGGCTCTTCTATTTGATGAAGATACACCATAGGTCAATGCTATTGAAGAGTGTATTCTGGATGAATCACTGATAACTTCTGATCAATCAGAAACTACTGAATCTAAACAAGATCCAGATACAGAAGAAAGGAGTTTAACCATAGTAGAGCTTTTAGGTAGAAATCATCCAAACTAGGGGAAAAGAGTGGATTTCACTTATGTCCTTGATATGAAACCTAATGATGAAATAGACTCCCATGAATACGAGTTTGACAACCTTTCAGAAGACACCTTAGACATAGAGATGGATACAGTTCAACGATATGTACCCACGCCTGAAGTAGGTGAAGGCTTAGAGGTTAGGTCAAACAAATCAGGACCCCCTATCTCTCACATGGGCTTCGATGATGCCGTTAGGGATCTTTCTGATCTTAACACATCTATACAAGTTTCAGGTCTAGGAATCTACTTAATAGTCATCACCTATGATGAACATATCATGAATGCCCTCGTACCCATTGAACCTTTTCCGCTAATGCATCCTGAACTCATTGATTGGTCCTTACAAGGACAACCTACTAAAATGCCTACATTTCCCCATGACTATGATTTATCTTGCTATCTTAACACCACTGAACCTGTCACTTCTTCCACCAGTGAACCTAGTGTGAGAATGACTAAATCAGACATCAAGTATCTCAGTTATAAAATAAAAATGAGAAAAAGAAAAAGGTCTAAAGGAGAAAACCACATCGTGGCAGTTTCAGAACACAAAATAGTAAAAAAAAAAGATGCATCCAAAGGTGAAAACCTCTCTAAGGTGCCTGAGGATGGGATTCTTGATTTCTTGCCTAGTCATTTATAGGAATGATCATCAATGCTTATAGAGCCAACTCAACCAGTGAATATTGGCACAGAGGAACACCCGCACATTATTCATGTAGCTAAATCTTTGTCTGCAGAAGAGCTTAAGGAATTCACCTACTTCTTTAAAGAGAAGAAGATAAAGTTTGCATGGACATACTCAGATATGCCTAGTTTAGATCCAGACCTTATCATGCATCATCTCTCAATAGCTCCTGGAGTAAAATCAGTAAAACAAAAACTCAGAAAAATGCACCCTCATGTTGCATTACTTATCAAGGATGAACTGGAAATGTTACTCAAAGTTGGATTCATCCGAGCTATTGATTATGCAGAATGGATATCCAACATCATACCAATATCAAAACCAGACAAATCCATCAGAGTCTACACTAATTTTAGGGACCTCAACAAAGCATGTCCAAAGGATGACTTTCCTTTGCCTAACATTGACATGATTGTAGACATGACTGCTGGGTATGAAATGTATTCTCTCATGGATGGTTTCTCGAGGTACAACCAAATCAAGATTTCCCCAAAGGATCAAGAAAAGACTACCTTCACATGTGCTTCGAGAACATTATACTGGATTGTCATGCCTTTCATTTTGAAAAATGCACGAGCTACCTATCAGAGGGCAGTAACAACTATCTTCCATGATATGATGCACAAAACCATGGAATACTATGTGGATGATACCCTTCCTAAATCAAATAAATAATCTGTGCACCTACAAGATTTAGTCCCAATCATGGATAGAATGGAAAAGTTTAAATTACGGTTGAATCCTAAGAAATGTGCATTCAGTGTTACCTCTGGCAAGCTATTTTGTTACATTATCTCAGCTAAAGGCATAGAATTCAATCCTAAAATGGTGCGAGAAATACTAGAAATGTCACCTCCCAAGAACATAAGTCAAATGAGAAAACTCCAAGGGATAATCTAGTCTATCAGAAGGTTCATCTCACAGTTGGCTGATAGAGCACAACCATTTACCAAAACTTTGCGCAAGGGCATTAATTATCAATGGAGTGAAGAATGTGACAAGAGTTTCACTCAAATCAAAAAGTACCTGGCTAACCCGCCAGTACTCATGCCACCTCAACAAGGCAAACCATTGATTCTGTGCATTTTAGCTACCTCAACATCACTAGGGGCACTGCTAGCGCAAGAAGATGAAGACAAGAAAGAACATGATATATACTATATCAGTAGAACATTGGTGTCCTATGAGATGAATTACTCTATGATCAAGAAAGCATGCCTAGAAATAGTCTTTGCATCTCAAAAATTGCGTCACTACATGTTATCTCACTGAGTCAAACTAGTGACTAAAATTGACCCTTTGAAGTATCTCCCAAGTAAAGCTACCCTCACTGGAAAATTGGCTAAATGGGTTATGCTTATTAGTGAATTTGACATAGAATATATTGAGCATAAAGAAATCAAAGGGAAACCAATTTTAGATCAATTGGTTGATGCTTCACTACACGATAATGATCCAATAAATGTTGAGTTCCCAGATGGATCTATTTTGCACATGACTCATAGATCCTAGAAAATGTTCTTCGATGCCTCCTTCACGCAACAAGGTTCAGGTGTAGGGATTTTGTTTCTAACTCCTCAAAACTATTCCATTCCAAAGGTGTACAAGCTCATGTTTCCTTGTACCAACAACATAGCAGAATATGAAGCACTGGTAAATGGCATCAAACTAGCTATTGAATGGAAAGTTTCTGAGTTACATGTCCATGGTGAATCTCAACTTGTAATCAACCAAATCAATGATGTATACTAGACCAAGGATGAAAAACTCATGCCTTATAAATGAATGGTTGATGAATTTAAGAAATATTTCACTTACATCACATTTCAACAAGTCCCAAGGGTACAAAATAGAGCATTTGATGCCATGGCTACATTAGCATCCTTGCAATAACAAGAGGACAATTTCTGCTATGAGTTCCTGGTGGAAGAAATCCATTTCCCTTCCTACAATTCCCCTGACTCCCAAATGGTATGTTCATTCATTGAACAAGAATCCTCCCGTTATCACCATGTTCACTCTTACCTGTGTCATTAGATCATTCATGATGGACTAACCAAAAACGAAAAATGACACCTCTTCCAAAATGCCTCACGGTATGTTCTTGTGGCCAAAAATTTGTATAGGCAAGGATTAGATGGTACTTTTCTTAGGTGTCTAGAAAAAGAAGAGTCTAAACATGCAATGTCTGAAGTCCACAAAGGAATTTGTGGTTCTCATTCTAACGGTCTGACTCTAGCCCAAAAACTACTTAGAGCAGGGTATTATTTGACAGATTTGGAGAAAGAAGCTGTCAGGTTCGCAAACAATTGTAAGAAATGTCAGCTGCATGGAAATCTTATACATGCCCTAGCAAGGGAGCTCATTCCTTTTGTAACACACTAGCCCTTTCAACAATGGGTATTTGATCTAATCAAGGAGACTTACCTCTCATCTTCTAACGGACACAAGTTCATTATCACAGCTACTGAGTATTTTACCAAGTGGGTTGAGGCGGTCCCACTAATTAAATCAAATGGACAGCAGGTCTCACTGTTCATTCTGAACTACATCATTTGTCACTATGGAATACCTTCCTCCATCATCATTGACAATGGGGGTCAATTTATGAAAAACATTATGGGTGAGTTGTGTGAAAAATTCAAAATCACACAACAGTCAATATATTACTCACAAGGTAATGGACAAGCTGAGGCCTCAAATAAAAAAAATTTGAAAATATTACATCATACAGTTAACAAGTCTGGAAGGGATTGGAACCTACAGATCAATCCTGCATTATGGGCTTACAGAATGAGCATAAGAACACCTACAGGGGCAACCCCATTTGCACTGGTATATGGGGCAGAAGCAGTCTTACCCCTCGAGGTAGAAATCCCATCTCTTCAGGCTTCTTTGCACAAACTTGTACCAAATGAAGATTACAGAGTTTTGAGACTCCAAGAACTAGAGCTACTGGATGAACATCAGAAAGTGACCTTTGATCACCTCAGAGCTTATCAGAAAAGAATGTCAAGAGGATACAACAAGAAAGTCAGACCTAGAGAACTTCAAGTGGGAGACCTTGTGTTGAGAGAAAATCCCTGTAATCAATCACATAGAGAGAAGAAAGGCAAGTTTGAACCCAACTGGCTGGGTCCTTATATCATTACTATAGCATTCAGATCTAGAGCCTATCGACTCTCCACACCTAAAGGAGAACCACTTCGAGAGCCCATCAACACTCTCCATCTAAAGAAGTTCTACACCTAAGGCATTCTTGGTGATCAACACCATGTACATAGTTATGTCCTAAAAAAATCTAAAAATTGGAGAAAGTCTTGAAAAATGATCATCCTGGTGAAAACCTAGCAATAGGCACCTTGATGCATCAATCAAAAAAAAAAATCAAAAATACAAAAAAAATTGAAAAAGAAGAAAAAGTGCCTTGGTGAGAACCTGGTAAATAGACGCCATGGTAGAAAAAATAGAATCTCTGCCAAGTAAGTGAAAACTTGCTAAACAGGTGCCTCTTGTACTCTACACTCCATCTATCAATGATCAATCTTGGCATCAATCCTTTGCTTCAGTTTGTACATATCTTTCAGTCACTTTCGTGACACTCTGGTTCTTTTGAGAACCCTCCTAGCTTGAAACTAATCTAGAGTCATAACCTAGGGAAAATAAAATCAGATTTGTCCTTGCAGTATGACTCAAGTCAGTCATCACCATTTTCTACTAGGGGCATGGGTCCCCAAATTTGATCACATCTTTGGTTTACACCAGAGTCATTAATGTTGTCATTTCTGAAGGACAACTCGCTACTGACGCAAATAGGTGTTTCTCAACACCACAATCAACATTTTTTATTAACACTATCTTTGGATATATCTGTGCTTCTTGACACACATTGGATATTGCAAACATAAACAACATATCGATAGCAATCAAACACAAAGCACTCACAAGCACAATGGTGTTTCTCAACACCTCATACATAAACACATCTGAAAACTTTGAAACTGGTTGAAGTATGTTGAACTTCTATTCATATGATGTCTATTCTCATTTATTTCGCTAATCTTTTCTTTGTCTACTGCTTGTTGGTGTGGTCCCGATGATCCAACAATGTCAAATAAATTGGGTGTATGTGGTAAGAACTCCTTCATTAAGGCAGAAAATCCTCACATCCCTTGATCCTATTTATTTGTATGTCAAGGTGAGGTTGGAACTATCTCCTTGACTGTTATTTCTCTACTTGTTTACGTAAGATCGCACTCATGGTTATCTTGTCTTTGGATGCCTCGATACTGGTGTACTCTTACAACATCAACTAGAAACAATGTTCAGGTCATCTCGGCTTTTGTGCCTTGATGCTTATGTTAGTTTCCCATATCTTATCCGATGAAAGTCATATTCATATTCTTGTGGTCGCAGTGACACCAGTAAGGATTGTATTGACTTTGATGTTCCAAAAATGCTCAATGATAAAAAAAATACAACTGCTAAAGCTCAGTGACTACACCTTAGGTTGCATTCGTTGCATTCATGCTAGTCTTGCATCTACATCTGCATAGTGTTGAAATCATCATAATAACTTTATCTCTCTCCAATGTGAAAGATCTGAGATTCTAATCAATCAATCTTCTCATCATCAAGTGGTCATGACACCCCTTGCGAAATCAACTATCCTGATTCTATTTTTAGGATCGAAATCAAAATTTGAAACTGACCACTTGCACAACCAATAGAAATCTCTCATGCTTTTCTTCTAATCAATCCATGTATCTTACTTTTGGTCAATCTTGGTCAAACTAGCCCTCTCATCAAATACATCTTTTTTCCTAACTATGTGGGACTTCTTCCTAATCAGATCAGTTTCTTCCTAAATTGTCTAATCAATCAAATTTCTTCTCATCACTGGGGCACCTAACCATATTTCGATTTTGCTCCCAAGGGGGCAGGATCAGGACATCAACACTCCAGTGATCACATCCTCAATCAAAACCCCATCACTTGGAGCATCTCAGCTTCATCATATCAAATCAAGTTGAGATCATCTTAAATCAAAGACAACTTAATCAATGGTCTTATATGGTGGTGAATACACTCAAAACCAGACAAGATCAGTCTTATACGGGCTATTCATTATTGAAACCAGATACATTGATCAAATTGGCTTCATCACTTCAAATCAAGTCAATTTTCTTGCTAATCAAATCTCTTAATGGTAATCAGTTTCATCACTTCAAATCAAACTGGTTATTCATCCAATCAAGCTTTAATTCGTTCTTCTTCTTCTTCAAAAGAATGGTTTCATCGCTTCAAATCAAACTATTCTAGGTCTTCTCACTAACAAGTATTTGAATCAATGCGCTGATTGCACATTAATTCAAAGAGGGGCAAATATAATCACCTAAAAATGGTCACCTAAACCCTAGACCCCCAATCTCAACATTTAATCAAGAAACCCTAAGCTTGATTATTCTAAGTCCTAAATCAAATAGGCAATTCATCATATTTGAACTGATCTGACCTAAACCCTAGGTCCTAATCGATCATCTCACTTGATTAATTAATTAATTCCTAAATTCATGTTACATTGGCAAATATATCTTATGTTAATTATTTAATTGATATTATGACATATTAATTAAATAAAAATTAGAAAATTGTCAATTAAATCAAAAAGGAATTAAATTAATTATAAAAATATAATTGTGCATTCAAAGTCAATTAAATTATTAAAAATGCATATGACATCATCAAATTCAGTTGACTGATTATCAAAATAGAAACAATCCAGTTCAACTCAGTTAACTGATTCTCCACTGTTTATCATTTTGGAAACATTTGAGTTAACTGAAAACTGAATATGGAACTTTCCAAAATAACTGATCAATCAGTTTAGTCAACTAACTCTCTCGACCATTCGACTCACTTGCACATGGAGTGTGCTTCTTCAATCAAATCTGAGCCACTCTTTTTGTTCGATCTTGACCGTCGATTCAAGAGAGATTTCTATAAAAGAGAAACTCTTTTCCTTCACAAAGGATCCAAATTTTTTATTAATGTTATTATACTGCATTTTTATCTTAGCTTTCTTGCATGTTTTAGCTTTCATTTATCTAATATTGTTGTTTACTTTTATTCAAGCGTGCAAACATAAATTTAGAGCACACTTTCAATTTAGGTTTAAAATTGAATATCTCACATTTCAATTGGTGTTCTAAAACTAAATTCTAACTAGCTTGGATTAACAACAATCTACAATTGCATTTAGATTAATCAGCAGTTTACTCTCAGCATATAGCTTTTTAAATCCTTCATTTAGGTCTTTGATGTAGTCATTAAGCTTGCAATAACCTAAGACCAAGCTCATACTCCTGCCTTCTAGAAGGCAACAGGCCAATTTTTTCAGACATACAGGTTGAATTAATCAATATTCATTTCTGTATGCAACTGAAGTACAATGACCATGTTGAAGTGTACTGCTAAGTGATGAGGCCACTTTTAGCACGCATAGTTTTCAATCTTAGAGAAGAGTTAGGAGAATCCTTGGAATCAGTTTCTATTGACTAGGGTGGTCCTTTAGTGAAAATTAGGATCCTAATTGGACTAGGACAAGCAAGGTCATGTCTAATGAATTGTGAAGCACACCTTGGGGCTACTTCTATCAAAGTGGTATTAGGGCCTCTTTTGATCAGGCTTGTGGTTAATGTTACAACCAGATGAATCCATTGGAGAGTCAAAAATGGTGATTAATGATGAATTAGCAAAGAAGGTATATGAACAAGAGGAGGAGAACAAATTACTCTGAGATAGGCTTGCTCATTTGGAGAAAAAATTGGATGAAGTTGATGGGAAAGGAGATGAAGTAAATGACAGAATGGAAGGGAAAGGCAAAGACATTTCCATTGAAGATAAAGTCCCTGAAGTTGACCCTATCCTAAAAGAAGAACCATTCTTGAAAGCCCTAAAGGCTATGAGTGGCAAAGCATTGGAAGGAGTTCCCATTTTTAGTGGAAAAATAGAACTAGACGTAGTCCTTGATTGGATAGAGGGACTAGAGAACCATTTTGAGTGTGATGGAATCACACAGGCTCAAAAGGTGAAACTTTCTAAAGCAAGACTGAGAAGGTTTGCTCTCACTTGCTGGAAATTCATCCAAGATGAGAAAGAGAGAAGGAAGGGAAAAGGCCCATTTCTTCATGGAAAGCTATGGTAGCAAGAGTAAGGGATGCTTACATCCCTGAGGATTACAAAATCTCGTTGCACAAGAGAAGACAAGTTCTAAGCCAAAGGGACCTAGATTTCAACTCATACACTGAAGAGTTTTAGAGACTTTGTATGAGGTCAAGAGTAGCAGAGAATGAAAAAGTGAAGGTTGTAATATATTTAATGGACCATTCAAGATGAGATGAGTCTTTTGAGTCCAGACATAGTTCAAAAATGCCACCAAATTTCTATCAAGGTGGAAGACAAGTTGAAGAAGAAACAAGACTCCAATACTTCAAGAGGAAGGGGTAGAGGAAGAGATACTAGAGGACAAAGAAGTGGTTATGGAGGAAGAATATCTGAATCTAAAGGAAAATCAAAGACTAAGCTCACTAAACAACATGAAGGAAACTTCAATAGAGGGAGTTCAAGTAGAGGAAGGAACTCTAACAATAGAGGAAGAGGCAGTAATCAAGGGAGAGGCAACTAATTTTCCAATATGAAGTGCTATCACTATAATCAGTTAGGACATCCAACATATAGGTGTCCAGAGAAGGGAAGTACCTCTCAAGGAGGTGACAAAAGGGTGAACTATGTTCATGAAGAGACAAGTGGAAACAAGAACCCTAAATTTCCATTAGAATCAAAGGAGGGAAAGAATCTCATGATGAGAAGAACTCTAATCAAAGAGCCAGTAAAGGAAGAACTCGGTCAAAGGAGATCATTATTCAAAGTCAAGTGTAAAATGATGGGCAAGGTATGTAGAGTCATCATAGACTCAAGGTCAACTAACAATATAGTGTTAAAGGAGGCAATGAGTAAGCTGAATATGACAAGGATACCCCACACCAGTCCCTATAAGGTCACTTGGCTAAACAAAGGACAACATGTCCTAGTTAATGAGCAAGCTTGGGTAGAATTCTCCATTGGGAGATATAAGGATAAATTTCTATGTGATGTCTTACCTATGGACATATGTCACTTGCTCCTAGGTAGACCATGGAAATTTTATAGGAGGGCCATGCATGATGGAGTGGAAAATTCATACTCCTTCAAGAAAGACAATGTGACATACAAAATTCAGTCACTGTTGGAGGATGCAGAATTGAAGTCTACTAGTGCAAATGTTCTCATGGTGGGTGAAAAATATTTCTTAGAGACCTTATATGAAGGAGAGGGAGTTATATTATCCTTGGTGTTGTAGCCAAAGGAAGTTGCAGACAAAACAGATAAGAGGACAAAGCTACCAAAAGAAGTCCAAGAAATCCTAGTGAAGTATGGGTGAATAGTGAATGATGGACAACCATCAACCTTACCCCCTAAGAGCTCTATAAGCCATTAGATAGACCTAATACTAGGAGCTACCCTACCCAATAAGGTAGCCTATAAAATGACTCCCCAACAGAATGAAGAGATTGCTAGACAAATCTAAGAGCTCTTAGAAGAAGGCCTTATAAGAAAGAGTATTAGCCCTTGTGTCGTACCCACAGTCCTAGCACCTAAAAAGGGAGGAACTTGGAGGTTATGTACATACTCCAGAGAAATAAATAGGATCACCATTAGGTATAGGTTCCCTATCCCTAGGATAGAAGACCTAATGGACTGTCTAGGAGGAGCCAGGTACTTCACAAAGATAAACCTAAAGAGTGGCTATCATCAAATCAGAGTAAATGAAGGGGATGAGTGGAAAAAAGCATTCAAGACTATAGAAGGACTATATGAGTGGCTTGTCATGCCATTTGGGTTGTTAAATGCCCCATCAACATTCATGAGGTTGATGAAAGAGGTACTTAAAGATTACAATGGAAATTTTATAGTGGTCTACTTAGATGATATTCTCATCTATAGTAAGACAAGAGAAGAGCACCTCAAACATTTGGAATTGGTTTTTAAGAAGTTGCAGGAGGAGAAGTTGATGATAAACTTAGAAAAGTGTGAATTGATCAAGACAGAACTAGTGTACCTTGGTTTTTTTCTATCACGGGATAACTTAAAAATGGATCTAAGCAAGGTCACTACAACATTTGGGGTAAAATTTTGATGCCAATTTGTGATGGCACTACCATTTGTGTGTGATTTTTGTGTTTTTTTTTTCAAGTTCCCCTGATGTTGTCGTAATAGCGATGATACCGTCATAATTGTGACACCCTCTTGATTATAAACAAAAAAGAAAGGCTCATTTTTTATCGAGTTGTGCATGTAAGTGGAAGAGGGCCCTAATGATGAGCTTGGTTTTTCCTAGTAACACAACCACTCAGCTACTTGCCGAGGATATGTCACCCATGATTTAGAGGACACCATGCTGCTTACCTTTGTTGCTTGTTCATGAGTTTGAGGACATGTCCTATTTTACAATTTTTGATTCCCAACTTTTACTAGATCTGAGGTTTGTTAGATATTTTATTGCTAAGATTGTTTGCATACCCTTTATAAATTGATGACTATTCAAACTATATTTTTCAATTTGAATAACCTCATACACGTTTTTGTTGATCTTGGTAACAATTTTTTCAAAATTTGAAGGTGAGAAACCAGTTCTTGGCTTCATCGCAAGGTGAGTAAAAATCTCCAACACCCATCTACTATGAATTCCAGTTCTTCATTATTTATTTTTTAATTTATCATTTTCTTTAGCTTGATCTGGAAAACCCCAAAATCTAAAATCTTTGTGGTTGCTGGACATTTTCATTTATCTATTTTCCATAGGATTAAGAATTGAGATCTATGTAGTTGTTGAATGTAACCTATGCAAGAACTTGAAGGGGAACATATATTTGATTACTGTTCAATAGTTTTGTGTATGTATGCATTTTAGAGGAGGTATTGTTAAATTTTAAAAAATAATCTTGCAAGTCTTTTATAATGCAATATTTTAAATGGGCTTACCAAGTGATTCCATGATAACACAAAATAGGACCTGGAACTTTGGTATATGTTTTGGCTTCATCCAAATGTCCTTAAAAATCTGAATT
>MU225029.1:1379378-1395994 GCA_018584345.1 Thuja plicata | reverse complement strand
TTCCCCCCCCCCCCCCCTCTTAGTTATCCTTTGGGACTATTCTAACAATTGGTATCAGAGCCAAGTGCCATGAAGAGAAAGCCTAACAGCTTAAGGTAGATCAAATGGCATACTTCAGAAAAGAGAGTCCTAAGTTCGATGGAGAAAATTATCTAAATTGGAAGAACAAAATGATAACACATCTACAATGTGTTGGTTTTGACATCTTTGAGATAGCCACACAAGAAGTTGTTATTCCCTCTATAAAAGACCTATCAAGAGATGATGCTACTAGTAAACAGAAGGATGCATTCACAGCTAATGCAGTTACCAAAGAAGCCCTTATAAGTGCACTATCTGACAGTGAATTTTCTAAGATCAAGAAGGTAGACAAGGCATACACAATATGGAAGTATTTAGAAGACATGTTTGAAGGAGATGTTCAAGCAAAGAATGCACGTAGGAAAACATGGAAAAAGAAATACAACAATCTTGAGATGTTACCTAAAGAAAACATTAGAGCCTATAATCAGAGGATAAATGAAGCAGTTTCTGGAATCAAAAATAATGATGAAGAAATATCAAAAGAAGATATAATGGACAAGCTATTAACTACTTTAACATTAGACTATGAGAAAAAGATAAGTATGCTAGAGGAAACCATGTAATTTTCACAAGACTTCAAGAGAGATACTTTGATCAGTAAAATCTTTGCATTTGAGATATCAAGATTGAAGATTGAACCCAAAAGTGAAACAGCCTTCAAAGCTTCAGTCCATGGTAAGAAATATCACATCTCTAGCAATAATGAGAAAGAAGAAGTTGATGAAGAACTAGAAGAAATCATTGCCATGATTTCTAAAAGGGAAAAGAAAGGCAAAGGTAAATATGAAGGATAGCTTCCATTCAAATGTTTTTCATGCAACAAGATCGGTCATTTTGCATCCAAGTGTCCCACAAGAGTAAAGAAATTCAGATCTAATTATAAACCTAAATACAAGAAGGAATGCTATCATGCTGAAGAAGGTGTAACTGATGAAGATTCAAGAGAAGATGAAATTGGATTCATTTCCCTTAAAGACATAGAAAAATTGCTTGAGCATATGGACATTGAAGATGAAAAGGAAACACAGGAGTTAGCCCTAATTTCCAAAGCAGACATCAGAACTGATTAGATCATTAACAGCAGATGCTCTCATCACATGACAAGTGATAAAGACAGATTTTTTCATCTAGACAAGTACAAAGGTGGTATGGTTGGATTTGGAGATAACACTCCTAAACTTATCATAGGCAGAGGATCCATCACCCTGGATGGAAAGAACAAGACAGATGATGTTCTGTATGTTGATGGATTACATCACAATTTACTAAGTGTTGGATAGCTACTTGAAAAAGGTTATCATTTGGAATTCAAAGACAACAAATGCATTATTAGAAACAAAGAAGGATACATGATTGCATCAGGTTCTAAAACAAAAGGTAATGTTTTTCAGCTCAATTCAAATGTAAGTTGTTTTGTTGCAAAAGTGTATGACAGTTGGTTATGGCACAAGAGACTCTGTCATATCAATTTTGATAATATAGTAAAGATAAGCAATGTCAAGGAAGTTAGAGACCTTCCAAGTATTGCAAGACTAGTTGACACAATGTGCAGGGAATGTGTTATGGGAAAGCATGTAAGGATCTCTTTCAGAAGCAAGCAGAACTTAGCTGAAAACAAGTTAGACCTAGTTCATACATATTTATGTGGTCCTACTCAAACAAGATCATACTACGGAGAAAGGTATTTCATTTTGTTTGTTGATGACTTTTCAAGGATGATGTGGGTTGCATTCTTAAAGGAGAAGTTTGAAGCCTTTGAGAAGTTCAAAATATTCAAAGCCAAAGTGGAGAATGAATCTGGATTAAAACTAAAGTGTCTGAGATCAGATAGAGGAGGAGAATTCACCTCTGATCAGTTTTATGACTACTGTGAAGAACACAGAATTAAAAGATAGTTGACTACACCCAAAACCCCACAGGGGAATGGGATAGCAGAAAGAAGGAATGGGATCATGCTTGATATAGTGTACACTATGATTATTGAAGGAAAAGTTGCGCACACCTATTGGAGAGATGCAGTCAATATAGCAATCTATACTATCAACAAAACACAACTAAGGCTAGGCATAGATAAGACACCTTATGAACTTTGTTTTGGTAATATACCTACAGTAAAATACTTCAGAACATTTGGCAGCAAATGCTACATCAAGAGAGATGGTGGTGTTAGTAAGTTTGATGCTAGAAGTGATGAATGTATTTTCCTTGGCTACTCTACTAAAAGCAAAGCATACATATGTTTTAATTTGAGATTAAAGAAAATAATTGAAAGTACTCATGTAAATATTGATGAGAAGTTCATAGTTCAAGAAAGGTACTATGAATATGCACCTATGATTGAGGATGAACCCAGGCCTAACAGTAAAGACATTTTTATTGATGAAATGTTTGATTGTATTGATGTATCATGTAATGAACCTGAATCAAGCAAAGAAGTATCACAAATTACAGATGAGGATATTACACCAAAAGTTTCAAATTTCACATCTAGGTATCATTCAAAAGATGATATCATTGGAGATCAGAGTAGCAGTGTTTTGACTAGATCAAAAGCAAAAAGGTTAACAGTGGATGAAGAGGTATTTTTACTTTCATAGATTGAACTGTTAACTGTTGAAGATGCTTGCAAGGATTCTAATTGGAAGAAAGCAATGGAAGAAGAATTAGATCAAATAATAAAAAATGATACATTGGATTTGGTTCCTTAACCTAGGGACAAAAATGTGATTGGAACAAAGTGGGTATTCAGGAACAAGATGAATGAAGATGGTACAATGGTCAGAAACAAAGAAAGACTAGTGTGTAAAGGATATGCGCAGAGGGAAGGGATAGATTACACTAACACATTTGCCCATGTGAGAATATTAGAAGCCATCAAGTTATTCTTGGCCTATGCAACATTCAAAGACTTCAAATTATATCAAATGGATGTAAAAGTCACCTTTCTAAATGGTGACTTGAAGGAAGAAGTTTACATAGAATAGCCTGAAGGATTTAATCTATCAGTTAAACCTGACATGGTATGCGGATTGAAAAAATCACTCTATGGACTTAAACAGGCCCCAAGAGCTTGGTATGAGAGACTATATGGTTATCTTACCAAGATTGGATTTAAGAAAGGAGTAGCAAATTGTAACCTATTCATAAGAGAGACACCTAATGGACTATTACTTGTTTCCATATTTGTTGATGACATTATCTTTGCAGGTAATGACAAGCTTAGTTTAAAATTTGCAAAAGAAATGCAAAATGAATTTGAAATGAGCATGATTGGTCCTATAATATACTTTTTGGGATTAAATGTAAAATAGACAGATAAAGGGATATTTATAAATCAGTCCAAATATGCGAAGGAAATACTGAAGACTTTCAAGATGGAATATTGTAAGCCAGTATGCACTCCTATGATAACAGGAAGCAAGCTTTCTAAAGAAGATGACTCCGCAGCAGTTGACAAGACATTGTATAAGTCTATGATTTTAAAACTTATATATCTTACTCAATCTAGACTAGAAATATCTAATGCAGTTAGCATTGTTGGTAGATTTGTAGCTGAACCAAAATAGAATCACCTAATGGCAATAAAGAGAATATTTAGATATTTAAAGGGAACTATAGACTATGGTTTATGGTATCCTAAATCAGAGAATGTACAACTTCATGTGTATACAGATGCATATTGGGCAGGTTGTCTTGATGATAGGAAGAGTACTTCTGGAGGAGCATTATTTCTTGGAGATGGGTTGGTTTCTTGCGTAAGCAAGAAGCAGAATTGTACCTCTCAGTCGACAGCAGAAGCTGAATATGTTGTAGTAGCATTGAATTTTTCAACAATGGTTTGGATCAAGTAGATGGTTAAAGATTTTGGTATACAGGTTGAATATCCTATTGTTATTCATTGTGATAACACTAGTACTATCAATATGTCCAAGAACCTTGTGATGCATGCAAAGACAAAGCACATTGAGATTAAATACCATTTTCTTAGAGAAAAAGTTGTAGATAATGAAGTAAAATTGGACTATGTGAGCACCAAAGAACAGTTGGCAGATATTTTCACAAAGCCTTTATCAAAAGATACTTTTGAGTATCTCAGGGAGAAGTTGGGATTAATTCCCTCTCCTGAGTCTGACTATATAAAGTAGAAAGAACATCAATCCAAAGTGACTGATGAATGGTTGACTACTCTACTTCTAGAGTAGTACATGTGCCTAATTTCTTATGGCACCCTTTGCCATTGATGTCAAAGGGGGAGTATATAGTAAGGGGGAGCATATACTCTGGGGGGGAGTATAAAAATAGATAGAGGAGCTATAGCAGTGTAGAGGAATATTTGATGAGGGTATTGAGAATATTGTAAAAAGAAAGAAGACACCATGTGCTGAAGATGTTTTTAATATCATATGTTTCCATCAATGTCAAAGGGGGAGATTGTTGGAGATTTACTTCTGGCAGCTAGTTGATTGTATGTTTGTCATTGATGACAACATATAATATATAGCAGTGTTCTATATGTACTTATTAGAATGATGATATCAAGCCTTGTGTAGTTATATTCATGTTGTAGACATGCTGTTGATGTTTTTTTCATACATGCAGACTCAGATATGAAGTTTTAGTTATGTTGTGTAATTTTGTTTATGGCAGTTATAGTTTTTGGAGTTTGTCTGTACAGAGCCGACATATTGCATTGGTTCTTGATTTGTGCCTATCTTCAGGATATGCGTGTGTATATTCAAGTTTATTTATGAGTTGAAGATAGTTATCCAAAGGTGCCAAACGTGTTTCAATAATATTGCAAAGTTAGAGTTAATTTGGTGAGGCCGACTTAGTGAAGTGATGTGTCTATTCAGTTTATATTGCGCGGTTGTAATTATGCTTGTGTGATTAGTAAAGCTGACAAGGATGTTATGAAGAGTTGTCTAACAGGTCCCATGATCTCATACTTTGAGGAAGATACTTATAGAAAGTCATTTGTGAAACGCTAAGTGTGAATGATAAGAAAAGATACAGGAAAAGAGAAGAGCAAAATATTAGATGTATTTCATTCATCAAGGATCTGTGTGAAGAAGCAGTGGAAGATTAAAATACATTGGAACTGATCAAGACAGTAGGTCTACTCTATAGTTCATCATCAGATATAGTGTATATCTATTCTACAAAAGGTTGTAGCCTTCACCATTGAAGCAATGAGCTTTTGGACAGTGAGTCCTCACCCTTAACCGGGTTATTTGTAAAAGACTCCTAACAGGGTCAGACCCTTAACCAGGTCACTATACTTATTGCATTGTAAATAACAACTCCTAATAGGGCTGCAAAATCTTCTAACAGGGATTATTATAAACAAGTATATTTCATTGTGGGTGTTAATTCCTACCGGGGTTTTTACCATTTGGTTTCCTCGTAACCAAATTGTGGTGTTGTCTATTGTGTTATCTGAATGTGCATTTACTTTATTATATTCTAGAGTTAATAAAAGAAAATAATTAAATTAGCTAATAACTGATTCACCCCCCCCCTCTCATTTATCCTTTGGGACTATTCTAACAAGAGTATGGTCAAGTTTGGGACCAACTCATTGGACAAGCAGAGTATTCTTATAATGACACAGTGAATAGGACTACAGGAAAAATCCCTTTTGAAATAGTCTACGATCTTCATCCAAGAGGCATTTATGAGCTTAGAAACCTGAAGGATGTAACCAAAGGGAGTGGTTATGCCAATAATTTTTCCCATTCAATGCAAGAAGTTCATGAGACAGTCAGGAAGACACTCATTGAAAATATAGAGAAGATCAAGACTAAAATAGATGAAAGAAGAAGAGATGCCCAATTCAAGGTTGGAGATCTAGTAATGGTTCACCTTAACAAGGCAAGACTTCAGAAAGGAACACCTCATAAACTTGAGATGAGAAGAATTGGTCCATGTGTCATACTGGCCAAGTATGGAACCAATGCCTATAAGGTGGAACTACCAGAGGATTTGGGATTATCTCCAATGTTTAGTGTTGCAGACTTAGTATTGTACAAAGGCCCAATCCCTAATGCTAATCAAAGTTTGAATGAAGTAATACAAGAGGTTGAAGAGCTACATTTTCCATCTGCACCAATCAAACAAGCACAGAAAATTATGGACTCTAGAGTCTACAAGAAGACCAGAAAGAAGGAGTATAGAGAAAACTTGTTAAAATGGTGAGGAAAATCTGTTGTAGATGCAGTATGGATCAAAGAAACTGGGTTTAAGAAGTTGGGTGTTGATCTCAACTTACTCAATCCAACGATGGATTGAAGTCTTTTGTTTAGGGAAGGATGGTGCAGGAGCACCTAGGCAATCCTCAAAGCCCTAGTGTTTTGGCTTGTAACTGACCTTAGCCAAGTTAGTTTGTGTGTTTTCTTAAGGCCTTAGAAGTTCATTTTTTGTAACTAGGTGAGTTAGTGTTAGTGTTAAGTTCACTATTAGTCTTTGTTAGTTTCTTTTCATAGTTTAGTCCTTGTTTGGTCTAAAGTTGGGAAATGGGTTCAAATTGTGTCCTAGACCCATGTTGGGTGCCAAATATGCTTCATGAGTCATTAATGATCTTATTTCATTTAACTAAATGGGTTAGAGGCCCTAGTTTGTAGTTTGCATCATAAATGCAAAATATGCCAAAAGTTGTCATGACAACATTTGCAACTTTTTGCAAATGTTGCATGCAACTTGACAACATTGGATCCCCTCTTTTATAGGAGTGGTAAATGAATGAATGTGGCCTGAAATGGTGGATAAGGTATCTTTAGACACTCTCTATCTCATTTCCTGAGGTAGAGTGAATGTATGCAATTTTTGGAGAGCAAGAAAGCAAGTTTTTCTGAAAACAGTGCACAGTCTACTACTTTGCAATTTTATGGTGTTTTAATGGATTGAAACATAAGATCCAACTATGGATTCATGTATTAGGGATATTTCTAAGATATTTTCATTCAGAGTGTTAGTAATTTCAAGTTGATTTGTTAACTGTAGGAAAATATCTTCAAACTAGGTAGTCTGCTAGTGTAAATCAGGGCAATTTTGGTTTTATAGCTCCCCCGTGAAATTCAACCGTGGGAAACCTAATAGGTTAAATTAATGTCTTATGGGAGCCTCTATACATAGTGTATATACAAGTAGGAGGTCAGGATAAATGTTTTTTCTATTCATAAAGTCATGCCCTAGGCGAGTTAGGACATCCCAGCTAGGTGAGTGACAGGTAAAAACCTATATGTAGAGACAAGGGTGAAAATGGGAGAACTAAACCAAGATGGGTATCAATTTTTTTAGGTTCTCATAGGTCCCTAGTGTTGAGCTTAGATCCCAACCAATCCAACTAGTTTGAGATTTGCATAGAAATCAATAGAGATCTAGTGAGGAGCCAAAATAGGCCTAATAGCCCTACATTTCAGGACACAGATGTACGGACAAATTTGGAACCCTAGACCTTAGAAATATTTTAGGTTTCCAAAAAGGGTATCTAAATCCTAAATTTGTTTTAGGGGTTGTGTGTAATATTTAAGAGAAAATTTTGAAAAACTCACTAGATAGGGCTAATTGGTGTTTTAGGCCTAATAGGACAAATTGGGTATGAATTTGAAACTCGACTAACTTGGAGGTTGAAGACTTATGGGATTTGATTTGAGTGCATGCATAATGAAAATTATAAGTGTGTACAAGACCCTTGTAGCATGGGAGGTTTTGGTATGAATATTTTAGCTTTTGGATTCTTCAAAGCCAAGGAAAGCATTGAGACAAAATTGAGATAGTTGTCCTTCAAGGTGAACCACAATTATTGTGACTCTTAGAGAAGAGTTAAGAGAAGTCTTGGACTCATTGTCTATTGAATAGGGTGGTCCTATAGTGAATATTAGGATCCTAATTGGACTAGGACAAGCAAGGTCTCATCTACTGAATTATGAAGCACACCTTGGGGATAGTTCTATCAGTTTGGTTCAAATTTCCCAGGCTTTTCTCTGTGTGGTTGGGTTTTGTAATTCATTTTCAGGACCAAGTCTCCAATATCAAAATGGCGGGCATGGACTTTCTTGTTGTAGCTCCATTTGAGATGGTTTTGATATGATTTCAAGTGGACCAAGGTGGTTTGTCTCCGCTCATCTAGCATTTTGAGCTCATGCAACCTGGAAACTCTGTACTGCTCATCATCAACAATGTCTTACAAAGATTCTCTTAGTGATGGAATTTCAACCTCGAGAGGTAAGATGGCCTCAGTGCCATAGATAAGAGAGTATGGAGTAGCACCTGTAGAGATGCAAATGCTAGTTCTGTAGGCCCAAAGAGCTAGATTCAGTTGCAGGTGCCAATCTCAACAAACATCATTGACAATATTTTGAAGGATCTTGATTATTGTTTTATTAGATGCTTCTTCTTGACTGTTGTCTTGTCGATAGTAAATTCTAGAAAATCCATGACAAAGTTTGAATTTCTCACAAAAATTTGTAACATCTTTATTTTGGAATGGGCTACCATGATCAGTAATGATAGCTAAAGGAACTCCATAGCAGAAAATGATATAATTCGGAATGAATTTTGAAACTTGATTACCAATGATATATGTTATAGGGATAGCCTCCACCCATTTGGTAAAATACTCGGTGGTCATTATGATATACTTGTGGCCATAAGAAGACATAGGTGTAATCTTCCCTACAAGATCAAATGCCCATTGAGAAAAGGGCCATGGAGAAACCACTGGCTGTAGATCCTAAGTCGGAGCATGAATCAAATTTCCATGGATCTGGCATTTGTAATGTTTCTTAGCAAAATTGTGTGCATCTTGCTCTATAGTGGGCCAATAATATCTAGCTCTTACTAGCTTCTTAGCAAGACTTAAACCAATGAAATTTCCTCCACAAATAACATCATGGACCTAATGTAAAGTATTTTCAGCCTCTCACAAATTGAGGCATTTGATGAGGGTTTGGTCATAGGATCTCCTATAGAGGGTATCACCAACGATGACATAACGGGAGGCTTGACGGATAAGGGCTCGATGTTTGTTTTGGGATAGGGCAGGAGGTAAGATCTAGGCCTATAGGTAATCATAAACATCTTGGTACCAAGGGGAATTGGGACCAACAATATCACACACAAGATCAGATTATGGAATATTAAATGCATGAAGCAACAACTGCTCAATGAGAAATTCACATCTTTCTTCATTATTTGGCATGTCAATCATAGAAGCAATAGTGACCATAGAATCTACCTATTTATTGTGTACCTAAGGAATTTTCCTAAAGTTGATTGTAACAAATTGATCCTTTAGAAAGTCAGCCAATTGTTTGTTGTTGGAAAGCTATAATGTAAATAATTGTTGTTTTGTCATTGATGTCAAACCTCAACTGGTGAGACTATTTCTATCTGTTTGAGTACCATATCTATTGATTTTTGAAGAATATTTGAAGGCAAGGATAACAAGAAGACTAAGTGAAATGGTTGAGTTCTAAGAAATTACAAGGGTACTTGATCAGTTGGCACATTGGCAAAGTAATGTGTTGTTTATATATTACACTAAGTCAAGATGTCAGTTTACTAGGAATAGTATATGCCGAACAAAGTTTGTGTTGACTGAGCACCAATGTATGCTGAGCATAATTTCTAACTGTCGACTGAGTGCAAGTAAATTGAGGAGGAAAACAGTGATGACCGAGTGGAAGAACACAGTGTTGGCCGAGCAGTAGTATTTTGGTAATTGTTGAGATTTGACATCTCAGGCAAACATAATTGAATTTATTGGGATATGTAAAGTTAATTAAGGATAATCACAATTGGTCCACACTATTTAAATGCACGGGTAACCATAATTAATGCATGGATCCAAGATTTTATCAGTGATTACTTTGGATAAGTAAATTAAATGTAGATGATGGAAATATTTGTTGGATCTAACCTAACCTAAGATCTACCGTCTTGATTAAGCGGCAAAGATTTATTTTACCTAGATGAAGAGGTATAAGATAACCTCAAGGGGCTATTCAAGAAGTAATGTATGTGAAAAGTGTATGCAAGAGGATTACATGGTTAATTGATTGATTGGCATGACCTAGCAAAGGAGGCTGAACAGAGAAGCAGAGAGTTGCAAAAGTGATTGCTTGACAGATTTCCAAGCAGATCTGAAGATTGAAATCAGAATGGAGGATACTCAGTGAATTATCATAAGAGCTTAATTGGATCTAGATTTGCAAAGTAAGTTGTATGTATCAGGTCACACCTGCTGATTACTTTCTAACCATTGTATCAGTCAAAATCCTTTAACCAGGTTGACCTAATAGTCATTGTATAAATCATTTGAGTAAGGTGACATTCAGGTGGAATGTTCTAAGACCTCTAACAAGGCCACTCCTGATAGGGTGATTAAATCCTTTAACCAGGTCACATTTAGCAATGTGTTTTGTAACCTTTAACAGGGTTGGCTCCTAGTAGAGCTCACTTCAAAAGAGTGAAAACTTGGTAGCATGTTACTGGTGGTTTTTCCCAATTTGGGTTTCCACGTTAAATACTGGTGTCAACTTGTGTTAATGTTTATGTTGTGTTTTACTGTTAAGTTTCTGCAAGATGATTACATTTGAATAGTAAACTACATATTTATGTTGTTACTGCCAAGAAGATTTGAGTTGTTTAAAGTGCTTTTCAATTGGTACATCTAGACCTGAGGATAACTGATTCACCCCACCTCTCAGTTATTCTAAATTGATTCTTGTTAGAAACACTGAGAGGGGGGGTGAATCAGTGTTTGTCTATTTATTATATTTCAGCAACTTAAACATAAATCAAACATACATCCAATGAAGCTTAACACAAGAACTCATAACACATGATATGTTTATGGGGAAACCTTGATCAAAGGAAAACCCCAGTGGGAATTAGTACCCACAAATATTGCACTAGTATAATGAACCTGTTAAAGTTCCTTTGCCCTGTTAGGAGCAGTCTTTACAATCCAAGTACAATGACCCTGTTAGGAGTCTAGACCCTGTTCGGAGTCTAGACCCTGTTAGGAGTCTATTACAAAACCCTGTTAAAGGTGTTTGGCTCACTGCCTGAGCTCACTGCCCAATAAGGTGAAGGCTACAACCTTCTGATAGTTTCTATACACTATATCAAACAATGAATTGTTGTGATGACACTGTTGTCTGATCAGTTCCATTTATGTGTGGATTCTCTTACTCTCTTAAAGAGATTTATCTCATACTAACTTCATTATACTACTCTTCTATGTATTTCTCATGCATATTCGATGACACTTGTAACATAACTTTACATTAAATACTTATATGTTCATTCCCGAATAGACGTGACCCAAAACAAGACTTATGGTCGGCCCTAAAACATAATACACAATGCTTCCAAACTAATTGGCTTAAGTGTGTTTACAACATTACTAATTACATCATTAAAAATATACTATCATAGGCGCTTGGCCTTTACATAACAAAATAATATACGCTGATCAAAACACTAGTCGACTTTCATGCTCTGTCTTTTAGACTACTGGTGCACTAATTTGTCTATAACTTCTCCGTACTATCATGCCATACCATGAATTTCTAGACTTAGTATGTACATGAAACATAGAACATATATCTGAACACACATACTCTGATTCAGTCACTCACACATGCGCTGATGTGTTGATCGTTGTATAACTCTGTCTGTCCTATTTTCCATACTTAGTCATTTTGTCTTCTAGGTTTACTTAGAAAGAAACTTAGTATGACTTTTTTACCATGATTACAACACAAAATAAGTCATGCATCCTCAGGAAGTCAACTTTCCAACAATCTCCCCCTTTGTCATTTATGGCAACAAAGGAATGTGGCCAAGTTTCTCAAAATGACTTAATCACAAAAAAATGTCTATCATAGCATCTTTTAATATATACATATACTGCTCCCCATATATACACATTCTCTATTACTCCCCCTTTGAAATTAATGAAAAAGGTGTTCAAAACTTGTAAGTCTTCTAGATACTTACTCCATGTCAACATCTGGGTACACAACCTAAAGAGATTGGATCTCTTTCTGCCAAAATACCTTCATTGCATCAACTGTCTAAAGATGCGTACAGAAGGCATATGTTAGCTTCTCCATCTTCATCAAATCCATGCAAGGACCTTGATCATATGTCACAATGGTGGCATCAATCTATTTGATGTTCTCGTTTAGAACTACTAGAGAGGGCACAAGTGCATTTCTCAATTGAGTTTGTCTGACTCTTATCTTACTGATTTCCAACTTAGCCTTTTCAATGTTGTCCAACTGACCTTGATAGACATTGTTACAGATGTTCATGTCTTGCGCGGATGTCTCAAATAATTTTCTAATAATGTCCACCATGATCTCTGCCTCTTCTATCTTTTTGATATGTTCAGAGGTGAACTTTACTCTATCCATGCAGTTTGCTATAACTTTCTTACCTTTGGCTGCCAATTCTTTCAATATAGATTACCCAATCTCTAAAGATTTTAATTCTATTCTTTACCAATTCATTCAATCTCTCCTTTTTATACTCATCTTCTTCAATTCTAGTAGTAGAGTATACTAGATCTGTAAAGTGTGCTTTGAAGCTTGTTAGAATGCTGTCGACATCTTCAACTGATTGAATTTTGGCTACTTTCTTGTCTGTAGGTACTAGATCATTCAAGATGTTTACAAATTCCAAGAAGAGAGGATTCCTCATAACCTATTTCTCTTTAGCTTTTTCCATAGCTAGAACACTGATCTTCATTAAGTCCTCTTCTCCCCACGCATCTAGACTTGTTGAGTCAGGAGTTAACCTTGACAACAATGAAGTAGATGGTAAAGTGGATGGAGTGAATATAGTATTTTGACTGGTGTCCATGCATTCACTCTTTACTAGTATCTCCTTGACTGGTGTCTTATCATATTGAGTATCTTTCTCTTTATTCAAGTCTATTGGATCATTGGAGGGAACTTCATCTTGTTGTATAGATGTATCATCAGTGCACATCTCTTCAGTGCTTATAAATTCTTTATCAACTTTTTCCATGTCATTGTCAGATGTTGTCATGGATATCTTGATATCATCAATCACTATAGTATCTTTTGAGTCTTTTTCTATATCAGAAGTTATTGACACTGAGGGCACTGAAACCTGTGGACCTATCATAGGTGCAATTTGAATCACAGGTTTTGTAACATGTTTGGGAGGGACTAGAGTTACCTTTGTTGTAGGCACCATTGATGGATACATGTGTCTATCCATAAACACTTGTGCAAAAGTCTTTTCTGTCTCTTTCCCAACTAACTCATATTCCTTGTTCATAATATGAAGTGTCCTTGTCTTAGTCCTAAGATGAGGCTTCACAAGATCTAGCAAAATTTCCTTTTCATCATGTGAGCATACAGGGATACGATTATCCAATGTTTCTTCTCTTATCCTCATATCTTCCTCAATTGCATGTCTCTTCATTATTTCAATTATGTTCCACAACTTGTCTGGTACCACTATTTTAAGTTCAAGAACTAACTTCTTAAACTTAATCATGTGAGAGATGATCATAGAATGTATCTCAGTTTTATCAATCTCTTGATACTTTTCATAGACCTTAGCAATTGTGTCTAGTCTACCTTCATTAACAATCATGTTCTTTAAGACATTTAGACTAGGTCTGAATCCTACCTCAAGAGGATCTTGAGTGTTCCTTGTTGTGCTCCATGTGTTCCTTGAGGATAGGTGATTTTTGGGCACTTGCTTCCTTCCTCTAGACTTCTTTCTTGGTATAGAAGGTGGAGATGAGTCTAGGTCAATGGTGGTAGAGGGCGCAAAGGTGCTCTCTACTTTCTTCTTCTGGATTTCATCAGTCTTCTCAAGTTCTTTGGCTATCTTGGCTTCTCTAGCTTTGTCAAGATCTTCTTGAGTGACACCATGAGCTCTTAGAATGCTAGATGTAATCTTAGATGCCTTTCTTTTGTTATCAGCACTATATAGAGTAGAGTCAACTTCATTAGTCTTTTCTCTGTAAGTGCCCCATCTGGCCTCATTGGGATCTTTAGGCGCAGACGAAAGGACCTATGCATATCCTTCCAATACATGTTCCTCCACTTCATACCCAAGTGGATGAATCCATTTAGTTCTAGGCTCAACTACCTCCATGCAAGTGCAGTCAGTCTCTACCATGAAGCATATGGTTTCCTTATACTTTTCAACAATCTTCTCAGGTATCCTGAGCCTCTTCTGCATCTTGATCCTAAAATGTTTGATGTCCATGTCCATAGCATCCTTTGCACTACTCTCTAATGTGGCTTTTAGTGAAATTTGAGACATAGTGGGTTTTATTTTTTCTAGGTAAAGATTTGAAACCTTACCAACAATATGGAAGTATAGATAGATGATCAAAGACCCAAACCTGAATGTCTTTCTCTTGTCATGCTTGATGGCTCGGATGTTGTCAATCAATTGACTATGCAATATCTCACATAAATTTTACTACGTGTTATCCTTCACCATTCTGATAGCTGCTAGAACAATTGATGCAGAGACACTATTCAATCTACTTGCTTGCTGGAACTTGTAACCAAGGATCATAGTTAGAAGCTTTATATCATCTTCCTTGATAGGATCAACAATCATACCAGGCTTTTCACTTTTGGATAGGCATGCTTGCTCAACTTGTTTCTTGACATCCTTGCTAGTAGGAAGAACAGGTCCAGTCTTAGGAAGTCTAGTTAATTCATGGATTAGGTCAGAGGTGATGAAGATAGGAACCTCACCAATCCAATAGAGGTCATCATGAATCCTGCTCAACAAGATTTTAACCCATTCTAGTTCATAGAATTCATGTGCACTTGAACACTTGAAGATAGGGTTGTCTATGAGGTGCACGTATTCATCCTTGAATGAATAGTCTGGTTTCATCATAAAAGCCATGAGAGTGGCTATACTATTATCTCCAACTGTTTCCTTTTTACAATAAATGTATGCGTGGATGTCTTCTACGTCAACGACTCCTAATGGAGTTTTGGAGAAAGCTCCTTCCACATCATCTAGTATGGATTTACATGGATTCCTCTTAAATACAAATCTCTTCCTCTCAGCAATGTCAAATACAATTGGAGTCACCATACTTACTTGATGATTGATTAAATAGGGTTTCACAAAAATTTGAAATAGCGTGACTGCTAGGGTTCCATTCCAACTTCTTAACCATGCTTCTTAACCACCAAATATGTTATGCTTTCATGCTTTGATGCTCATTTCTCCTATTCTCTCCAAATTTTGTAATCTCGAATGCAAATGTGAAGAAGATCAAACATTTACATCTTTTTATAAAGGTTACTGCATTTAATGTTTGCAACCATACGCAATTTTCACAAAGAGTTTCAAACTTTGTTCTGAATGCATTGTAGACAATGTGTGTATGCATACTACTATATCATGTGATCATAAGCATGAATCCATAGGAGCATACTCAGAGGTGAGTATACTAGCCGCGCAGGGGTTCTGAGCTAGACTAGCTCCCCCTAAGACCAAGAAGGTCTATTCAACTAGAAATAGAGGATGCGTCCACTGTGGATGCATCAACTACTTTGTTCTTTGCATTGTCCTTCTTTACTTCAACCCAAATTTTGCTTGAATCTTCTTTTTCTTGAACAAACTTGACTTCTCCTTGTTCTTCAAATAGTGATTTCTTAGGATCCTCTTATTTTTGAGTTCTAGATCTACAGAACCTTGAGATGTGTCTAGCCTTTCCACATGTGTGACAAATGATAGGAGGTTTGATGTTATTTTTCATCATGTTGCACTGCTTTGCTGTGTGTCCATTGTAGTTACATATCTAACATGTAATGTTCTGTAAATTTCTCTGATTGTTTTGATTCATTTTCCTCTGATTCTACTGTGACTGATTTCTTTGATTTGTTCTACAATGTATAGCCATGTGACCAAACTTATTATAGGAGTAACAATAACCATTGAAAGGTCTTACCTCTTTGCAATCTCTTTCCAAATGACCATGTTTATTACATGCATAACAAGTTTTGTTAACTTGCTTGATTTCTCCTTTAGGTGGATCTATTTTAATCTCTGCAATATTTTTAAATTTCTTTGCTTCTAAAGATGCTTCATGTGCTTTCTATCTTTCTTCTAATGAATTGATTTCAACTTGTGCTACACTGTATCCAAGACCAGTAGTGTCACCACTTAGCTTTTGTGCATTGAGCTGAGATTGAAGTGAATCAAAACTTGTGTGGAGTTTATCAATCTTATCCTTTTCTTCTATTAATTTTGAATCCATGTTTTTCTTTATGTTCTCTAATTCCAAGACTTTCATGTTCGCTTGCAAAAGTTCATCTTATAATTGTTTGCTTTCTTTGATCTTTTCTTCAATAGCAATTTGACTGTTAGTAAGCTATTCATCCAGATTTTCAATTTTATCTTTCAGAGACATGTTCTCTTCATTCATCTTTTTGACCATTTTCCCTAAATCACTTGTAGAACAATCTTTCAAATCTTTTCTCAATTTCTTGATAAGAATTTGT
>MU225029.1:1357142-1372261 GCA_018584345.1 Thuja plicata | reverse complement strand
TGGGCTCTCCCTCCTTGGTGATTCATGGTAAGGTGGGCATCTTACTAGGTGAGGTAATCACTTTCCCTTCTCTCTCTTTCGCTTTCATGCTAGTAGGATTAGATCATGAAGCTATGTTATCTATAGTATTGCTCTTGTCTTGCTTATGTAGTCATGTATGTTTACTATGATTGATTGCTCTTTACTTTCATATCTTTATGTATGTATTTTGAGTTAGAATCCTTGGTCTAGGGTCTCATGTCCTTGACTTAGAGATATTCTACTTCATTACGATCCACTAGTGTCTTTCTTCTAACTTTATCGTGAGCATGTTTGATTTCTATACTCCCGCTAAAGTGGGGGCTAAATGTATAGTCAGAAAATGGAATCACTTCCATGGTAGACTAGTTTAGCCTTCTGAGTAGGTGGTTTTGGGTCATATCAAGCACCTTGAATGGGTTCCTGACCTTGACCTGGCTTTCCCCCTATTCTGCCTCTCTTTCCACTTCTTTCCATCCAGTTTTTGGCATCCTGGACTGCAGATCTGAGATCTTTGACATTAGGTTCAGGGTCGATCTTTTGGGTCTATGTCAACCTTGACCCTAACCTAGGTCAAGGTCAACCTTGACCTTGACCCAGGGTTCAGATCTCAGGGTCTCACAGTTTCTGGATGTCAGTCTTTTCAAAAAGTTATTTCCCGATTCTAGGTTGGTTATTTTGGGTTCCGAAGTGGAAAATCCTAAATTATATTTAATATAGGTCCTCTCCTAGGGGTAAAGGATTTAATAGTAATTTAATTCTCCTATGTCAGCCTCCTTAGAAGATTGTGCCCTAATTTCATATAAAAGGAAGCCTTTCTCTCTCATTTTCTCTAAGTCTTCCAAGTGTAAAAAGCTCTAACCAAGATTTTGTTCAAGCATCCATTGTTCTACATGTGTTCAAGCTCTCAAGGTGTTCAATTATTCCTCTCAAGCATTTAATTCCTCCATTGAAGATCAAGGATTCAAGCTCTCAAGCCTTTGAAGGGATTTGGTTCAAGCATTCAAGATTTATCATTCAAGATTTATCATTCAAGCCCTAGATCTAGCCATCACGATGGTTTGATCTTCCTTCAACATCCTTTGTGCATCCTCAAGACTCTTTCATCATCTCTTCAAGGTGGATTCCAAGCATACAATCATGGAGGTTTATGGTTTCTATTGAGTCTAAGCTTTCATATTTACATAGTTGTCTACATTTGAATTACAATTACATATCTATTCAATATCATAGCTTCATTGTTAGATTCAATTCTATTACTTGCTAGCATTCTTATTTCAATTATTGATTTCAAGGTTAATTCCTAAATTAGGGTTTGACTAAGGTAAACCCCTCCCCCACAAAAAAAAACCTCTTTTTCTTGCAGGTACAGGTTTGGGACTGCAGATTTGAAACCAAATCTGGATACCCTTTTCGGCCAACTTCTGGGATCCGCGAACAGATTTTATGTCAAACCTGTGCAGGTCAAGGTCGACATTATTGGGTCAGGGTTGACATTTGTGGGTCAAGGTCAAAATTTTTCATAAGATGACATCAGAATGGAAAAATATTTTTGGGTTTTGTTTGTCTCTGCGTTCTGGTTCAGGATCATACTTCATTTTTTCCATAAACAGTCTACAAACCTCAGAAAATAGCATTCTTTGATCTGCAATATTTCAAGGTTAGTACATTTCTCCTATCCATTTCAATTCAAATCCTTAATCATTCTAAATCAATCACACATTTACATTCATTTCAAAACACATTTTAAGAGGGAAACCTGGGATCTCCTTCTTTATTCTTATTTCCAATAGATTGATTCAATTATGCATTGATCCTTTTTGGGTTGATCAATTTGGATCCTTCATTTGTGCATTTGAGAATAAAAGGGAATATCTTATTTATCCCTCCACTCTAAACATTAAATGTAAGGTGATAAGTGATTTGAGTATCAAAACACTCTTATTCCAAAAACATCATTTTTTCTCCTTTACAGGTTGATGATCTTAACTATAATTTATTGAGTGTTGCACAGCTGAATACTTCTGGTTACAAAGTTGAATTCCATCACAAGAAGGAAAAGATCTATTATTCCACTGAAGAACTAGTTGGAAGTGGAGTGAAAACAAAAGGTAACTTGTTCTATCTAGACTTAGCTGATGAGACATGCGTGTTTGCACAATATAATGATGTTTGGTTATGGTATAAAAGGTTGTGTCATGTAAACTTTGATAACTTGGTAAGCATAAGCAAATTGAAAAAGGTTAGAGGGCTGCCTAAGTTAAAGAAACCTGAAAATGCAATGTGTAAGCAATGTCAATTGGGAAAAATCACAAAATCTAGTTTCAAGAGAAAGACTCATACTTCTGAGGAAATTCTGGAATTGGTACATACTGGCCTTTGTAGTCCCATTGGTGAGAAAAGTTACTGTGGACATAGATATTTTATTATATTTGTTGATGATTACTCTAGAATGATGATTGTTATGTTTCTTTAAAAAAATCTGATGCATTCCATTTATTTAAGTGATACTTGGCAAAAGTTGAAAAGGAGACAGGTAAAAGTCTGAAATGTTTAAGATCTGACCGAGGAGTCAAGTTTATTTCTAATGAGTTTAACATGTTCTACAATGACTGAGGTATAAAAAGATAGATGTCTGCACCTAGGACACCACCACAGAATGGTATTGCTAAAAGAAGAAATAGATCTATCATGGACTATGCCAGAACACTAATGATGGAGAAAAATGTTGTACATAAATATAGGAGAGAAGCTGTAAGTACAGTAGTCTATACCCTGAATAGAGTACAAGTCAAGAAAGGTGAGGAAGGCATATTTCTTGGCTATTCAACTAAAAGTAAAGCATATAAGTGTTTGAATTCTAACACTAAAAAAATTTTAGAAAGTGCAAATGTTAGAATTGATGAATATGCAGAAAGAAATGAAGCAAAAAGCACACAAGAACCTGAAAGTTACAAATCATTTGTCTATCTAGATGAGGAAGATTCTAATGTATTACCTAAACCTAAGAATGAGGTTGTAAAGAAATAGCTAGCACCTGTCGAGTCACAGAATAAGGTTGCTAGGCAACAGGAGGTAATTGTTGAGCTATCTGATGGAGATGCCAAGACACAGAATCAACCTGAATTGAACGTGAACAATGAATCTAAAGCAAAGAAAGAACCTACTCTAGCAAAGTATGTGAGAAGGAACCACAAACCTAATCAAATCATATGATCAAAGGATTCTACAGTTATGACAAGAAGTAAGTTGAGAGACGGTACATGCTTGTTATGTGATTTTTAGCCTAAAATAGTAAAAGATGTCTTAGAGAATGAAGACTCCACAAGTCATGAATGAAGAGATTGAACAGATTGAGAAGAGTGAGACTTGGACACTTGTACCTAGGCTGAATGACAAAAATGTAATTGGTACTAAGTGGGTATTCATAAATAAGCTGAATGAACATGGAGAAGTAACAAGGAATAAAGCTAGACTGGTATGCAAGGGTTATGCACAAGAGGAAGGAATTGATTATGGAGAAACATTCACCCCAATTGCAAGATTGGAAGGAGTCAAAACCTTACTTGCATATGCAGCCTACAAAGGTTTTGAAGTTTATTAGATGGATGTAAAGTTAGCATTTCTAAATAGAATATTAGAAGAAGAAGTATCCATTGAAAAAGATGATGGATTTGTTGAACCAAGCAAGAGGAACATGGTTTGGAGACTACACAAGGCACTATATGGACTGAAGAAAGCACTAAGAGCATGGTATGAGAGATTGCACAATTATTTGATAAAGATTGGATTTGCATGAATAAATGACAACAACAATCTGTATTTGAAGATATAACAAAATAAAGGTACTTTATTAGCTGAAATTTTTGTTGATGACATTATATTTGGTGGACAAGATGTGTTATGCCAAACATTTGCAAAAAAGATGCAAACTAAATTTGAGATGTATATGTTTGGTGAGATCAAATTCTTTGTTGGCTTACAAATATATCAAATGAAGAATGGTATCTATATTACTCAATCAAAATATGTCAAGGAGATACTAAAAAATTTTGGAATGGAAGAATCAAAACCAGTGAGTACACCCATGGCTACTGGACAGAAGTTAACAAAAAATGATGATGCAAAAGAAGTGAATCAAACCCTTTACAGGTCAATGATTGGAAAGTTGCAATATGTTGTGCAAGGTAGATCTAATATTTCTCTGGATGTTGGAATTTTTGCAATATTTTCTGTCAATCCCAAGGAAACTCATATAATGGCAGTAAAAAGAATTCTAAGATATTTGAAAGGAATAGATGAATATGGTCTGTATTACAAAAAGAATGATAAGTTTGAGCTAAGAGTTTATACTGACTCTGATTGGGTTGTAAATGTGGATGACAGGAAAAGCACCACAGGTGGTGTATTTCTTTTGGGAAAGAGATTGGTTTCATGGACAACCAAGAAATAGAATTGCACCTCACAATCTATAGCTGAAGCCGAGTATGTGGCAGCATCAGTTAACTGCTCTAATATTGTGTGGTTGAAGATACTACTAAAAGGTATGAAAGAAGAGATCACATAACCAATTTTTATATAGTGTGATAACATAAGTCTCATCAATATTTCTAAGAATCCTGTGATGCACTCTAAGACAAAGCATATAGCTATCAAGTATCATTACTTGAGAGAGCTAGTTCAAAACAAGGAAGTGAGACTGGAATATGTGCATACTAAGGAACAGTTAGCAGACATATTTACAAAAGCACTACCCAAGGATGCTCATGAGTATTTTCAAGGTAAATTAGGGGTGATTCCCCTAACTAAGGCTAATTAGTTTAGAATGGAACTGTTGCATCAAATGTTATATTCAGAATATTTGACACATTGATGCACAGGAAGTCACACTTTAGGATGCGGCCTAAAGCTGTGAAAGAAAGAAAAGGATAGAAAATAGGATTAGTCATAAGAAAGATGACAGGAACAACATGATACTGAGTTAGAACAGAAGAATCTGCATGATGAAGATATCAACATCTTTAGAATTGTTGTCAAAGAGGGAGAGTTTACTAAAAAAGGGAGAGTTTAATATACTTAGAGAAAAAGGGAGAGTTTACTGAAAGAGAGAGTCTACAGATGAATAGAAATAGAAAGATTTCAGTGTGATTACAGACACAAAGGGAGAAATTTTTTACAAGATGAGAATCAGAATGAAGCTAAAGACATTAATGAAGATTTGTTCATATCAATGAACACAGGCAGAATTTTTAATTTGTATGGTAACTATGTTTGTAAAATTTTTGTTTTAATGTTTAGTGTTGCCATCAATGCCAAAGAGGGAGATTATTGGAAAGCTATAATGTAAACAATTGTTTTTTTTTCATTGATGTCAAACCTTAACTGGTGAGACTATTGCTATCTATTTGAGTACCATATCTATTGATTGTTGAAGAAGATTTGAAGGCAAGGATAACAAGAAGACCGATTGAAATGGTTGAGTTATGAGAAATTACAAGGGTACTTGATCAGTTGGCACATTGGAAAATTAATGTGTTGTTTATCTATTACACTAAGTCAAGATGTCAATTTACTTGGAACAGTATATGCCGAGCGAATTTTGTGTCGATCGAGCACCAGTGTATGCTAAGCATAATTTCTAAGTGTTGACTGAGCGCTAGTAAATTGTCGAGGAAAATAGTGATGACCGAGTGGAAGAACACAGTGTTGGCCGAGGAGCAGTATTTTGGTAATTAATGAGATTTGAGATCTCTGTCTAACATAATTCAATTTATTGGGATATGTAAATTTAATTAAGGATAAGCATGATTGGTCCACACTATTTAAATTCATGGGTAACCGTAATTAACGCATGGATCCAAGATTTAATTAGTGATTACTTTGGAGAAGTAAATTAAATGTAAATGATGGAAAGATCCGTTGGATCTGATCTAACCTAAGATCTACCATCTTGATTAAGCAGAAAAGATTTATTTTACCTATATGAAGAGGTATAAGATAACCTCAAGGGGATATTCAAGAAGTGATGTATATGAAAAGTGTATGCAAGAGGATTGCATGGTTAATTGACTGATTGGCATGATCTAGCAAAGAAGGTTGAACAGAGAAGCAGAGAGTTGCGAAAGTGATTGCTTGATGGATTTCCAAGTAGATCTGAAGATTGAAATGAGAATGGAGGCCATTCAGTGAATTAGCATAGGAGCTGAATTGGATCTAGATTTGTAAAGTAAGTTGTATGTATCATATCACACCTACTGATTACTTTCTAACCATTGTATCAGTCAAAATCCTTTAACTAGGTTGACCTAACAGTCATTGTATAAATCCATTGAGCAAGGTGACATTCAGGTGGAATGTTCTAAGACCTCTAATAAGGCCACTCCTGACACGATGATTAAATCCTTTAACCAGGTCACATTTAGCTATGTTCTTTGTAACCTTTAATAGGGTTGGCTCCTAGCAAATCTCACTTCAAAAGAGTAAAAACTTGGTAGCATGTTACTGGTGGTTTTTCCCAATTTGGGTTTCCACGTTAGATATTGGTGTCAACTTGTGTGAATGTTTATGTTGTGTTTTACTATTAAGTTTCTGCAAGCTTATTACATTTGAATAGTAAACTACATATTTATGTTGTTGACCTATGTTGTTACTGCCGAGCAGATCTGAGTTGTTTAAAGTGCTATAAAGTTTCAATTGGTACATCTAGACCTGAGGATAATTGATTCACCCCCCTCTCAGTTATTCTAAATTCATTCTAACATTTGTAAGGTACTAAATTTTCATATTTTGTTTTTTAGTCATCAGTTATTTGTTGGATGACTAATTGGGAATCACCATACACTTTTAGATGTTGTATTTTCCATAGAATAGAAAGCTTGAGTCCAGTGAAAAGGGCTTCATATTTAGGGGTGTTGTTGGTGCATGCAAATGCAATTCTATAGGATTTTGGTATTACATCACCTTGTGGGGTGACAGACATGATGCCTGCCCCTGATCCATGTCTAGTGTATGAGTCGTCTAAATAGAGTTTTCATTCATTAGAGTCAATGAATGTGAAAATAGAATCATTTGGAAATTCTGACAGCAATGGGTGATCATCTGGAACCGATGCGTCTGCAAGATGATCTGTTATCACCTGGCCTTTAATTGATTTTTGGTATACATACTCTATGTCAAACTCACTTAAGAGCATGACCCATTTGGCTAGGCAACCTGTGAGAGTTACTTTGCCTAAAAAATACTTTAATGGGTCAATCCGAGACATGGGCATAGTTTTCTGATGTAGCATGTAATGTCTTAATTTCTATGTTGCAAAAACCACAGCAAGACATGCTCATTAAATGAGTGAATAATTCAATTCATATCCAACCAGTGTTCTATTTATATAACAGATAGCTCTTTCTCTTCCTTGTTCATCATGCTGTGTGAGAAGAGCACCCAAAGCATTTTCTATAGCAGAAATATACAAGATGAATGGATTTCCTCGAATGGGAGGCATCAAAATATGAGAATGTAATAGATATTCTTTTAATATTTGGAAAGATGGATCATATTTTTCATTCCAGTGAAAATTCACACCTTTATGCAGTAGATTTTGGAAGGAATGGCACTTATCTGCGAGTTGTGCAATGAATCGATGGATAGACTATAATTTCCCTTGTAGACTTCTCAGCTTCTTTAGAGTATTTGGTGGAGGCATTTCTAAAATAGCTTGCACCTTTTCAGGATCCACTTCAATACCTCGTTGAATAATTATATACCCTAGGATTTTTCTAGAAACCACTCCAAAGACACACTTTTGGGATTTAAGCGAAGCTTATATCCTTCCATTCTCTCAAATATTTTGGCCAGAACACTTAAATGATCTTTTCTGGTAGTAGACTTGTAGAGTAGGTCATCAACATAATCTTCCATCAAGATGTGCATGAAGTCATGAAAGATTGTGGTCATTGCCCATTGATATTTTTCTCTATAATTCTTGATACCAAAGGGCCTGACATTCCATCAATAAGTTCACTAAGGAAATGTGAAAATTGTCTTTGGTTTATCTTCAGGAGTGATCCAAATTTGATCGTAACCAAAGAAACCATCCATCAGTGACAACATCTCGTATCTTGCAGTCATGTCAACAATGATGTCAATGTTAGGCAAAGGAAAATCATCTTTAGGGCATGCCTTATTGAGATCACAAAAATCAGTACATATATGTATGCCCCTAGTGTTCTTGCTAACAGATACCAGATTTGAAATCAAGTCTATGTAATCTATGGGTCTGATAAAACCAGCATCCAGTAACTTCTTCAATTCTTCTTTGACCAGTAGAGATATTTGGGGATTTATTTTCATTAGTTTTTTTTTGACTGGTTTCACACCTAGCTTCAAAGGGAGGTGGTGAAGAACTAATTTAGGATCCAGACCAGGCATTTCAATGTAGGACTAGGAAAAATTAATCTGGCACTCAAGAAAGAATCTGACAAATTTGTCCTTCTCTTCTAGTGATAGTGATGTTGCAAAGTGTATGATTTTGGGGTTGTTTGGCGTTCCCAAGTTTATTTCCTCAGTCATTTCAATGAGCAATGTTGACTTCTCCTTCAGAGGGGGTATGTCAAATCTTTCATCCTTGGGCACCTCAAAGAGTTTTTCACCCTTGGATACATCCTTTATTTTTACTTTTGTATGGTCAACTGGCGCTTTTCAATTTTCAGTAGAGGACCTATTCTTTTCATTTTATTCTTTTTTAATTTTATCATTTTCACTTTTGCGACTGGAAGATGGAGTTGACTCCCCAAAATATTTTTTAGTAACAAGGTCAATAGAGAACCCTGCTTTATGGTTTCCAGATGGCATGCCTTCTAGGAGCTCAAAGAATTTTTCTATTGCTTCATCATTTTTGAAGCATTCTAAGCTTGGTGATCCTTGTTCATCTCAATCAATAAGTTTAGGGTAAACTAGGGGGATATCATCGTCAGTAGTGCAAATGTTTTCGAAGCCAGGGGTAAAGGCAAAGAAGTAAACATCAATTTCATCAGAGTTGGAGACTCTGTGCACAGAAGGCTCAAGACTAGGATCCTAGAGAATTCTATCCCAGGGATCAGTACAAGTTATTTGAGGAGGTATTGTGTTAACATGTTTATCTTCTATTGGTGGGTCATCATCTTCAGGCAAGATACAGTCAAGTTCATAAGAACTAGAGGAATATGACGTCCATTCCCACTCATTAGAATCGGTAGTTTCATAATGGGGAGCCTCAGATGCCTTGTCATCGTTCAAAACATCCACATTTTTACATGACGCTATTTTAGCATTCAAAGAGCCAATTTGCAATGGTTTAAATCCAATTCCCAAATGAGGAGGATGACCTTTTGCAGCAAGAGGTTCAAAAATCCCTTGTTTGTGTGCTCCAAGACCACTGTGGCCATCATAGCCTTTTTTCTACATTAGTTTGAACCCTGGCCCATATCTTTCAACAGGTATCTCAGTGGGTTCTTGTTCTTGTTTTTTTTTTCCTTGAAATTCTAGCTAGATGCATTGTCATATACATGTTCCTCATGAAAACCTCCCCGCCTAGTGAATGTGGACGAGGGCATAACTTTCATGGTGGTCTTTTGTGGTTGTTTTTGCAATAATTTTGGTTTTTCATAGGACTTTAGAGAGAGAGGAAGCTTCCCAATGTGAAATTCTTGAGCCATTGTATATTCTCTGAAACCTTTATCTTTAATTTGCATCTTTCCTTTGACCATATTTTCAAGGGTGGTGGCATCAACATATTTGGAAGAAATGGTTAGGGTAACTTCATTGTTTGTAGGCACTTGTTGTGTGGGACCTTCTTTCAAATTAGCACATAATTGGAAAGTATTAGGATCACCTAGGACAGTGATCTCAGCTCCATTGTGGAAAAATTTTAGAAATTGGTGGTATGTGGAGGGAACTACCTTCATGGCATGGATCCATGGAGGTCCTAAGATCATGTTGTAAGATCCAAAAAAGGATTTGTAAAAATGGTATGATCAGTATTGGAAGAGCCCACTGTGGGTTTGACTTCAATTACACCTTGATCAATGAGATCTTGGAATTTATGTTATAATTGATAACAGGAATTGGTTATGTGTCCTTTGGTCCTATGATAGTCACAATATTTGTTATCATCCCACAAAGGGGGTTTAACTGATGGTTCATCTCAGATCTCAGGTAATTGAATATAATTTTTTTGAAGTAACTGTTGTAATACAAAATGAAGTGGTTCACCCAATGGCGTGAATGGTATTTGCGGTCCATCTCTGTTTCTCAGCGGTCGACGTTTCCAATTTTGTTGCATGTTATTATTCGCTTGCGCTAGAGCTAGCTCTGGAGGCACTTCTTGAGTTATTTTTTTATGTATTTGTAACACTAGGTCCTTTGAGACTAACCTTTGGTTGTGTCGCGTTGACCATTCGGGTTCACCAAATGAGGTTCACGTTGGGTTCAACAAATGTAAGACCAAAAAAAGAATATCTAGGTAACCAAAAACCCTAAACAATATGCTAACCTATCTAATCTAACATTAGAGCCATTGAAAGGGGGATTCACAAACAATATGCAATAAACATATTAAAAAACTCCCTTCAAGTGATGCTCAAATGCTCTCCCTTCTTCTCCATAGAGTAGATTTGATGTTGCTCTTTGACAATAACACAATTGCATAAATAATTTGAAAGCACAAGTTGATAGCAAGAATACTAGGAGATAGTGGTTCAAACTTGAATGAGAGGATTGCATCGCAATTTATAGAAAATGAGAAGCAATTATGTGAATTAGAATGCATAAATTTAATGCACAATGGAGGGAAAAGAAGGTAGGAAATTGGAAGCATGATTAGGGGGAAATTAAATAAGGAGATATTGAAGATATCATGAAGCACCTTAATAGGGATGTGAACCACAATTAAAGGATATGAAAAATTAGATAGGATTAGGAGGATTTAATTCAATAAATAAATCAATATTCCTCACAAATCAAAATTAGCATTTATAAAATTATAAAATCCCATTTATAAAATTATAAAATCCCATAAAATAGAATTAGCCAATTAATTAATTAAAAATTAATTAATTGTGAAGACTTAGGATAAGAATGAATAAATATGATTTATTCATAAAGAATAGGGACAAACCTTAGGTTATTCATCCCAAGAGGATAGATTAGTGAATTATCGATCAAATTAAAGGTATTAATGTACAATTGAATTGATTTTGATAACATTTATAGAATTAGGATAGGTTCGAGGCATTGATGAACTTTGACAATGCGGCCAAATAATGATGTTTGAAAATGATTGAATAGCGTCAATGAACTTTGATGGCACCATAGGATTTGAAATAGGAATGGGAAAACATCGATGAAGTTGGATAATGTTCCTGAAATAATGATGATCAAAAATAGCATTGATGAACTTGGACAACACTATTAAATTGATAATGATAGATTGATAGCGATAACATCGATGAAGTTTGAAAATGTTATCAAATAGTTGATAAAAGGGATATGAAGCATCAATGAACTTGGAAAATGCCCCTAGAATGATGACAAGATTGATTTGATTTAGAAAAGGGTTTGATCAATTTGAAATGTGAGTTAATTAGGCATCGATGATCTTGGACAATGCCCCAGAATGGTTGGAATGAGTCCAAACAATTCTGAAATGATTAGGAATAGAATAGAATAGATTTAAATTGATTTAGGATGATTTGATATGGTTTAGGATTGAATAGGATCAGTTTAGGATTGAATAGGATTGGTTTAGGGTTGATCGAAATTGATTGGGAAAATGATCAATTTGACAAAGAGAATAGAAATACTAGTAAATAATTGAACAATTTTGCAATATTCAATCATCGACAAAAGACACAATGTTGTCATATAATAAAAACCATATGCGCAATATAGAGGGATAATTAGATCGCAAAACAATGTTTCAATCGTAATTCTAAAAATGTTAAAACATGTAGACTACCAAGCTTGAACTATTTTTGAGTGCCTACATCTCCAAATGAAATAGGAGACTGTCTGAAATGTTCAGTGCTATTAAGCTCATGGCCTCATCCATCTTATTCATGTGTTGAAGAATCTCAAAAGGACACTACAAAATAGGTTGGTTCTCATCTAGACAAGACCATAAGCCGCGTGACGTAAGTAGCCTGGTCATGTGTACTTTCTAGGTGTGGTAGTTATGTGGTGTCAGTCGGGCAACTGAAGGGTCTATCATTGAGAGAAAGAAGATGGAAGTGGAAGGGTCTTTATGAAGTAAATGATAGAATGTAAAATGCACCCCCCCACAATGTAGTAAACTATCCCCCATACACCAAAAAATAACTTAGACAGCACAAAACACAAGAAGAAAACCTGGTGACCTGATGTAGTGAGGAGGAAAATAGAAGCCACAAATTTGACGCTGAAAATAGGTACTCAAACAACCAAATTTGCATACGAAACCCACATAGTGGTCTCCAGCTTGGAAAGAACTTTCCGGCGATATCATGTTTTCTGAAAAATGATATTGTATGCTCAAGTTATGGCCAAAATACTAGCAGGAGATCAGAAGGAGAAGCTCACTGGAAAAACATAGTCATGAGAAACTTTTTTACGTCCAAATGGTCGTCGCCTGTCATTGGAAAAAAATTGATGGTCCTATAATCGTCACCAGCCCATCACTGACATCGGGATGATGTCATTGCTGACAAAAAAGTCAAGTTATCAGAAAACAATCTTGTGACTAGAAGATGATGTCACCCATGGAAAGGTGACATCACACTGTGCTTGGGTGGCAGTGGCGCTGGGGGCGAAGGTGGCATCAGGGTGGAGCTAGGGTGGCGTTGGAGCAACGGGCGGGCTGCGGTGGCACCTGAGTTGGCCACCGGTGGCGGATGGGTGCAGGTCGGGCATGGGTGGAGTGTGGGCCGCATGATGGTGGCATGGTGGTGTGCATTGCCTATGTGCAGCATGCACTTTAAAAAGTGTCTTTTTTAATTTTTTCCCATTTTTCTTGAAAAATGTGCCTAAACAGCCCCAAAGGCCAAAATAATTTTCTCAGAGGCACAGTAGGTCAAATATGTCATACCATATATCAAAATAGGGTTTTTTTGGCCTTTTGGAGTCATTTGTGAGGTCAAGTTTTTTCAAAAGTGCTCCAAAAAAACTTTATCCCTAGATTGAAGACAAAAACCCTAAAAAAGTTGAGATTTTCTCCTTCGAATCACTGCTTCATAAAACACCATAATAGGCAGCAGCAACATGGTGTTGGAAAGATTACTACAATGTAGACAATTGTTATTTTTTCATTGATGTCAAACCTTAACTAGTGAGACTACTGTTGTATGTTTGAGTACCTTATCCATTGATTGATGAAGATTTGAAAAAGAATGGGATAACAAGAAGACCAAGGAAATGGTTGAGTTATGAGTATAAACTAGGGTACTTGATCATTTGGCACTTTGAAAAAGTGATACATTGTTTATCTAACACTGACAGTTCACTGGAAGGTCAATGCCGAGCAAAGCAAAGTTGATGCCGAGCAAAGTGAAAGGTGATGTTGAGCAAAGAAAAGATAATGTCGAGCGCCAGTGAAATGCCAAGGGAGACAGTGAAATGTCGAGCATCAGTATTTTGTTTATTGATGAGATTTGAGATCTATGGCCAACATAATTGATTTTATTGCGATATGCATTATTAATTAAGATTGTTCCATATTCATTTAATGCACGGGAAACCGTTATTAGCGCATGGATTCAATGGTTGATTAATAACTATATTGGAGAAGTAAATTAAATGTAAAGATGGAAAGATTTGTTGGATCTGACCCAACCCAAGATCTGCGATCTTGATTAAGTGGCAAAATATTTATTTGACCTAGATGAAGAGGTATAACATAACCTATTGTGGTTATTGTTAAAGTATCGAGGGGAATGCACAGAGTTGCATGGTTAATTGACTGATTGGCAAGACCTAAGCAGAGAAGGATAAACAAAGAAGTAGAGAGAGATTGCTTGATGGATTTCCAAGCAGATCTGAAGTTTGAGATGAGAATGGAGGCCACTCAGTAAATTATCATTAGAGCTGAAACTAGATCTGGATTTGCAAAGTAAGTTGTATGAATCAGATCACACCTGCTGTTTAATTTCTAGCCATTGTAATAGTTAAGATCCTTTAACCAGGTTGACTTAACAGTCAGTATATAAATCCTTTGAACAAGGTGACATTTAGATTGGAATGTTCTAAGTCCTCTAACAAGGCCACTCCTAACAGGGTGATTAAATCCTTTAACCAAGACATTTGACAGTGTGTTTTGTAATCTTTAACAGGGTTGGCTCCTCACAGGGCATCACTTCAGAAGAGTGAAATTTTGGTAGCATGTTACTGGTGTTTTTTCCCATATTGGGTTTCCACGTTAAGTCATGGTGTCAAAATGTGTGAACTTTATTGTTGTGGTTTACTGTTGAGTTTCTGCAAGCTTATTTCATTAGTACAGTAAACTGCACACTTTTATTGTTTATTATTGCTGAGCAAATCTGATTTGTTGAAGTTGATTTAAAGTTTTATATGGGCACATCTAGACCTGAGGATAACTGATTCGCCCCCCTCTTAGTTATTCTAAATTTATATTAACAATTGGTATCAGAGTTGTGTTCTCTTGAAAAGTTTGAAGGTACTTGGAGATAAAGATCAAGATGTATAAAAGGGATGGACTGAAGATCAACAAGGAAAACTTTCCTGCATGGCAAAGTTTGATGAAACTTCATCTGGCTGGTATTGGTGAGTCTACTAAATGACATATTGAAATAGAATATGTAGCTCCTACTGGAACTCTGAATACTGCAGGACTAAGAGAGAAGCATGAACATAATCAAGCAATGCTAGAACTTGCATCATCTCTGAACTATCATGAATTTAAGGACATCAAAGATTGTACAAGTGCAAAGAAGATGTGGGATACCCTTAAAAATATCTATGGAGGTGATACGAATGTACTGAGAGCCAAATCTGAAAGCTTGAGAGGTAAGTTTGATGATTTAAAAATGCAAGAAGGAGAAAATATAGTGCAATACTATGATAGGATAAAGGAAGTTGTA
>MU225029.1:1342160-1354544 GCA_018584345.1 Thuja plicata | reverse complement strand
TATAAAGGATTTAAAGTCTATCAAATGGATGTGAAGTTTGCATTTCTAAATGGGATACTAGAAGAAGAAGTATATATTGAACAAGCTGATGGATTTGTTGACCCAAGTAAGAGGAACATGGTTTGCAAACTACAAAAGGCATTATACAGACTAAAGCAAGCACCAAGACCATGGTATGAAAGATTGCACAATTATCTGATGAAGATTGGATTTGCAATGACCAATGACAACAGCAATCTATATTTGAAGACAAAGCAAGGTAAAGAAATTTTATTGGCTGAATTGTTTGTGGATGACATCATATTTAGTGGACAAGATATTATATGTAAGGCATTTTCAAAGGAGATGCAAACTAAATTTGAAATGTCTATGTTTGGTGAGATAAAATTATTTGTTGGACTACAAATACATCAAATGAAGAATGGTATCTATATTTCACAATCAAAATATATCAAGGAGATACTGAAAACTTTTGGAATGGAAGACTGAAAACTAGTGAGTACACCCATGGCTACTGGACAAAAGTTGACAAAGAATGATGATACAAAAGAGGTAAATCAAACACTGTACAGATCAATGATTGATAAGCTGCAATATGTTGTACACAGTAGACCTGATATTGCATTAGCAGTAGGAATTGTTGCTAGATTTTTTGCTAATCCAAAAGAGACACATATTATGGCAGTGAAAAGAATACTGAGATATTTGAAAGGTACAAAAGACTACGGTCTATATTACAAAAAGAACAACAAGTTTGAACTCAGAGTCTATATTGATTCTGACTAGGCTGGTAATATTGATGATATAAAAAGAACCACAAGAGGAGCATTTATTTTGGGGAAATGATTAGTTTCCTGGACAAGCAAGAAATAGAATTGCACCTCACAATCTACAACTGAAGCCGAGTATGTGGCAGCAGCAGTTAACTGTTCAAACATTGTGTGGTTGAAGATACTACTGAAAGGTATGAAAGAGGAGATCACAGAACCAGTTGTCATATATTGTGATAACATGAGTGCCATTAATATTTATAAAAATCTTGTAATTCACTCTAAGACAAAACATATAGCTATTAAGTATCATTACTTGAGGGAGCTAGTACAGAAGAAGGAAGTGAGATTGGAATATGTGAACACTAAGGAACAGTTGGCAGACATATTTACAAAAGTGTCACCCAAGGATGCTCATGAGTATCTAAGAGGTAAATTGGGGGTAATTCCCCTAGATGAGGCTAACTAAGTACTGAATGGTATTGTTTCATCAAATGTTTTAATCAGAACACTTGACACATTGATGTACAGTAAGTTGCATTTTTAGGATGTTGCCTAAAAATTGTGAAGTGGAAAACCAGGATAGAAAAGTAAATCAGTCATACACAAAGATGACAAGAACAGCATGATACAAAGATTAGAACTAAAGAATATGCATGATAAAGATGTCAATCTTTGGCATTGTTGTGAAAGAGGGAGATATTGCTAAAACAACAAAAACAGATACAGAAGAGATAGAGGGAGCTAAAAAAGAAAATATCAGTGTGATCATAGACACAGAGGGAGTTAGAATAAAAATAAAGACATTAATGAAGATTTGTTCACATCAGGAACACAGGCACTTTTTGGATTGTTTGGTAACATTGGTTGGAAATTATTGTTTTATACTTTAGTGTTGCCATCAATGCCAAAGAGGGAGATTGTTGGAAAGATTGCTACAATGTAGACAATTGTTATTTTTTCATTGATGTCAAACCTTAACTGGTGAGACTACTGCTGTATGTTTGAGTACCTTATCCATTGATTGATGAAGATTTGAAAAAGAATGGGATAACAAGAAGACCAAGGAAATGGTTGAGTTATGAGTATAAACCAGGGTACTTGATCATTTGGCACTTTGACAAAGTGATATGTTGTTTATCTAACACTGACAGTTCACTGGAAGGTTAATGCCAAGCAAAGAAAATTTGATGCCGAGAAAAGTGAAAGGTGATGTCGAGTAAAGAAAAGATAATGCCAAGCTCTAGTGAAATGCCGAGGGAGACAGTGAAATGTTGAGCGTCAGTATTTTGTTTATTGATGAGATTTGAGATCTATGGCCAACATAATTGATTTTATTGGGATATGCTTTATTAATTAAGATTGGTCCATATTCATTTAATGCATGGGAAAATGTTATTAGCACATGGATACAATGGTTAATTAATAACTGTATTAGAGAAGTAAATTAAATGTAAAGATGGAAAGATCTTTTGGATCTGACCTAACCCAAGATCTGCAATCTTGATTAAGTGAAAAAAGATTTATTTGACCTAGATGAAGAGGTATAATATAAACTACTATGGTTATTGTTAAAGTATTGAGGGGAATGCAAAGAATTGCATGGTTAATTTACTGATTGGCAAGACCTAAGCAGAGAAGGCTGAACAGAGAAGCAGAGAGAGATTGCTTGATGGATTTCCAAGTAGGTCTGAAGTTTGAGATGAGAATGGAGGCCACTCAGTGAATTAGCATTAGAGCTGAAACTAGATCTGGATTTGCAAAGTAAGTTGTATGAATTAGATCACACCTATTATTTACTTTCTAGCCATTGTAACAGTTAAAATCCTTTAACCAGGTTGACTTAACAGTCAGTGTATAAATCCTTTGAACAAGGTGACATTCAGATTGGAATGTTCTAAGTCCTCTAACAAGGCCACTCCTAACAGGGTGATTAAATCCTTTAACCAGGTCATATTTGACAGTGTGTTTTGTAACCTTTAACAGGGTTGGCTCCTCATAGAGCATCACTTTAGAAGAGTGAAATTTTGGTAGCATGTTACTGGTGGTTCTTCCCATATTTGGTTTCCATGTTAAATCATGGTGTCAAAATGTGTGAATGTTATTGTTGTGTTTTACTGTTGAGTTTCTGCAAGCTTATTTCATTAGTGCAGTAAACTACACACTTTTATTGTTTATTACTACTGAGCAGATCTGAGTTGTTGAAGTTGATTTAAAATTTTATATGGGCACATATAGACCTGAGGATAACTGATTCACCCCCCCTCTCAATTATTCTAAATTCATATTAACACATGGATATAATACCATGTAGGATTTGAGAAATACAAATCCACAGAACCCGAAGAACACCTGCATGCAAATACCTGTTACAAGAGAGAAGTAGGAAGGAGGAAAAAATAGAACTCAGAATTACTCAAAAATGTGAGAGCAAAATATTATATTCCAAGTTATGAAAGAAGAATTAGAAGGTTCAACCTATAAAGGTTAACAAAACCCTAAAGACTTAAAAGCTAGGTTGCACATTAATAATTAATAAAAGAATTAATTGTTAATGCACCTAAGAGAAAGCTTAAGCGCTAAAGAGTAATAAAATAAATTAACTAATTAAATCAACATGATTTAATTAATAAGAAAACTAATGGTTACTCTAACAAATATTTTGAGAACGTTATTTACTATAGCTATCATTACAGATTGATTGCATTGTCATTAATATTTAGAAATTGTTGTTCTTTGCATATGTCATGCATTTTCTCTAAAAATTATTGATATTTTTTCTCTTCATTAATGTCAAGAAATTACCTTCATAATATTTTTAGTATTATGAGATCCAAGATTATTGAGAGGGGGGGTGAATCAGTAATTTACCAAATCAAACGTTTCATCAACTATTCAACCACTTGCATCAATAAATATTCATTGCATGAAAAAACTAAACAATAAGAATAAGCATCCACAATCATGCAACACAATAACACCAAAAGTTTTATCACGGAAACGCAACTAGGAAAAAAATACATGTGGGAGAGGAACCCACTAGAATATGCACTCTTCTTAAGTATGCCCAGTTAAGAGCTTAGCCATGTTAGAAGCTTACAAAATGCCCGGTTAAGAGAAAGACCCTATTAGGAGTCACCCGGTCAAGGGATTTATCTCTAGCCCTATTAGGAGCTTTACCATGTTAGGAGTAACCTGGTTAAGGGATTTCAAACCCTAATTAAAGAGTCACCATGTTAAAAGATTTACAATTTAGACTTGTTACGATCTACCCAGTTAAGAGATTTAGCTTGATGAAGCTGTTAGGAATCAACGAGTAAATGATCTGAGGAAACAACACTTCTTCTTTTCTAATAAGGATCCAGTTAAATCTCAATCTATTCTTTACATTCAAATACTCTTCTCTTATCTTCCTTCTCTCGATCACACCTCTGCATCCACGATCTACACTTGTATATTTCATCATTTTACATATTCATACATTACAAGTACATTAGGTCAATTAAATGCCTTACAAATTTTTTTACAATATTTATCGCTCAATGATAAAGCCCTAATATGTGTTAAAAAACTAGAACACATTCTAACTAACTTAGATCGACCTTCAAATCCATCGCACATTGAGTTGACAAAGAAAAGTCAAACCGTAATACACTTTCCAAGTTCTTGCACAACCTCCAAGAAATCTGATCATAAACAATCAAAAACATGCCAACTCGTCAATCCTTATCGATCAAAAACATCACCACGATCCCTAGAGTACCTAAAAATCTATCACAACTCAATACAACATCACTGGTCAAGGATCTCGCTGAATTTTCTTGATTGTTCCAAGAATTGCTTTAACTTTTTGCTGAACAATCTTTTGGCATTTGAAACTTTATCTTCAAGTCACCAAAGCATGATGAGTTCACCCTAGTAGCCTCATAACATATCCAAGATAATAATATCATGACCACAACATCTTAATCCACACCTATTTGACACAAACATCAAATCATTCTTCTTGTGCTACATCCTATTCTTCATGTTAACCTGTCAACCTTAAATCAATCATAACTCACACAATACATAAGATAAATATTTTTCATCATAGGTACATCATCTAGAGGCATCACTTAGACTTCATGTATGATGGCACACACCAACTCTTACCACATCTCCTAATTTGACCTCTTGAACATACATCAACATAACATGTACACTGTCAACCAATAAACACTAAGTTGACATAAATGACAACATCATAATTGATCATCCTATCATCATTTCACCATAAAATGCATACTCATCTTATATCTCCATCAGTTATGAAAACAATATCTCCCTTTGGAACTAATGGCAACACTAACAATACCAAGCAATGATCTAGAGCATCTAGATATCAAACACTGTTTTAACTAGCTGATACATCTTTTATGTTCTATGTTCCTGATCTTAGTTTTTTCCAAGTCTTCTATCCCTTTCTATATTCTTCTCTTGTTCATCTCCCTCTCAACTTCTTTTCTTCTCCCCCTTTGAAAAAAATTCCAAAGGTGCAACATTTCTTCATCTCTTTCTAACTACTCCCGCTAAGGAGTAGTTCCTTGAACATCAACCCATAGTGAAAAATATGGCAATAAATCCACTGGATTGATGTACAAACAACATCTTAGTTTTTTTCAGGTAGGTGCATCACCCCACATTTTAACTCTAAGGTACTCAAAAGTATCCCTAGGTAAAGTATTAGTAAATAAATCTGTCATCTTGTCCTTTGTTGGAACATATTCCAACTTCACCTCTTTCTCCTACACTTTCTCTCTCAGAAAGTGATACTTAATTGAAATTTGCTTAGTCTTGGAATGAATTATAGGATTCTTGGAAATATTTATTTCTCTTGTATTATCACAAAAGACAGTTACTGGTTCAGTCACATTTTCTTTGATAGCTTCAAGAATCTTATTTGTCCATGCAATCTGTGTACAACTTATAGATGCTTCAACACACTCAACCTCTATTGTGGATTGTGAGATGCAATTATGCTTCTTAATTTTCCAAGAAAAAATCCTACCAATGAAAAAGAATGCACCACCACTTGTTCTCTTTCTATCATCAACATTTCTTGCCCAATAAACATCAATAAACACATTCAAAGAAAAATTACCATTATAATCATACCACATACCATAATCAACTTTCCCTTTCAGATATCTAAATATCCTCTTGACTACAACCATATGAGGTTTCTTGTGATTTTATTGGAATCTAGCCACTATACCAACTTCATGAGAAATATTTGATCTTTTGTGAACAACATACTATTTCTTACTAATCATAGATCTATAAAAAGTAGCATCAACTGCATCAGATTCATTATCTTTAGATAATTTTCATCCAGTTACCATGGGGGTTCCAACTAGTTTGGAGTCATCCATACTAAAGGTCTTGAGTACTTCCTTCACATATTTGGATTGACTGATATATATACCATTCTTTAGTTGTGAAACTTGCAATCCAATAAAGAATTTGATCTCCCCAATCATTGACATCTCAAACTCCTTCATCTCTTCAACAAACGTCAAACTCATCTCATCATTACCTCCAAAGATTATGTCATCAAGAAAAACTTCAGCTCGCAATAACTTATCTCCTTCAACTTTTAGGTACACATTAACATCATCACTTGTTTTATTAAAACCAATTTAAATAAGATAGGAATGTAACCTTTCATACCATGCCCTTGGAGCTTATTTCAGTCCATACAGTTCCTTTTGTACCTTTTATACTATGTCCTCCTTTGTCAATGCAAAACCATCTGGTTGTTCTATGTAGACCTCTTATTCAATAATTCCATTCAAAAATCTTGACTTGACATCCATTTGGAATACTTTGAACTTATTGTAAGAAGAATAACCAAGTAGAATTATTACCCCTTCAAGTCTTGCTACTGGAGAAAAAGTCTCTCCATAGTCTAGTCCTTCTTCTTGAGCATAGCCTTTGCATACAAGTCTTTCCTTGTTTCTTATCAACTCTCCATCTTAATTCAATTTGTTTATGAAAACCCATTTGGTGCCAATCACATTTTTATCTTCTAGTCTAGGAACAAGTGCCCAAGTGTCAGTCTTCTCTATTTGATCAATTTCTTCCTCCATGGCTCTTACCCAATCATCATCCTTGATTTCTTCCTTCACTATCTTAGACTCATAATTTGAAATCAAATAAGTACCCTCTTTAAGCTTTATTATAGTTAGAACACCTTCATTCTTGTCTCCTATAATAAGATAAAGAGAGTGGTTCAACTTCACATACCTAGGTATCACCGATTCAGGTCTAACAACTTCTTCTTTCAGTTGAATCACTTCTTCCACATTGTTTTGATCTACTGGTTTATGCACTTTTGGTTCAATGTATATAATCTCTTGATCATCCTCAGTCACTTTCTTTCTTGAATCATCAGATTTCTCAAGATATTCATCCACCTTTACATTTTCACTTTCAATCATCTTGTTAGTTATCTTATTGAAACACTTATATGCTTTGCTTTTAGTAGAATAACCCAGAAGATAACTTCATCACTTTTAGGATCAGACTTTCCTATGTCATCATCCCTCTTTATGTAACATCTAATACCAAAAACTTTGAAATACTTAACATTAGGTGAGTGATCATACCATAGCTCATAGGGAATACTATTTATTCCTTTCTTTACTTGCACCCAGTTCAACATGTAAACAACAGTATTGATTGCTTCTCTCCAATACATTTTTGGTACATCACTTTGAATCAACATAGTCCTTGTAGAATCGACTATGGTTATGTTTCTTCTTTTTGCAACACCATTTTACTCTAAATTCCTTGGTGCAGACATTTGTCTCTTGATTTTATTATCTTCACAATATTTAAAAAATAATATAGAAGTAAACTCACCTCCCCTATCAGACCTTAAACATTTCAAACTCTTACCTTATTCATTCTCAACCATCGCTTTGAATGCTTTGAACTTTTGAATTAAATCATAATTCTCCTTCAAGAAAGTTAGACACATGATTCTAGAATAGTATTCAGTAAAATGTATGAAATATATATTTCACCTATACAAATATTTTGTCTCATAGGCCCACAAAGATCAGTATGCACCAAGTCAAGTATTATTTCAGATGGAAAATAATTTCTCTTGAAAGTGAAACTATTTAACTTACCGAGCTGGCATTATTTATACATCATGTTGTCTAGTTTGACTAATTGAGGTAATTCCCTAACTGCATTAGTCGTACTTACTTTGATTAAACTATCAAATTTTACATGACAAAATCTTCTATGTCATAACCAACTATCTTAAATATTTGCAACCAAACAACTGTTTATAGTAGTATTCAGATGGAATAAATTACCTCTAGTCTGCCTACTAGTAGGAATCTCATCACCCAAGCTTCCAATTATTCTGCATACTCCACAATATCTTCCTCAATAGTTCCAATAGAACCTCTAATAGTACCAACAACTTTTTTATTCTTAGGCCATATTGTGCAATGTTCTCTCCTTCTACCATCTTCATGTCATCATACGTTCCTCTAAGATTGTCTTCCTTAGCTTTTGCACATGAATATATCCACCATAGATTAGTTTCAATTTTTCCCAAACATCATAGGAAATATCATGAACATCAACATATTCAATATCTGATAGGGTACTTACAATGACTTCATGTGCTTGAGTGTTCTCATATTGTTCCTTTAGATCATCTGTAATGACAATTCTAGTAGGAGTAATATACATGTTTGTGACATGAAACCAATATTGAGGACCCATACCTTTTAGGTATAACTTTATTCTATCACTCCATACTGTTGGATGATATCAATTTTTGGTACTGATCATACTGTTGATATTCATGTTTTGTCACTAATGTCAACATATGTTTCTGTGGAGAGGACAGACTGGTTACTTAACTGGCAGAAGTGTACGGACACTGTACGCATGATTCAAAATGATCAAAGTTGAATATATGAAGAAAGATGTGTATTGACCTTATTTCTAAGGTCGCTTGGATTTATGATGCATATTACAGATGTTACAGTTGATTTGGTGAAGACTGGTTTCTAGACTATAACTGTGATGCTGGATAGAGAAGGTCTCTGTGTTTCAGGTATATCTTTCTGGCGAAGATATTTCAGATGAAGTGATCTTACTGGTGGACAAATGACATATGTTGGAATAATAGGTTGAGTTTTATTATTGTGTGATAACTGGTTATGTCAGGTGTGGCGTATATTCTGGAGGAGACCTATCTGGTGGCCGACTTCAGATGTGTAGCGTGTAAAATGAATTGTGAGCATGGATTGCAGATCTAGAAGTATATGTGATGGATTGTATTTGATTTTACTTGTTATAGGTACCATGTGTATCTTAGCAAGGGGTTATATAATTATCTGTATATTGGAAATCCTTAATTGGCCGAACTAATAAATTGTTTCTATATTGGAAAAGCTTAATTGGCCGACCTAAAGAATTATTTTAAGGGGGTATATATGTGATATCTTTTCTTTTGGAAAGATGTGGTAGAGATTAAAAGTGAAAGAGAAGTGAAATTTGTGAGTCTTGTTTTGCTGCTGGATGTAGAGCAGAGTTCTGTGACAAGAGTACTTCATTGGAACTAACCAAGCAAAGACAATTGCTATCAGACAATTCACTGGATTGTATATTTTATGTATACACTTGTTCGGATTGTAAATCCTTAAGGGTGGTTTTAACCTTCTTTGGGAAGTATGCCTAGGTAGTGAGCCTACTACTTTTATTGACTCCTAATAGGGTCTGTCTCCTAACAAGGACTGTGTATTGTAATGTTGTAATAAGCTCCTAACAGGGCTAAATCTTTTAACATGGATACTATACTCTTAATACATTATTTGTGGGTGCTAATTCCCATTGAGGTTTTACCTTTAACAGGGTTTCCTTGACAACAAGTATTGTGTTATGGTGTTGGCATTTACTGTATTATCATTTGCATCTCAGTTTTGGTTTATAAAGTTTAAATTTTAATAATCTATATTACAACTGATTCACCCCCCTCTCAATTGTCTTGTGGACTATTATTCCTAACAATTGGTATCAGAGCTACTGGTCCTTAGAGATAAATCTTAATAGCTTGAGGTGATCCTAAAGATGACTTACTATAGGAAGGATAGTCCGAAATTTGATCTGGAAAACTTTGAAAGTTGGAAGAACAAGATGAGAACACACTTACTATGTTTGGGAATTGATTACTCGATGATCACAAAGAAGAGTGAAAAGATAGTGGTTGAGGATGAATTGGAGAAGGCTACTGAAGATGAAAAGAAGCTATTTTCATGTAATATGGTTGCAAGGGAATCCTTGATCAACACACTTTCTGAAGGTGAATTCATAGAAGTAAAAGACCTGGACTCTGTCCATGAGATATGGACAAGATTAGAAGCATTGTATATTGGAGATAAGTTTAATAAACAGGGAAAGCTACAGAACTAGAAGACAAAAATGTAATCAATGAAAATGAGAGAAGATGAGAACATTAGGGCATATGCACAGAGAATTAGAGAAGTGGTTACTGGCATCAAAAACTCTGGAGGCACTTAAAGTGAGGAAGAAGTGATTGCAAAGATACTTAGATCTTTGAAACCTATCTACAAAACCAATGTATAGGCTATAGAGGAGATTATACCTTTGACACCAAACTTTACTAGAGAGATGTTGATTGGAAAGCTAACTACTTTTGAGGCCGCAGAATTGGGAGATTCTTTACCTAAGGTTGAGTCAGCATTCAAGGCGACCGTGCATAAGAATAAAAAGACCTTGTCTAGAAATGCGAGCACCAGCAGTGGTGACCTGAGAGAAGAGCTTGGAGTCTATGATGATGAATGGGAATATATACAGGAAGAAGAAAGAAAAGATAGATGAAGTAGTGACACTAATTGCTAGAAGAGAAAAGAGAGGTCATTTTCTATCTAGATGTCCTACAAGAGTTCTAAAGCACAAACCTAAGTTTTTCAAGTCTAAGTATTCAAAAGACAAGGAATGTTATTATGCTAGTGAAGGTGTATCTAATGATGATGATGACTATGATGAAATTGGATTTATTTCCATTAAGGATGATGAAGGTATGCATGAGGAAAAAGCCTTAGTATCCTGTGTTGAAAATAAATTTGAATGGGTTATAGGCAGTGGTTGTTCACATCATATGACTGGAGATAAAAATAAGTTTATGAGTTTGAAAAGACATGATGGTGTTGTTGTCATATTTTGTGACAATACTCCTAACCTTATCATTGGAATAGGATCTATTTCTTAGGATGGGAAGACTAATACTAATAATATATTACTTGTTGATGGACTTAAGCATAATCTGTTGAGTGTTGGACAATTAGTGGACAAGGGTTATCAATTGAAATTCATTGATGGGGAATGCTCTATCAGAACTAAATTAGGAGAACTGATCGCATCTAGTACTAAATCTAGAGGTAATGTATTTGAATTGAACAAATCTTAAGCTTCTTGTTTTATTGTGAAGGTTGATGATAGTTGGTTATGGCACAGAAGATTTTGTCATGTTAACTTTGATAAAATTGTGAAGGCAAGTATGACAAAAGCAGTAAGAGATCTACCTAAGATTGTGAAGCCATCTAACACTATGTGTAGAGAGAGTGTTATGGGGAAGCAAACTAGAAACACTTTTAAAAGAAAAGCTTATTTAGAAAAAGGAAAGTTGGATCTGGTGCATACAAATCTGTGTGGCCCAACAAGAACTAGATCATACTATGGTGAAAGGTACTTTATACATTTTGTTGATGATTTTTCTAGGATGATGTGGGTTATATATTTGAGAGAGAAATATGAAGCATTTGAAAAGTTCAAGTTATTTAAAGCAAAAGTTGAGAATGAATCTGGGCTGAAGATAAAGTGTTTGAGATCAGGCAGAGGTGGTGAGTTTACATCAAAGGTATTTAATTCATACTGTGAAGAGCATGGAATATTTAGACAGACATCTACACCTAGGACACCATAACAAAATGGGATTGCAGAGCGAAGAAATAGAACTATATTAGCTGCTGCAAGGACTGTGCTACTGGAAGGTAATGTATCACATGTTCATTGGAGAGAAGCTATTGGTACTGTTGTGTACACTTTGAATAGAATTCAGATTAGAAAAGGTACAGGTAAAACTCCTTATGAATTTTGGTTTGATCATACACCTAATGTGAAATATTTTAGAATATTTAGTAGTAAATGTTATATCAAGAGAGATGGTGAGATAGGCAATTTTAATGCTAGAAGTGATGAAGGAATGTTTCTTGGTTATTCTACTAAGAGTAAAGCATATAAATGTTACAATTTAAAATTGAGGAAGTTGATTGAAAGCGCCAATGTTAGGATAGATGAAAAGTTTCAGATTCAGGAAAGAATATATGACTGTGGTCAGATTACAGAAATGAAAGAGGTTACCGCTGAACCTAAAGAACCTCTGATGGTTGACAATTGTATGAGTTAATTTTGGCCTTCTCAATCAACCACACACTTCAACATAGTCCTTCTTCACCAAGAACAAACAAGACTGAATATGAGTTATTCATCCTGCCTGCCTGTGTGATTCGACCTGTTTCCT
>MU225029.1:1267135-1294543 GCA_018584345.1 Thuja plicata | reverse complement strand
GATGAATCTAAATGATGGATTAATTATGCAAAGTTCTAAAATGATACTAACTATGCAAGTAAATGATTGACTTAATGATGATTAATGCAATTTAATGATGGATTTAACATGATGATCAATGTGACCTGAATGATGGATCTAATGCAATCTAATGATGAATCTAATGAACCTAAAATGATGAATAATGCAACTTAATCTTAATGATAGATACAATAATGATACTAGAGGCAACGGACGTGATGGATGCAATGGGTGCAATAGGATTCATATTTTTATTTTTATTTTTTTTGGTGTGTCACAATCAACTGATAAACCAGACAGGTGGACTATGGAGGATCAAGCAGGGAATGCTAGTAGGACGATGACTCAGGATGTTAGCGTGATGGCGAGAAGATCGAATGTGTCACAAATATACATGGATCAAACTGAGTGATTAATTACAAGCGATTAGTTACAAGGATTATGTACAAAGGTTGCTACTGAGATTTGATTGGATCGTGTTGTTTGTCTTGATGTGCAGGATAATGTAGTATGTTGATTGATTAGTTCAAGAGGAAAGATACATCCTACGAGAACCCAAAGATGATGATGATCTAGATTTAAGTTGACAAGAGGAAGGACACATCCTCAATAGACTCATTTCTAGAAAGATGGGACTCACCAAGTTGATTGGTCAAATGTGCACTACGAGCAAACTGTAGAACCAATGTCAGATTTTAAATAGTGTAATTGTATCATTTTCCGCACAAGGAGAAACTAAGGACACGAGAAATATAGAGGACTGAAGCTCATGGTTTGGGATAGTACAACATATGGACAATAATATATAGGATTATGTGCACAAAAGCTCGGGATACGAGATAGGAGGATCATTTCAGACTAGTGCGTATGATATGCGAACACCCAGGGAATATGGGAAATGCGGAAGTTAGTGGAGATGTGTTACTGGTGATGGAAGGAATTGAGATTTTGATAGATAATGGAATGGTCCATTATATGTGAAGCCTTTTTCTAGGTTTTTATCATGCATACTTGTCCAAGGCTCCTGATTGCCAAGTTTTCACCATTGAATGAAAGTTTTCTCTTTATTTTTCTTTTTGATTTATTTGGATATTTTTTATGTTTTTGATGTTTCCCAAGTGCCTGTTTACCAAGTTTTCACTGGGACAACTATTTTTTTCAGCTTCATTTTTCTTCTTTTTAGAGATTATTTTTTTCAGGACTGTTTTACATTGTTTTGTGCTTTCTTCAGGACTTTTTATACTTTTTATGGATTTTCTCAGATAATTGGAATGAACAACCAGCCATTAGGAATAGAAGTGCCTGAGATGAATGATGTTGGTAGGATCATTCAATGGTTCTCCATTAGGAGTGGAGAGTTGATATGCCCTAGAATTGAAGCATGCAGTGACAACATAGGGGCCTTGCCAGGTGACTTCAAACTTGCCTTTCTTTTCCCGATCAGTACCCACTTTTTTATTTTCCTTTAGCACAAGGTCCCCTACCTAGAACTAGCATGGGTGGACCTTCTTTTTATAGTTCTGCTTGAGTCTATTCTGGTAAACAATCAAGTGATCATAAGCTTGCTGGCACTTTTCATCTAGTAGATCAAGCTGTGTGAGTTGTGTCACTCGGTAATCTTCATCATCAATCAGGCCTCTTAGTGATACTCAAAGGGATGGTAATTTGACCTCAATTAGTAAGACTACTTCAGCACCATAGACTAGGGAATAGGGAGTAGTGCCAGTAGGAGTACGGTAGGAAGTGTGATATGCCCAGAGGGAGGGATTGATTTGGAGGTGCCAGTCATGACCAGTATCATTGACAACTTTCTTGAGGATTTTGAGGATGGTTTTATTAGTTTCCTCAGCTTGGTCGTTACCTTATGGGAAATATGGACTAGAGAAATGGTGATGGATATGGAGGCAATCACAAAGATCACTGACATGTTGATTTTAAAATGGTGTACCGTGATTTGTGAAGATGGTGGAGGGTATTCCGAAGAGGCAAACAATGTGATAGAGGATGAACTTGGATATCTGGACGCCATTAGTGAGTGTGAGCATAATTGCTTTGACCCACTTTGTAAAGTACTATGTTGCTGTGATTATGTACTTGTGGCCTTCAGATGAGAGGGGAGTAATCTTACCAATGAGGTCAAAACCCCAACAAGAGAAGGGCCAAGGAAGCGTAATAGGTCTGAGGTCCTGAGCAGGAGCATGAATTAGATTGGCATGTTGTTGGCAAGGTAAGCACTTCTTGACGAACTCACAAACATCATGTTCCATTGTAGGCCAATAGTACCCTGTACATAGAAGTTTCTTGGCTAGGACCATGCTACTTGTGTGGGCACCACAAATTCCAGCATGCACCTCTTGTAAAGCCTAGGAAGCTTCATTTTCATCTAGACATCTAGAGAGCACATTGTGATAGCCTCGACGATAAAGGGTATTGGCTACAAGGGTGTAACGAGATGCTCTGCGAATAAAGTTTTGGCATTGGGTTACAGTGAGGTGAGGAGATATGATACCATTTTGTAGGTAAGCTTGGATATCATGGTACCACAGGGACTGAGGGCCAACCAAGACACATACATGATTCGATTCATCGTTCTCATAAGCGGGAGCATGAAGTTGCTCAACTAAGAATTTGTATTGTGTAGACTCGTGAGGAATCTCTAGGAGGGAACGAATTGTGGCCATTGCATCAGTAGCCTTGTTCTGCAAGTGTGGTACATGTGTTATCTATAAGTGGAGGAAGTGTTCTTTCAGTTTATCAACCATCTACTTATATAGCATTAATTTGTCATCTTTGGTTCGATACTCATCTAGGACTTGTTTGATGATGAGTTGGGAGTCGCCAAAGACATGTATATCTGTGGTGTTCCATTCTATGACCATGCGGAGTCCTACGATTAGTGCCTCATATTTTGCAATGTTGTTTGTGCAGGGAAATACCAATTTGAATGACCTAGGGATGTAGTCACCTTGAGGTGTGACAAAAAGTATTCCTGCCCCTGCACCATGAGCTGTGTAGGACCCATCAAAGTAGAGTTACCAAGTTGGTTGTTTTTCTATCATGTATAAATGCTCATCTAGAAATTTTGTGACCAAAGGATAAGCATCTACCAATGGCACTTATGCTAGCTGATCAGCGATGACTTGCCCTTTAATGGATTTTCTGTCTAGAAATTGAATATCAAACTCGCTTAGCAACATAACCCATTTTTCCATTCGACCTGTGAGTGTAGTCCTGGAGAGTAGGTACTTGAGAGGATCCACCTTTGAAATGAGCTTGGTTGTATGACTAAGCATATAGTGGCAAAGTTTTTGAGTGGCGAAGACCACTACCAGACATGCTTTTTCCATAGGAGAATAATTGACCTCATAACCTACTAAAGTCCTACTGATGTAATAAATGGCTCTTTCTTGACCCTCATCATCCAATTGAGCAAGGAGTGCCCCTAGTGCTATGGTAGTAGTAGAAATGTATAGGATGAGTGGTCGACTAGGTACAAGTGGTACCAAGATGGGTGGATTAACCAAGTATTCTTTGATTTTGTCGAAACTCTTCTGACACTGAGGATCCCACTTGAATGTGTTATCCTTTCGCAGGAGATGAGTGAATGGTTGGAACTTGTCTGCTAGTTGAGAGATGAAATGACACACATATTGTAGCTTTCCTTGGAGGCTACGTAGTTGTCAGAGTTTTTTGGTGGAGGCATCTGTATGATAGCTTGTACTTTCTTTGGATCAATTTCAATGCCTCGTCTGGATACAATGAACCCTAGGAGTTTGCCTGATGTGTTCCCAAAGACACATTTCTTAGGGTTGAGCATTAAGCAATAGTGTCCAATTATGTCAAAGATGCATTCTAGAACATCTAGGTGATCTTCCCTCTTAACTGATTTTGCCAAGATATCATCGACATAGTCTTCAAGGATCTTGTGAATCATGTCATGAAAAATGACAGTCATGGCCCTTTGATAGGTTTCTCTAGCATTCTTTAAGCCAAAAGGAATCATGTTATACCAGAAGGTGCCCCAAGGGGTTGTGAATGTTGTCTTATGTTGTTCTTCTTCTGCAATGCAGATCTAATTATATCTAGAAAAGTCAATGGGGTAGATGATCTGAAATCTGTACACATCCTGATTGATTTATCAGGCTTAGAGACGGGCACCATGTTAGAGATCCAGTTAGAATAGTCAATGGGGTGAATGATCTTGGCTTGGAGTAACTTTTCTAGCTCCACTTTGACAATTAGTTCCACTTTAGGGTGCATATTTCTGAGCTTTTGCTTGACAGGTTTGATGTTTGGGTCCACTGCTAGATGGTGAACCACCAAGTTGGGGTCTAATCCCAGCATGTGAGAGTAAGACCATGTGAACTTGTTGATGGATTCCTTTAATAAAGTGACAAGATCACTTTCTTCTACTTCAATCAGAGATGTTTCTATGTATGTAATGGCGGGATTCTCTTTGGTACCTAGGTTGATAGGTTTTGCTTCCTCAATGAGAATCAATGACTATTCAGGCCTGTAAACACAGATCAGAGGAAGAGGAGAATCTTCATCCTCTAGCACCTCAGAGAGGTTTTCACCAGGGGATACACCCTTTGTTTTTACTATTTTATGATCAGATAGTGCCCCAGAGGGGTTTTCGCTAGAGGATCAATTTTTCTCTTTTGTATTTTTATTTTCTGTTTCATTTTTGCGGCTGAAGTTCTCCTCCTCCCCAAAGTATGCCTTTGGGTCTAGTTTGTAGACATATATTGAGTCTTGCCCCCAGTCACTACTTTTCTCAATTGCTCCCATGAACCTTAGGAGTGTGTCCTCACTTTGGAACTTGTTGACATGCACGACACTTGGTTGGTCCCAGTCTATGAGTTCAGGATGGCGGAGGGGAAGGTCAATGAAGAGGATGGAAAGTTGTTGTAGGAAAGCATTTCCCAGGAAGGTTTCATCATCAAAAACATCATCATAAGCTCTCACAACTTTCTCTTCTGGGATATCTTCGATGTCAGTGATTTCGCCCAGGGACAGACAAGAGGCAAAGATGTTTTCATTGATTCCCCCATTCATGTCAGAGCCCATGCCAAGGCTCAGGTGCTTTTCTAGTTGGGTAGGTATAATAGGATCTTTCATACCTTGCTCATCATAACCAAGGCCACCTCCTTGGTAGTTCCATTTTTCTGTCACCAGTTTGTGCATTGCAGGGTACTTATCTTTGAATTAATTGAGGCAACTTGTGTCCTTGGGTGGTGGATCTTTATATAGCCATTTGTTGATGTTTGGTGTCATTTCTTGGCCAGTCAAAGTACCTTTTGATATAAAAGTGGTAGGACCAAATTGTAGTGCCTTGGTTGTCTCTGATTCTATCTTGCTTAGATTAGGTTGGCGGCCTTGAGTGTGTGGATCAATTAGTAGTGCTCCAACTATGAAGGCATCAGATAAAGTGTACTCACCACAAAATTTATTGTTGATCTTGACCGTGGATAAGGTGGAGGAGAGAATTGTTTCTGGGTCTGAATGGGTTTGAGATGAACTGGCGATAGAAGTACCAATATCGATCTTGGGACAGTGATTGGAATGTGGAAAGGATGTTTCCAATGCATTGCAGTATGTGAAGGACTTGGGATCTGCACGGATGGTGATCTCAGTGCCCTTATATGGGAATTCAATGCACTGATGGTAGGTAGAGGGGATGGCTCTCATAGAATGAATCCATGGGCATCCAAGGAGGATGTTGAAGGAAAGGTCAAGATCAAAAACATGACATAATGTATCCTAGATAACTGGGCCCACTTGAATGGGCAATGATATGGTGCCTTCAGAAGTATGCTCTAGATTTTCATATGCCTTTATTGTGATGACATCATTTATCATATAAGCTTCAATGCAACCCAACTATTTTATGAATTTTAGAGTGCACAGATTTAGGGCCAAACCATTATCTATCATGACCCGTTTAATGGAAAAATCTTTAACCATGACAGCAATACGGAGTGGGAGATTATGATTGATTTCCTCTGAGGGCACATCTGTTGGTTTAAAGGAGACCCCAAAAGATGTAGACAGGTGTTCAACAAGGTTTTGGAATTAAGTGAGGTTGATGTCGCTGGGAACATGAGATTCTTGCAAAGCTTTATTGAGGATCTCTTGATAAGTGGGTGATGTGCGAAGAAGATCCAGGATGGAAATTTGGGACGGGGTATTCCCTAGGTGTTCCAAAATGTTGTATTGGGTCCCAGCAGATGGGGCAGGACTGGCACCTATGACTGTTATCCTACCTCTACGAGTGGTGATTGCGCATTGGTTATCGGCACCCTTGACATGGATGACATTGATGGAGGACTGGACTTGGGATATGCAGCCGATGAGATTATCATAGTTGATATAGGCATTGGTATAATCTTTTCTATCAGTATTTTCTTCTTGTTTACCCTTCCCCTGATCAGAGGACTGGGTAGGATTGTCTGGACCTGGACCTGAAGTGTTTTTAGGGAATGCATTTTGATAAATTTCAAGGCCTGCATTTGGCGATGATTGGGCAGGAGAGTCCACTTCGATCTCCTTGCGGTCAATGAGATCCTGAATATAGTGTTTTAGCTTCATCCATTTGAGGGTGGTGTGTCCCTTAACACGGTGGTATTCACAGTACTCGTTGTCTTTATACCAAGCTGGCTTAGGAGTTGAGTCATCAAATGACTGTGTTTGGGATACATGACTTGGTTAGCTTGGACCATCTTGTGGAAGATGACATCTATGGGTTCACCCAAAGGGGTAAACATGTGTTGTGGTGTATTCAAAGTGTGGGGTCTTTGTTGTCCATGTGGTATTGATATAGCATTTGTTTGATTCATAGGACCTTGATAGTTGTGCTGATACGATGTCCCCGAAGGGAGATAGATAGTCATGCCTTGAGGGTGCATATTTTGCTAGTAATTCGATTGGGAATATATAGGATTGGGTTGTTGATACATGGGAGGAGGTTGAGGGTACATTGGTGGTTCTTGCTGATATGTTTGGGTAGTTGCATTGGGACTGGCTACCATAACCTGAACATGTTTGGTGTCAATGGATCCATCTGTTACTATGTTCTTGTTCTTGTTCCAGTATCATGATCGATCATTGTTATGTTTGTTAGGCTGGGATTCTTTGTAGTGCTTGGTGGCACCCTCTTCCAAAAGACCTTGTTCAAGATCCATACCTTTGATTATGATGTCGTGATAAGTTTGTATATAGTTCATGCGCATGTGATAGGCAAGCTTAGGATAGAGGTTGTTAATAAATATTTTGATAAGATGTTGCTCTGGGGGTTGATAAGACAACCTTGTAGTAAGCCCTTGCCAGCGCTGAAGATAATTGGTTAGGCTCTCTCCTCCCTTTTATTTGGAATTTCATAGGTCAAGGAGCGAGAGTTTATTTTCGACATTATGTGCGTATTGGGACACAAATTTTTCAGATAATTCAGCGAAAGTAGAGACTGTGCTGTAAGGAATTTTGTAGAACCATTCAAGAGTGGTTCCTCCTAATCTTTTGGGAAATAGTCTCATGAGGAAGTTATCGCTATAGGCCACTTCTTGGCAGGCCATGTAGAATTCTTTCACGTGACTCACACGATCTCCCTTCCCCTAATATTTATCAAATTTGGGGGTCTCAAAGTGCTTGGGGAAGGGTATAGCAGTGATGGATTGATCAAACGGATAAGGACACACTTCCTCAAACCTGATTGTTTTAGCCTATGTCCCAGCTTTTAGCTCCTTGAGAGCATTCTTCATTTCCTCCCATTCATGATTGATTTGTGGGGCAGGGTTTTTAATCGTGTTTGCATGGTTCCCTTGAACCTGATATGGATCGAATGGTGAATATGGACGATTTTGTGGGGGATATTTTAGTGTTTGGTATGATGGTTGCTGGTCAACGTATATGGGTTGTTGTGGTGGAAGTTGTGGTTTAGGGGAATATTGCAGTGGAGGAGGTGTCGGTGCTTGATAAGATTGTTGCAATTGTTGGAAATATGCTTGTATTTATTGCGGGGTTGGATAGGTGGGATGAGCCTATTGCACACCTATATAGGATGGGGGATAGGTGTTTTGCAGCGGAATGCCCCCAGTGGGAACATTGAATTTCTATGGAGGTGGAATTGTTTGTGATGCAGCGGAAGATGGCATGGCTATATAATTGGTGGAATGAGTTTGTTCTTGTTGCATGGGTTGGCTGAAAGGATTAGCAAACTATTGTAGTGGTTGTGCCATGAGGGGATTTTCCCCCTACGTTTATGATTATGGCTGTTGTGTAGTTTGGATGGTGTTCTGTGCAGCTGCGAAGGGGTTGATTTGTTGTTGTTGTGCTTGGGATGTGAATGGATTGGTTATTTGTTGTTGTGGTTGTTGTGTTGGGATGGCTGCTGGATAGATTTTTGTTGCTAAATAAGTTGTTGTTGCTATTGTTGTTGGATAGGTTGTTGTTGTTGTTGGATAGGTTGTTGTTGTTGTTGGATAAGTTGTTGTGGCTGTTGTTGTTGGATAGGTTTCTGTTGTTGGATAGGTTGGATGGGAATTTGGGGTACGACGAAGGGATTCATGGATGGTTGTGGTATGGAGGGACTTGGGTTGAACAGTGTTTGAGGTAGAACTACTGGCATTCATTGTGATTGCGTTGCTAGTGGAGTGGGAAAAGTGGACCCTTATGGAAATAAGGGTTGGTTATAGGCATTGGTAGGTGGCATGCCTGTGGTGAAGAAATGTGGAATAGGCATGGAGACTTGGGTGCTTTGATGTTGTGAACTGGTTGTTGCACTTTGAATGGGCTAAGTAGGAATGGGTGGAATGGTAGTTTGATGTGTGCTAACTGGTGGTGGTGGAAAGTTTGCAACGAATGTTGGGATTATTTGTGAAAGAGGAGCAATTGTGGCTTGTGAAGGTGCCTGTATAGTGATAGGGGTATTGTTTGTGTTGCTGATGTGGCATCAAGAGGCGGGGCTCCTAGGGTAGAAAAGGGTGTTATGTGCATGGAGGGTGGAATGGAGGGATGGACTACTTGTGCGATAAGAGTTCCCACTTGTAAGGCTCATTGTAGTGGATCAAAAACTTTGTTTCTAGTGGGATGAGGACGTTCCCCTGGAAGTGCCATAGGTCATGTGACAAGTGTGGGTATAATCCAAGGTGGGAGTTGAAGTCCTTATTGTTGTATGTCCAAGACTACCTAATTGATGTTGTGTCTACTCATGGCGTTTACCATGTGGACATGCATTGGATGGTTGATAAATGTTTCCACGGTACTTAGAGTGGGATTCTCATTGGTGTCTACCCAGATATGTTCAATTTGATCATTGGGCTGAGGCGCATAAGTAACCATGGAATTGGTGTTGTTAGTCATAGGATTAGATGAGCTAGCGGCAAGATTAGGATCCATGTTCTTCCTCTTCTTAGTGGCTTGTGTGATAGGTGGCATTAAATGACTATCCTAAAAGGAATATGAGATGCAAGATGTGATGCAAAAGATGCGCCTAGGAAGCTAAGGGTGATGATACTAGGATTAGGATGTGTTTAGGATGATGGATGAGCTTCTATTAATTAAGGATGACTTGATGTATGAAAGGATTAAGGGTTGCTTTCCCTAGTGTAGGATCAAGTGGATATGATTGTCTACCTAAGATAGACTTGTGGTCTTTGGCGGACGAGATTCTTTGTTAATGCGAAACAACCTTTTGATCAAGGTGATGAGGTTGCAAAAGACAAAGGGGATTATCCTAAACAATTCTTAGTTTAAGGACATTCAAGGATGGGGTTTGACTAAGATGTAGGTTTTTAGAAACTCAAAAGGGGATGCACTACCAAGTGAGGGATGTGATCAAGGATGCTTTGGATGATGATTAGGATGATGCTAGGCTGATTAGGGTTGATTTGATTAATGTAGGATCATGCTAGGATGAGTGTGTGATGTGTTCCTAAAGATGAAAACCTAAGGGAGGTCCTAAAATGCAAGCTAAGTGAGCTTAAGAAGAGGGGGAACAATCATTTGTTGTGGTAAACTGACTAGTCATATTGTTCAAATCCAACAAAAGCAGAGTTTAGATGATATTTTCCCATGAAACGAGAAACCTTGTTGTTTTAGATCACTTTGTCAAATTCTTATCATTTATGAATCTCTTTTTCAACAGAATCGATGATGTGTTGGTATTTGGTAGCTTCTCGGGTTGTGTTTTTTTGTTCTCTTTGCACGGGTGGTAATGGAGTTTTCACCTTCTTATGCTTCTTGGAATCGGTCATGTCCTATAAATAGATCTGATCTCGGATGAATAGTTTGAGGTTTTATGACATATCTCACAAAAGACCAAATTCTAAAAATTAGAGCCCAAGGTAGTCTTTGCAAAGGGACATTGTCTTGATAATTTGGAGAAAGTTTGATCTTGTTCTGATTTTCAATAGATTTTTTCCATGGCAAGAACCAATTTCAGCATAGTCAACATCGAAAAATAACAGGCATGTGTCTTAAAACAATCTGACAAGGCACAAAGCAACCTTGAAGGATACAAGCACGTGACAAATTTGAATGTTGGATATTCTGTTGTGTTTCAGATTCGCAAATTTTTTCAAGCACTTCAAGCACAAAATCTACCTAAGGAATTGGCATAGCATGAAAATACTTGCTTGTAAGCTTAGGCACACACACAAGAGCTAATCAAAATATGGCCGTCACCAAGCACACAATGGCTCCAGTCATGATGTCATATTATCCGGTTCCAAACGCTCAGGGTGGCACGAATGTACGAGTGACCTTGGGAAAGCTACTATCTTCCTCACACAAGCATTATCACCTTTTGGTGGTGTTCCGGGTAGCTTCTAAGCTAGAGTGTTTAGTAAGGTTCTTCATTTGATTGTATCCTCTATGTCTATGCAAGCACGATTCAGGCATATAGCCCCATAGAGCATCTTGACAAAAGTGGTCACATAAACATGATTGAGACCGTGAGGCCGCACTTAAGTTAGATGAGAGCCGAGTATAAGCTCAAATGCCAATCAACTTCTGAGGATTTAACCCCAAGGAGTAAAATTGATTAACATGAGTTAGAGTGGTGTGGCTTACACCTCGTTCTCACCTGGGTCGTTCCTGGGAGATTTTTTTCCTCAACCGGCAGGCCCATCTAAAGGATTCAAAGTAAATTGGATTGGTGAAAAAAAGGAGTCTAGATTTTTTATTCTCCCACAAGGGGAAAAGAGAATAATATCCTATCCAGTATCATTTTCTCCATAAGCACATAAGACAAGCTTTGTTCTTTTCCAAAAGATTCAATTGTTTAACACTAAGTAAGTGTGTCTATGTTTTTTATCTTCCCAAAAGGGAAGAGAGCATAATCCCCTAACATTCACTTAGGATTAGACAAGAAAATCTAACTAATTAGTCTATGTGCCTAAAAAAGACTAACACAAACACGATCGTTTGGTCGATTTTGATGTGAGGCAACCTGCAAGACAAATGTGAGTAGTTTCAAAGTTGTGTCTTTGACAAGCGGCGCTGCAAGACAACTGATTAGTAGTTTTAAACTTAGCCTTTGACAAGTGTTGAGAACACAAAAACCACTTAACAATCGTTAGTAAATGATAAAACCAATTTTGACAGAGCACAGACGCCAATTCAGGGCACAGACGTCGATTCTTGTTTTAGCCTAAAAATGGCAGAATGCAGAAAACAGGTTGAAAACACAAAAAACTAGAAAGTGGCTATACCAGTCAGAGACGCTGATTTGTGAAATGTAGATGCTGGTTATGCGCAGATGCCGGTTTGTGAATCACAGATGTTGGTTCATGAACCAGCATTTACACAGACACCACTGTACCTGGAAGCACAAAAAAATAGCAAAAGATAGCAGACAAAGTTAGCTTTGCCTTCTTTTTAGTCTTTAATCTGATCAATTTAACCATTTAAGATTTTCCGAACAACTAAAATCTAATGTTCTTAAGTATATTATCAAGATTTGTTCCCTTAGTAAAATTTTAGCATTATAACTGCTTGTTAGATTGACCTCTGCTAAAAAATAGAGAGCTAAAATATTAAAAAGCAGTGGGAAAACCAAAAATCTTGATAAAGCAACAATGAATGTTTTGGAAAATCTCAGAATTAATAACACCAGGTAGAGACACCAGTTCAAAGCACAGACGTAGGTTCTACAAAGACGTCAAATGGTGGTTCACAGAGAACCAGCGTTTGCGCAGACACCTCTGCATAAAACACAGACACTGATCCGCGTGTTGGGAAAAATTTGAAGCAAATAAAGATAAGAAGTTAGAAATTTTAGGGATGTGGGTCCCACTGGGCATGCCAAAATGTGTACAGTGAATTCTTCAATATGTTGGGAGCAAGCTCAAACATAAAACGTTAGTGAGTTAGCACATAAAATCGATTCAAAAGCATGTAAAAGAGAAAGCAAGCAACAAAGAACTCAACATAACATCAGATTGAACTAAAACAAGTAAGAACCCTAATTAACTTGTTGGATTTTTTCTTTTTGATGGAATGTGGATGTAATCTCTCAAACACACAGAATACAATGATCCCCAATGCAAATGCAAGATTGAAACAAATGAAGCAATTCAAGAGCTAGTATGAGGAACTAGTCTCAAATTCTTCAAATGATAATCTAAACTAGCTATGAAGATGATATGCATGAACAAGATTAAAGCAAAGATTCATTCACCAAATTGGAGCCTAACATGTGATATCTATGTGAATTAAGCTTAAAGACATGAGCATGAAAACTAGCAATGAAATTCTAAAGCAATTCTAACATAATAACAATGCAAATTGAGAGATGCCAAATGAAGAGGAGAAGGCCTCTATTTATAGATTTTTTGGAGAGAGGAAGAGGCTTGGATGAAGTGTCACCTATGTGGCATCCACATAAGAGCCACATAAGGGACACATAGGTTTGAAAACATGGCCAATTTTGAGTCAAAATTGGGATTTAATATTGAGTAGCTCAATATTTCCAAGTGGGAGACAAACTTGTAAGAAGAAATTAAAGAGGAATGGGTGACCTTTTTGGAGAGAATTTTCCCATGTGGGTGAGAATTCCATTAGCCTTAAAAAGGTTAGGAATCACCCATTAAGCATGATTAAAGGATAGTTAGGTGGGTAAGTATACTTAGGAAATGAGGTGATGGGAGTAGGATAGGAATAGGGTAGGCTGTCTAGGTTGGATTAATAGGTTCTTAGCTAGGTTTTAGATTATAATTCAAATTAGATTTGAATAAATCATGGTTTAGAAGAATTAGGAATATGGGGGATTTAATAAATGTAAATTTATTAAAAAGGAGATTTTATGAGACAAATGTATTTAAATGAAATACATTAGAATAGTATTTAAGCTATTGATAAATACTAGCAAATGACACTGTTTAATTGATTAAAATAAATAGTTAGAGGGATAAGAGGGAAAATAATATTAATATTTTTGGATGTCTACACTATTTATTTTATTAACTAAATTAACCCTCTTCATTAATTATTTAAATCATATTTAGCTAATTCTTGATATTAGTTATTTAAAAACATTAATTAAATTATCACAACCTTTCTTCATATTAAATAATTATTTTAGATATCCTTGTTAATTAATTAAGCTAATCTATTTCTTTAATCTCCTTCTAATTAAAAATAATTAAAACATTTTTCTTCCTCCAGATTCTAAAACAAATCACTTTTTTATCTTCAACATTCATCCAAGATTCCAAAAGCATCTTCAAATTCATTCTCACGTGTCTCCACACTCTCCCACATGTGTGAATCTTCCACATGCTCAACTATTTATCGTCCATTTCAAGATAAAATCCTCTCCATTCACATGCCTATCTTCCACACCTCTACATGTGTGAATATCTATGCTTCATGCATTTTTATGTAATCTTCAACCTCCATTACCTCTGGTTCATCCTTTCCTTTCACTTGCCTCTTGGAGAATTTGTACAATCATGCAAGATTATCCCCACCCTTAATTTCACTACCAACTGTTAAATATGCATCTTCATGGTTGGAGGTCCATTTAAAAAACTCCTATGAAGGAAAACTATACCACATTCTCATGAAAGTGTTACTCTAATTGCACATTGAATTTGTCATTAGTTATCAAGTAGACATTATGAACAGTCAGTGACAGAGTCAAACAAGACAGTCAGTTTATATCACCGAATTGCAGAGTTAACTGAGAGCACTGGTCACGCCCAGAGTGAACCGAGCATAGTGATTACCGAGTAGACAGACTATACCGAATAGAAGAGAACACCGAGCTACACAGCATAACCGACTACCAGTATAACTGAGATACACAGACAACACCAACCATCGAGAAACAGCAATAATCGAGTGGAATAGAGACCACCTAAAAGTTTGTTATGGCACATCATTCAATGTATCAACTTTTTAGCTGACCTAGATAACGATTTTCACGATAAAGGAGGACATTAATTATAGATTTACAACATTAATTGTGTTAGCACTTGCAAATTTTTGCTTGGTTCCAAGTCTTCTTTCCTTGTCTATGCAATTGTTTCTATGATCTATGGTCTGAAACCCTAAGTCTCTATGAGAAATTATGCTTTAATTGATGAAAATCCTGCTATGTCTTGCAAAATCTTAAACCCTAGTTTCAAATTTAGAGTGGTTGAGAAAAAAATCCCTAAACCCTTCGTGGAATTGTTATAATTTTGAGTTACCTTTTTCTGAGCCACTTATGTTTGCATTTTGTCATGTGCTTGGTTGAAGAATATTCCCTTTTATTGGTCTTTTCCTTGTCACATGATCTCAGAACAAAATGGAATATGCTCTTTCTATCTTGAGATTAAATGTGCATCATTGATCTTGATTCTAATCTTGTGGTGTGCATGTAATCTCTGAATAAACTCAGAGTTAAGACTTTTATCTGGTGACTTCAAGACTCAGTTGGCTGTGTGATCTCTAGATAGACCCAGAGTCAATACATGGTTTAGTTTTTCTCTTTGGTCATGTGATCTTTGAAAGCACCTAAGGTTAAGTAAAATGCCTCAAGATTAAACAAGGATCGTTGATGCAGATCAGGATCTAGGGATGGCACATGATCTCAGAAGGAAATGAGCAAGTACATAAAGATTCAAAGATTCACTGCAGGCTGTCGATCTAGATGGAGATGTTTGGTTGGCATGGGATCGTTGGATAAAGATGAGGTCAGCTCAAACATTGGGAGATTCAAGGCAGGTCGTAGATCTTTTCTGAATAGTATGGTTCATGTTAAGCCGCGAGATAATGTCCAAGTTAGCTCAAACATTGGGAGATTTTGTGGAGGCCATTGATCTTGTTAAGTACTTGCTTTCATCGTGTGGTATGCGCCAAGTCTCGGCATAAACTTTGAGGTTAAGAAATGTTCTCGCGACTTAGAGATCCCTTCAGTCGTATAATCTCTAGATGAACTCGGGGTTAATTCAAGGCTAGTTAAGTTATTTAGTGACTCAGAATCCAATTTTTTACCTGAGTTAAGGTTAACTAGCTTGGGTTATAAATTTCCTTCAATCGCGTGATCTCTAGATTGATGCTTGACTCAGGTAAATTTAAGGTGGGACGAACAATTTTAAGTCAGAATCATTGATGCAATGTTAATCTTATCACTGGTGTGTAATCTCGCAATAAAATGGTGAAGTACAAATAAATTTAGAGACTTAACGCAGACCGTAGATCTTGTTTAGATCGTGTGCTTGGCGCGAGATCTCAGAACAAACTCAAGGGTTAAGAAATGATCTCGTGACTTGGAGATTACACAGTCACGCAATCTCCAGATCTAACTATAGTTAAGGTCAGGTTAAGTCAGATGAAGTACATGTTTATTATGAGATTCAATGCTGGCCATTGATCGAGTTCTATTTCTGACATAATCTGATGGACTTTGCTTGATCTCGTAAAGTAGCTTGAGTTAGGCAAAGTGTTCTGCAACTTTGAATTTCTTTCAGTCGCTGAAACTCTAGATTTGATCATGGTTAAGAAAGTTAAGTCAAAGTTCAGGTGGAGTTCACACAGAAGGATCGTGGTCATTGATTCAAGAAAGATCATATGGTCTGCGCGTCATCTCCAGAATTAACCCAAGTAAAGGTAAACATTTAGAGACTTTGAGTTTCTCTCAGTCACACAATCTCCAGATGAACTTGAGTCAAGATAAAGTTAAGAGCTGAGTTGATAAGGGAAAGATTTAGATCATTGGTAGGATTCTGATCTTGTGGATGACGCTAAGTCTCAAAATAAAATCTGAGGTTAAGAAAATTCCTTGCAACTTGGCATTTTATTTAGTCGCATAATCTCGTGATGAACCTGAGTCGGGATGAAGTTAATTTGAAGTTGCCAGGGATCAAATCAGAGTTGTTGATGGTTCTTAAATCAAGTAGTGTGCATGTGATCTCTGAATAGATCTGGGGTTAGTCATAGTGTTCTGCGACTTAGAGATCACACAGTCACAGAATCTCCAGATAAGCCAGAGTTAAAGTGCAGGTTTAAAAACCAGTTAAAGGCTGAGGATAAAAGACAAGTTAAAGACAAAGCAAGTCTTGATAGATCTGACGATAGGCATAAAGGCTCAAATAAAATATTCTTGAGATCTATCCATTAATGCATTGCGCTAAGCTACCACCTGTCTAAGGGGGTCATTAGAAGGCCCAAGTAACCTAAAAAGAGATCTACGACTGAGTTTTAAAAGAGAAAAAAGTCTTGATCTTGATCATTGATACTAAATCTCACGCCGCCTGTGACTATTTAACCACTTTTCAAATATTTAAGTCTCTATCTTAGGGTTTTTAAGTGGTGGGTCATGTCTTATTACAGAGTATTAATTGACAGAATTTGATCTTTGTGATTTTTCTTGTACACCTGTTGGATGCTGAGAGAATTAGAGATGGCAGCCTTGAATTCTCTTGAATAGAGAATGTTATTTTAGGGCCATGGATAGTATATTAATCAAGTTTTATCCCTGTCTCTATTCTTTCCCATTAATGAGTAGTCTTTTCCAGAATTGTAGAGGCTAAGATTAGATTTTATTCTTGAACGGCTGAGCTTTTTGATATTTTGTAGATCTGAAGAGCCAAGACTTTATTAGGGTATTAAATGCAGATAAGACATTCCATTCATATTCGTTCTTTAGGATTTGTTCTCCAAGGTTGGATGGCGGCTGAATCAAATCAGATTACATAGGAAGAATTTAAGATTGAGCCCAACTTATTGATGATAGAATTGTTTATTATTGAAATACATTATTTATTTCTTTTAAGTATTAGATTGAGTTTTAGCCCTAACCCTAAATGATTTGAAGCTTGTTGCATTCCTTGGCTTGTAAAAGGACTTCCAAGATCATTTAGTAAGAGCTGGGAAATTTGGGCAAGTAGCATAAGGCATAAACCTTTTACTATTTTCCAGTGAGTGTAGCAGATGTATATCTAGAGAGTATTATCATACAAGCAAAAAGTTACTTTTGCATTTATTGAAGTGGTTTATGATTTAAAACATTTTGGAATTGAAATTGGTCTCTTTGTAGTTAATACAACAATTATGATTCAAGTCTCTCCTTTTTGCTTGCCTCTTGAGTTTTGAATCTTTTGGTTCACTGCATAAGATTGATTTATGTATATGTTTTAGTCCATAGTTTTGATCAAGGATCAAATTAAAATCTGCTTTGGATAAGACATAGACTCTTTGGGTTTGTCCTCATAAGGATTATTAAGAAGTGTTTGGTCTGGAGTTATCTGTATTTATGGTTTTGAGTCCTTCACAATAGTTAGTTTCTTTGTCTTGTATCTGAACTAGAATCATTTCCAAATGGATAAAGCACTAATTGACAATTAGAATCTTCTATATTGATACATATCTAAATAGGTTTGTTTATACTCTTCCCTATCAAAATATCAAAACCATTTTCAGTCCTTTTAAATTTTTTTGGTTGTTGGTTGTGGTCTTGCATGGTAGAGAATAGTCATTGAATGTGTAGTTGTCATTTCATACTATCTTGACATTTATCTGTTGCTAAAATCTAGAATTTATAAGGAGTTGAAAAGAGTTAAATATCAATCTGGATTAGGTGCACCTGCCTTGGTTTTGCAGAGCCAGAAGTGTAGAGGACAATCTTTTCCTATAGTTTGTCCAATTACTTTGCAGAGCTCTCATACTTGGAATTAACCATTCCTAATATTAGTCTCGGGGTATGTTGGTTGATTTAATAGCATAAACATTTTCAAACACCAACAAATTTCTTATGTATCCTATGTGTAGATGATCAAGGTAAATTTTGTACATCGTTGATCTTAGGATAAGGATGTAATTGTTAAACCCTAATCAGCTCATATCGTTTGATATATAAATGTACAGATGTCAAATTGTGTTGTGTATGTTGATCAAGAAATGATCAAGTAGTTGTCATACTATAGGCATCAAAGATTAGACATGGGATTTTCAGAGAAAGGGACTACATTGCAGAAATCAGTTTACATAACTAAGGCAAGGCTATCAAGTAGAACATAGTAGAAGGTATTATCATTAACATTGAGGTGATATATTTTTATGAACATAATGGATCTATATCAAAAATATTGAGATTGTATATGTTTTAGATCATACTTCTGTTACTCTCTAATAATTGTAATAGACTCTAAATCTCCTAATAGAGTAGACTTAACCGTCTTATTGTAAATCTCTTAACCGAGTGCACACATAGATTGTGTTGCAAAATCCTCACATGAGGTAGATCTAATCAATCTTATTATTACTCCAAACAGGGTAAGATCATCAAGAGTGATCATTTTGTAAAGCTTTAACAGGCTAACTTTATTTCTGCAGTAGTGAAGTTTTTTCGGTCTCATCCTCATCGTAGTTTTTACCTTCTAACAAGGGTTTTCTGCGATACCAAAATACTAGTGTCATGAGTACTTAATCTTATGTATGCATGTATTATTTACTTTACATGCATTTACATTTCATTATTGATACTACATGTTTGGTATATGTGAATCTACTCAATCGGTTAATGAAGAACAATGTTAACAAGATTTGATCAAAAAGTTTTAAGGGTATTGATTCACCCCTCCCCTCTTAGTACATATCCTTTCCATTATCCCAACAATTGGTATAAGAGATAATTCTCTTATTTTAAGGTTTAATAGCTGAAGAGAAAAGATCTTAAAATGGAAAGGTATACACTTGACAAAACCATTGAGAACCAGAAGTTACAGATGTCGATCTATGTCGAACAATATAAAGAAGCTAAAGAGAAACTCGGGGAGATGTTGATTAAGAAAAAGGACATGGAACTTCGCTATCATGAGATTGTTTATCATGAAGAAGAGGTTCACGACCCATTTGATACATTTGGATCTGAATCTAGTAGCATATCTGATGCATCTGAAGGAATCATATCAAATCTATCTGAAAGCAATCAACAACTTACTGAATAAGTGAAAGCACTACAGATTGGTCAAGATACACAAATGGTTAGAATGGTTGAATTCTTGAATGATGCAAAGAAAGATGAAAAAGATAGAAACATGGTTGTTGATGACAGAAGATAGATGACTGAAAAGTTACAAGAGAAAGAAACTGAGATATCGAGACTTACTGAACATTACTTTGAGATTACAAATCAAATGGTTGCTATGAATCATGAGGCTAACTGAGTGAATACTGAACTTGCAAAAAGACTAGAGGATATTGGTATATTGAAAGAAGAAAATGAAAAACTAAGAAATGAAGTGAAGATGTTATAGCAACATAATGAAGTGATTAAGATATCTGAAGAAAACACTAAGGGAATGGATGAATTTTTGAACTATCAAAGAAGACTGAACAAAAATACCAGATTAGGGCAATACCGAGCAAGAAGAATCATCAAATCAAGCTAAACAAAGGAATGTATACTCAAGCTCAAAGCCCAAGAAGCCATCTTTCCATCATTATGGAAAATCAGGTCACACATTAAATGTTTGCAGAAGCAAAGCAAAATATATTCCTAGAAACCCTCCTAAATTCAATGGTATTTGCTATAACTGTAATAAGCATGGACATTGGCACATGAGTGTAAATCCAAGTTGAACAAACCATAGAAGAAACCATACATGGATAAATACTATCAATATTGCAACATGAATGGTCATATAACTCAAGCATGTAGAAAGAATACAAAGAAAATCTGGAAGCCTAAAGGACAAGAAAAGGTAAATCAACCGAAAAGACAAGGCAATGCTTATGCATGGGATTACAACACTTGGAGAAGTTGTGAGACATGTGGTAAATATGGACACACAACAGAAAATTGTATGAGATAATGGTGAACCAAATCTAGAAATTGGTCAAGCTCTGGAATGGCATGTTCTCACTGTCACAGAGTTGGTCACTTAAGGAGAGATTGTGCAGACCGAATAAACAATAATGGGAATGTCAATACAATTGAGGAAATTGTGAGGATCAAAAATTTAATGTGGAGAAGGGCATCAAATGATAATGTAGGACCAAGAATAACAGTCGGTGACACCTCATCTAATGGATTAGGTGGCTCCACCATCTCCAACTAAGCAATACAAGGAGGCATGGAACTATGTTTTGCAATGCTATATCTTACATCAACTCCTATATTCAATGCACAAATGCCAAATCAGCATGAATTAAGATGCACTATGGTATTATATTTCTAATTACTATGATCTAGTTGAGTCGGTTAATATGTACCAAGTTAGAACTGTCAGTCGGTGAACTTGTGAAGAGTTTATCGAGTTACTATGGTAACTGAGTATATGGTATACTCACTGAGCTGAAGCATCGTTAGTGTTAACTGAGCATGATGTTATTTCACTGAGTGGTTGGTGAAGAGCATTTAATGCACTGCCCTAAGTTATTTGCTATAAATTTAGTCGATGTGAGCTCATTTGTTCACAACGCGATCATAGAGCATAACAAAGAAATGAGAGTTAAGTTGTAGAAGATATTTTTCATGCATTCAACAGAGATTTAAGAAGATTCTAAGAATACAAAGGTTACTTACTATGCATTTTTCCCTCTCTGAGTTATTTGAGCATATTTTTACAGAAGCCCTAATACAGAAATCATGGCATCTTCATCACGAACAATGAAAGCTAAGCTAGATAAGGATAAGAAGGTTGTTTTGGTGAAGAACTCCACCTATACGAAACTAAATTATAAGATCCATCCACAGGTTGCAGCCCTACCATACAATCAAGGTGTATTCTCATCTATTCTACGTAGGGTTTTGCTAGTGCAAGACGTGCATGTAAATATACACTGCAAAATTGGTCAAATTGGATATTTTGAGCTCATGTCCACATACCAATCATTGTGCACATACAGAAAGTTGAAAGAAGACCATAAACACTTAGACGTGAAAGGGTTAACTCATGCCCTATATTTTCTGAAGGTTTTTCACAATGAATGGATCTGCATTGTACTAAGCAGAGTACATGATGGAAAAATCTGGCTTGATGAGCCTAAGAAGATAACCAGGGATGTCATTCACACAATTACAAGATATCCCATATCCGATAAAACCAAAGCCCTAAGAGACCTACCGAGAACCGAGTTGGAAAAGCTAACATTAGCTGAGTGGGACGGTAGAGGTTTGAAGATTAAGTGTATCAATGATCCTGAACTGAGATTCAGTGCTTATACCATTGGGTATAAGATATTCTAGTCTAATAGGCCGAACAACATACCATTTGGAGTTGTTGACATAGCCTAAAAGATAGTCAAGAAAGGACTATAACTTTATCTTTCCAAGTTATTGTAGAAGCAACTAGAAGAAAACATGAGAACCATAAGATCAACAAATACAGATACATGTAAGTTTGGTTCATTGCTACTTTGCATATTCTTCTACATGCAAAATTTATTTCCTTCAATCAGTAAAGTTAAGTGGAAGACAGACATACCGATTACAGTCTAGATTGATGAAATGATTACAAGCCTAGGAAAGAAATTTAAACCTATCATGACTGAATATTTAACAAAGTTCAAAACTAGGATGGAAAAGAGATCTCGGATTCCTATACAACTAGTAGAACAATACAAAGATGATATTTGTTTTGTAGTAGATACAGATACAACATTAATCAAAGCAGAAGATTCGAGGACTACATGGCTACCTCTAATTGACTATGAGTTAGATATTGATGTTGCATCTGAGGCTATTGAGAAATTGCTAAATGAGCCTGTTGACAAATCTTCCATGAGATTTGGCACCTATGAAGAGGCAAAGAACGGAATAGAAATTTAATTGCAAGTACAAAAATTGGGTAAGAAAAAGACAAAGATTATCAAAACCTTGAAGAGGAAACTTGCAATTGCCGATGAAGAATTGAACAAGTCTGAAGAGGAAATTGAGGAGCAGACCTCAGTCGGTAAAGAAGAAGAACCAAAACATGATACTGATGATACTGAGTCATATGTAGAACTAGTTATGGCACCTAAGGCCAAACGAAGAAAGAATTCAAATATTGAATCTCCATCAAAGACAAGCTCATAGTCGGTAACTAAGGATTCACCACCTTTGAAGAAAGGTGTAGAAAAAATAACCAGACCCTCACCAAAATTTACATACCAAACAAGGAAGCATAAGGGTACTACTACTGCACCGAGACAAAAGAGGAAATATGTGTGAAACAAATATGACAAGGGTGATTCTGATGAAAATCCATAACAATTCAAGGTTGTACAGAATAAGCATTCACAAACAATTGATGAGATTGCAGAGACAATCAAGACTACTGGCCAATTAGCACATCTGAAGATACAAGCATATTATGATCTAACTACCAAGCACAAGGACCAACTAGAAGAAGCAATCATAGGTATGATGATTAACTTTAAACAAGTTCTAGTTGAGTTTTCTACTTCTATTCCATCAGAACTATACGATAGAATATCATCAAGATGGACATATGCACTCCAAACCGAGAAGCAACTCTCGCACTTATAAAAGCTGAGCACGTAGTTGAGGAATTCATGATATAATGAGACAATATGCCAAGAAATATCCGAAGAAACAAAGAACACTGAATATCCTACAATAAAATATGAAGGAAGTGGATACTGAGAGCACCAAGGTTTAGAATGAACTATTGAATCCAACCGAGGACATCCGGGATACCAAGCAAGTAAATGATGTTGCATCTACTGGAATAAGTACAGAACCTATAACAGTTGATGATGCAGCAATAGATGATGTATTAGATGGTATTCCTAAGCTCTTGATTAATTTAAGTCACCCAGAGATCACAATACTTGATGTAACTGAAGGTGATCCGGATCATAAAGCCAAGGAAGATGAGTCAATCGGAGCAACTAAGACAATAGATGAGCAAGACACATCACAGGTCGCCCGAGCGGATGTACCTGGCCAGTTACCTATTCTGGTCAAAGCAATTGTAATTAAGACCAAAACACAATAGAAACCACCTGAGAAGACAACATATACTAATGAAGATAAGGGTGAAGAACATGATAAAGAGACCGAGCATAGTGGTGGAACTACACAAGATGATGAACCTAAAGATACCACTAATGCTGCAGAAGAGAAAGGTGAAGTTAACATAGAAACTCCTAACAAGATAGTAGATACATCTACTACAGTCACAAGGTTAGTTACCGAGGCACCACACTAGGTTACCACACCGAGTACCGAGCAATAAAATTTAGAAACCGAGCAAAAGGCTTAGTTAGCATTAGCACTATCACCGTCATTAAGTGGTCAAGGAAAGAAGAAGAAGAAGAAGAAGAAAGGAACCAATGATGCAGTTACACTAGATGAAATTATAGAGATTCCTGACTGGGATCCAAGGACACTTGATCCGGAGACACTGAAGAAATATGGTGAACTTTGCACTAGAAAAGTAACATAGGATAAGCTTAAACTAGAAGCAAAAAGTGCACAAGTGCCAGAGAAATCAAAAGAGATCTTAATGCAAGTTGTACCAGATATCAACATTGATGACTAAGCCCCCATAATAGAAAAAATTGAACTGATCACTGAGGAAATTGACAATCCTGACATTGATGCCGAGAAGAAATTAGAAGAGGGAGCAGAGAAGAAGATCCAATACAAAGTTACAGACAAAATCAGCTAGGCAGTGGCACTACATAAGGTAACTCTGTCAGAACTTGTAAGTGGTAGAAACTATCATATGTGAAGCCATTACAATTCTACAAAAGTTATGCACATAAGAACACTTCACTACCGAGATTAGTAAAAAACTCAAGCAAATAGATCAAGATCTAAAGGTTAGTGCATAGAGTCTATCAACCGATCAACATGCATTACACCACGGTAATTCAAAACAAGCGGTTGAGACTAGACCTACAGAAAGAAGAGGAACAAATCAAAGAACAAGTAACCCAGCTCCAGGAAACATTACTACCACATTTAGTCATGATGCAGAAATATGTGACATTGGAAAAGAATCTCATTGCCACCCCAGAATTATCAGTAATAGAAAACATATATTATATGCATGCTCAGCTAAATCTAGAGCTACTCACCCTCGAGCATTTGAAGGAGGAATGGGATAAGTTATTGGAAATGCTCAAGAATGCCCATCCCAATATTTTTGACAAATTGTAAGTTATACGTCTTTTGTCATTATTTTCAAAAAAAGGGGGAAATCTATGTGTATATGTATAGTAAATGGGGATAGTATAATTAGAATGTTCATATACATATACCAAGTATATACAAAGGGGTAGCATGTACAAAGGGCGAGTCACTGTGTATAGTATTATGTACAGTACTAAGTTTTTGATACTAATTCCAAAGGGGTAGAATGTACTCCAATTGCACATTGAAGTTGTCATTAGTTATCAAGCAGACATTATGAACAGTCGGTGATAGAGTCAAACAAGATAGTCAGTTTATATCACCAAAGTGTAGAGTTAACTGAGAGCACTAATCACGCCCAGAGTCAATTGAGCACAGTGATTACCGAGTAGACAGACTATACCGAACATAAGATAACATCGAGCTACACAGCATAATCGAACATCAGTATAACCGAGATACACAGACAACACTGAGCACCAAGAGACAACAATAACCAAGTGGAACAGAGACCACCTAAAACTTTGTTATGGCACATCATTCAATGTAACAAATTTTTAGCTGACCTAGATAACGGTTTACATGCTCAAGGAGGACATTAATTATGGATTCACAACATTAATTGCTTATGTCTCCTATGTGCAGATGATCAAGGTAAATTTTGTACACCATTGATCTTAGGATAAGGATGTAATTGTTAAACCCTAATTAGGTCATATTGTTTGATATATAAAAGTATAGATGTCAAATTTTGTTATGCATGTTGATCAAGAAATGATCAAGTAGCCGTCATACTACAGACATTAGAGATCAGACAAGGGATTTTCAGAGAAAGAGACTAAATTGCAAAAATTAGTTTACAGAACCAAGGCAAGGCTACCAAGAAGAACATAGCAGAAGGTATTATCATTCCCATTGAGGTGATATATTTTTATGAACATAATGGATCTATATCAACAATATTGAGATTGTATATGTTTCAGATCAAACTTATGTTACTCTGTAACAATTGTAATAGACTCTATATCTCTTAACAAAGTAGACTTAACCGTCTTATTGTAAATCTCTTTACCAAGTGCACACATAGATTGTGTTGCAAAATCCTTACACGAGGTAGATCTAAATGATCTTGTTGTTACTCTTAACAGGGTAAGATCATCACAAGTGACCATTTTTTAAAGCTTTAACAAGCTAACTTTATTTCTGCAGTAGTAAAGTTTTGTGGGTCTCATCCCCACCGCAATTTTTACCTTCTAAAGGGGGTTTTCTGCGATACCAAAATACTAGTGTCATGAGTACTTAATCTTATGTATGTGTATTGTTTACTTTACATGCATTTACAATTCAATATTGATACTACATGTTTGGTATAGGTGAATCTACTCAATCGGTTAATGAAGAACATTGTTAACAAGATTTGATCAAAAAGTTTTAAGGGTACTGATTCACCCCTCCCCTCTCAGTACACATCCTTTCCATTATGCCAATGGCAAGTACATTCTACCCAAAGTCAACAATTTGTAGTAATGAGTAACTAAAATCACCACATATTAATGCATCTATATATCATCAAGATATCCCTAGAATCATGAAGCTTTAGCTAAACTATTTTGTGTTATCAACAAGTTGTTTAATGCCTTTATTTGGTTGAAATTCAAGATGTGTGGTCAATTTGGATTGAATATATCTCTTTAATGGGTTTTCTCACTTTCTTTGTCTAAAATATATGTATGCTTGGAAGGCATGACTCCTAATACTATTTATTATTTTGGACAGTACAAATTGGATTTTATTTTTGGGTAGGTTTTTGCATTTTTTTTTACATTTTTTTAGCATGTTCATGAGTTTGGCATTTCCACAACAATTTTTTTGCATCTATTTATCCTTAATCTACATGTCCATTTTCTATTTTGAACTATGTGTACATGTTTAATATGTTTCGAGAATATATTATCTAGTTTGTGCCATCCACTTAAGTTTTGATGTTTATGCTTCTTATTTACATGTATATACATGTTTTCCATGCTGAAATATTTACTTGGTTTATATGAGCATAAGTCTAAGCTAATACCTCTTGACTGGAAGTCAAAGATTAAGAGACACTTAGTCTACTAAAATTATCCAAAATATAATCCTAACCTCATCTTGTATGATATCAAGAATTTTATTGAATTTGATGCCTGGTGGACTTATTACTTCACCACCAAATCTAAAACATTTTAAACTCGTTACATAATTTCACTTAAACACATAGACTCTCTAATTTATACCTTTATTTCTTTTCCTTTTTTGTTTTATATTGAAGGGTCTTATGTCAAACCCATATCATTTTTACAATTTGGCTTAGGAGTATGTGTCTAAACTAATGCCTCGTCGACAAAAAAAACTAAAGCTTAAAAAACATCTAGTCTTTATGTATTACTCCTCAATTCAACTATATAAGAAATTTCTAGTTTTTATGTCTCTTAACATCTAATCTACCAAAACTATCCAATACATGATCCTAAACTCATCTTTTATAATGTAAAAAATCTTATTGAACTTAATGACTTGTGAACTGGATACTTCACCAACCGACCCAAAACCTCTTAAAAGTATAGGCAACAAAACAAATTCCCTAATAAGGCCCCGTTTGTTTCGCGGAATTGGGGCGGAATTGGAAGTGACACTTCCCGTTTTTGCGAGTTCTACGTTTGTTTCTCTAAATTGCAATTCCGGATTTGTCAAGCAAAACCGGGTTTAGACACCAAAATGAGTGGCATCATCTTCCCACTGAATAGGTGGAATTAGAAATCATATCCTGGTTTTGCGATAAT
>MU225029.1:1250860-1262778 GCA_018584345.1 Thuja plicata | reverse complement strand
CTCTTCTCGGTAAACACTGCTGAACTGTTCATATGCTCGGTGACCACTGTTCTGCTCGGTATGAACTGTTTAACCGCTGAGCTTTACAATGTGATTACTGAATGCTCGGTATAAGCTATGAACTGAGTGATGAGCTCGGTAAGCATACAGAATCGAATAAGTGTTTTCACTGATGACAAATATAACATAATTCCAACAGGATTATACTCAGTTATCCATCACTAGGAAGAGGAATATGTGATCTGAAATGTTGAATGAAAATCACACATAATTTGATCCAAAACATGCATTATATAACTTATGTCATATGATTCAAAAATGAAAATAACTACAATTTAATTTTATTGTCAACTGTCATAAGCAGTAGATGAGAAAGTGAAGGAGAGGGGAGGAAGTAGGGTTGGGGAGATAATACATATACAGAATTGGTGATACTCTACTTGGATTGATGGTCCTGGGATGATAGAGCACATGGGTCACTAGTATGTCATATGATAATGATTCATATTGTAATGATGATGAATCTTTATATAGCACCTAAACCATCTCTTAAAAGATAAATAATAGTCCAATATTAGTGACAATAGATGTACCCCTTCAATTTGTTATATCCATTAGATGGAAGGAATTAAAAGCGATAAACTAATATATGAAATTCAAATACAAGTGTATAAACATATAAAGAAATGTGTAATATAATGCAATAATTATCAAGAATGTAACACATATCAAATAATAATCCCAATAAACACACAAGTTTGAGATAATATTTATAAATAATATTTACCCTAGCACATACAAATGCAGATGGTGATAAACTTCCAAAAAGATTTATGTTGATGTATAAGGAACTACCTAAAATGCATATTCCCCAATATGGGAACATAAGAACATAATTTTTAAAATGATAGGCACCCAATGGTGAAAAGTTTTGATATTGTTGTCACTAAGATTGCACCCTTGTGCCAAATAGTAGTGTTCAATAATCTTGTGAAACATGGAATAATTTTTAGGCCTGTGTCTATGCCTATGGTGAAAATCAATCTTCCGGTTATGGGTCGGCTTTCCTTTGTGACCACCTAAAACTATCTTTTGAAGAAAGAAAAAGGTTAGAAAGAACTTGTTGTAATTGTTAAAAAAAACTTGAAAAAGGTGATACACTAAATGTTTAGTATCTTCAAAACCCCCTAACAACTAATAATTCACAATAACTTTGAATAAAACTATTTATGTTCACAACTCTAATTAATAATTCAATAATCCAACTTAATATGAAGGTTCAAGCTTCAATATATCTAAAAGGGAATTTTGAATCTATACAATTGAAGTTATCGAATCTTGATAACACAACATGCAATCTGAATCAATGAATTAACATGTGCCAAAATGAATATTTGAATAAGATACTTAAAGGGTTGACAAAACTACAAAAAATAAATCTAACTCAAAATCCACCACTGATAACAAGGGTTTGCAAAACTACAGAAATTAAATCTAACTCAAAATCCACCCTTGATAACACCAATATGAGAAGCAACACTTCTTTTATTCAAATCTAAGGAATCAATGCTGCTACAAATTCTAAAAATAAATGAGCTCTATACAAATATGCTTGACTTTCACAGAAAGAAAAACAAGGCAAAGAATAAGGAACTTCAGAACAAAATACAATGCAAGACCTTATAGAAAGGTCAAGCTCCAAAAATGGGTGGAACTGAAGTTGAACTTAGCTGAACTCCACTTTCTCTGAATGAATATTTCATCTTTCAGAGTATTATTTTTTGTGTCTCCATTCTTTGCTTTTGTGACAGGTTTTTGCTACAATGGATCTTGGTGTATGAATTCTAACAAATTTGACCTAATCCAGGTAAAATCACCCCAAAAATGGTTGGGATGTCAGGGAGAGTGATAAGGAGTGGTGTTGAAAATTATAGCTAGCCAAGAGAGCAGGGCCAATCCTGAAATCTAAAAATAAATGCATAGGTCCTAGGTGGAAAATGAATTATGTGATTTGATGAAAAATGGGAAAACATGAATAGAAGAAAGAGCCAACCTTAAGTTTTGAATAAATAATGTTGATTTTAAGGATGCATAAGTACTAGAAGGACGTGAAATAAATGTGAAAACCCATACATTACTAAAATGGGGCTAAAAATGAGAGCCTAATTTTATGGTGTTTACTTTTTAGGAAGTTACAGTGTTGTATAGGAGCTTGCCTTAGTCAAGCCTCAATTTTAGAATCAATCTAGTTCAACAATGATGAAATAAGAAGGAAATCTCAAATCTGAAGAAAATTCTTGAATCAAAATGCTTGAATTGAAATGATTATACCCTTTATTTATGATGCAATTCTATAAGTATCAATCCTCCAAATTTTAATGAAATAACATGATGAGTCATCACAGAATATACCATAAACTCAAAATTAAATATGCTTTGTTGTAGCTTGTTGCTCCTTATATTTGATCTAGTCTTGAGAAGAATACATGATCTGGAAAAGAAACTAATTCACAAGAGAAATTAACTAGATCCTCAAGAGAAATTATTTCTTACATGGCTTTGATTGTTCTATAAGATCACATTCCTTAGTATTATTAAGAGTAAAATGATGAGTTGAAGGATGAAGAGAATAAGGTAGATGATTAAATTTCCAATTTCATTTAGTGTTACACATGTATTGTACTACATGAAATTTGGTAGGGGAGGAAAATTTCTATGGAAGTGATTAAATAATATTTGTGATGTAACACTAGTCTTGCTTCTCCCTAGCTTCCTCTAGGGGCTTCTATGCCACTCTATTGAACTAATAGGGTTCTTCAACTAACCCTATCCTCCTTAGGATTATCCTCACAATATCCTAATCCTTTCAACTAGTGAACACCAACAATGTAGAATCAAAACTCACCATGCTCCTTCCTAGGCTTCAAATGGCCTTTCTTGCTCCATCTGCACAAACTGATCCAAATGGATCCCAAACTCTTCCATGTGGAAATGTAGCCTTCAACATAGGTTATTTGACCAATTAAAATGTCCACAAATTATTTTTGTATTGAAACCCTCAACGAGTTCCAAATTCCAAGCCAATAACACCCAAAAGAAGGCTACTAGCATTAGGCCTAGTTAGGCTCCTTTTTCTGCAATAACTTGTAAAAAATCTTAACAAGACAGAAAACTAATGCCATATCCTGATACCCTTTATCAATAACCTAAGGATTTTCTATGTCTTGGCTCCCAGAGGTGTCCGTACAGTACCTCCTACAAACATGCCTAAAATTCAGGGTTTTAGGACTTTTCACTGTCTGCACAAGAAGTTGATTTTCTTGGCTAGAAAAACATCACACCCAAACTTCTCCTCTGAGTTAGGGTTCCTTCACTCACCATAATAACTTCCCACAATCCTTGATTGAAGCAATGAATGCTTTCAATCCCTCCCAAAATGCTCTGCAACTGTTGGTGATCCCTAGCCATGCATTTCTGGCTCACCTAGGGAATCACCTTATAAATAGCTGCCATGATTTCTTGGGCCCCTCCTTTACTATACATAATATACATGGATTCACCTTCCATAATCCAAGAGCCCGTGCAAGTTCCACGGTGGAAAATGGATCTATGACTCCATTTGCAAATAGTGCCCTATTCAAGACAACGATTGGACAGAAAACAAAAGAATTTACAAAAGAAACTTAAACTATTCAATCTAGAAAACTACCACCATACAAAGTCTTAGAGAAATATACATTACCAAAAAAAATGCTTACATAAGTTAATTCAATCCATTACAATATCAGATTCTCACAAATGATACAAACTGCAACTATTATTCAAATTCACAGTCCGTACACACTCTGACTTAAACTTGCCAACCCTTGAAAATGATCGAGGATAGCCTCATATAGTTGACCAAGGCACCAAAAAACTGAAATCAGACAGTTAAGAAACTAATTCCTTCAAAGTTGCATTCTTGCAACAAATGTTGTCAATGTTGTTAATGACAACATTGACAACTTTTGCAACTTTTTGGATATGCTATCCAAACTTGGTCAAAAGGTGTCCAATCTCTCCCAAATCACTAATTATGGTGTATAAACATGAAATAGGACCTTTAGTCCCTTTCTTGGCCACATTTGGTACTAAAATCACAAAACACCCTAATAGACCTAGATTGGACTCAAAGGTCACTAAGGACCTAATTAGGCATCCTCACACTTTACACTACACACTAGGACCTACATGTCCCTTTATTAACCTAGTGGTTTAGCTAGAACCACTACAAGCCAAAACATCAAAAGAAGCCCTAGATCACATTGCATCATTAGCCCTACCTAGGTGCTCCTACACCATACTCCCCAAAAAGAAGAGCTATGTCACTCCTATGGACAAGATATCCTTTGAAATTCCCACCTTCTTGAAGTCTGCCTCTGTAATCCATTAGGCTTCTGACTCTGGTCTATCCTTCCACTGAATCAGGTGTTCCATGTAGACTTTATGCCTTGTAGCCTTCTTAACTTGGGAGTCCAAAACTTTGTCATCTACCATCTGTGGTTTTGGAGGCAATACAGTAGCCTCAACATCCCCACTAATTCCATGATTACCCTGACTGATCTCATCTATCTTCCCTCTGAACTGGATTAAGTCATGCACATTGAACACTAGAGATATGCTCAAGTCTGATGGTAAGTCTATATCTTATAGGCATTAGCCCCATATTTGGCTAGGAATTTGCAAGGTCCCACCCTTTTCATCTGAATCTTGGTAGGGACAACTTTCTGTAGCCTTGATTTGTTCAAGTGAACCATCACATAGTCACCCACCTCAAATTGAACATCTCTCCTCTTTTTATCAACTTTGAGCTTCAACTTTTGTTGACTGTCTTGGATTTTCTTCTTGACTTGATTTTGTATCTCCTTCATAGTATGGGTGAAGTCCTCAGCATGTCCACTTCTATAATCCATACCTCCAAGATCCCTGAGCTCGCAAACACATCTAGGGTGCATGCCATAAACCACCTCAAATGGTCTTCTTCCTGTCATTCTGTTCTTACTATCATTGTAAGCATATTCTACTTGGGGAATGACAACATCCCATGTTTGCCCATACTCCTTAGTTAGGCACCTCAATAGGTTACCCAACACCATGTTTACCACCTCAGTTTAGCCATCAGTCTGAGGGTGGTAGGTTGAACCAAAAGATAGATTGGTACCTAGTCCATAATTTCCTCCAAAAATGGCTCATAAATTCCACATCCCTATCTGATACTATGCTCAAAGGAAGACCATGAATCCTCACAATCTCCTTAAAGAACAAATAGGCTATTTGGCTAGCATCATTAGTAGTCTTACATGGAATGAAATGCCCCATTTTACTAAATCTATCAACAACTACATAAATGCTATCATACCCCTGCTTGGTTTTGGGTAGGCCTACAATAAAATTCATACTCACACACTCCCATGGCTGGTTAGGGACTAGTAAAGGCTGATACAACTCTGCATTACTCATTCCTCCTTTTGCCTTCATGAAAACAACACACTGCTCCACATATTTGGTGACATCTTTCACCAACTTTGGCCAATGGTAGAACCTTTGCACAGGCTCCAAGGTCTTGTTCATACCAAAGTGACCACTTAGAGATCCATTATGTTTCTCCTGTATGAGATTCATCCTCATAGAACCTCTTAGCACACATAACTGGTCACCCCTGAATAACAGTCCATTTTGTAAATTAAACTCTGAGAACTTGCTATGACAATGGTTTTGAAATTCAACACATACCTTGTATGCTTCCCCAAAGTCCTCATCTGCCTTGTATAAGTCTCTGAAACTATCAATGCCAATGCTATTTAGTTGGACTTCTTGGAATGTAAGTAACCTCCGGCTTAAGGCATCTGCAACCTTATTGAGTTGTCCCTTATTATGCTTTATAGTAAAGGTAAATGCTTGCAAATACTCCATCCATTTTAAGTGCCTATTGTTTAGTTTCTCCTGAGTATTTATGTAGCTAAGAGCTTAATTGTCAGTAAACACCACAAACTCTTTAGGCAATAGATAGTGCCTCCATTTCCTAAGGGACAGAACTAAAGCATATAGTTCCAAATATATGAAGAATATCTCTTCTTTTCTTCATTCAATTTCTTACTAAAGAAGGCAATTGGCTTACCTTCTTGACTCAATACACCTCCTACTACCATCCCACTTGCATCACACTCAATGGTGAACAATTTCTCAATGCTTGGCAATTGTAGGACAGGCTGAGTATCCACTTGTTTCTTCAACATCTCAAAGGCTTTTTCTTCTTCTAAGGTCCACCTAAACTTAGTTTTGACCCCACCCTTAATAGTATCCATCAATGGTGCACATATCCCACTGAAATTCCTAATAAACTTCCTATAAAATTGTGCAAGGCCATGAAAAATCCTTACCTCAGTGGCTGTGGTAGGTGGAGGAAAGTTTAGGATAGCAACAACCTTGTCTTGGTCCATCTTCAGAGACCCTTTGGACACTACAAATCCCAAATACACTAGTTCTTGTTTGAAGAACTCACACTTTTCAAGGTTGATAGCCAATTTCTCTTCATGCAACCTCTTTAATACTGCTTCTACATGTCTGATATGCTCCTCTCTTGTCTTACTAAATATCAGTATATCATCAAGATATACCACCACAAACTTCCCTGTGAAGTCCTTGAGCACCTCATTCATGAGCCTCATGAATGTTCTCAGAGCATTAAAGATGCCAAATGGCATAACAAGCCATTCATATAACCCATCTGTGGTCTTGAATTTCATTTTCCATTCATCACCTTCCTTCACCCTGATTTGGTGATACCCACTCTTCAAGTCCAACTTGGTAAAGTACATTGCCCCTCCAAGGAAATCCATGAGATCCTCTATCCTAGGTATAGGGAACCTATACCTTATTGTGATCCTAATTATGGCCCTTGAGTCTGTGCATAGTCTCTATTTTCCTCCCTTCTTGGATGCCAACACAACTGAGACTTCACAAGGCCTAATACTCTTCTTGATCAAGCCTTGATCCAAGAGTTCTTGCACTTGTCTAGCTACCTCCAAGTTCTGATCAGGAGTAAGCTTGTATGTTGCCAACTTGGGCAGAGATACCCCTAGTACAAAGTCTATTTGGTGACTTATTGCCCTCTTAGGTGGTAATGGCTCCTTCATTGGTTTTTCTTCCTCCTTGGGTCTTAGCACAATGGCATACCCTTCACTCTCATCATCCTTGATATCTTTCACAAACTCCTTCCCACCACACAACATGACATTAGGAGCCTTTGACTGCAGTTCTTCATCTTCTAGCAAAGACCGAATCTTGAAAGTCTTCCCTCCTTTCTTGAAGGTGATGGAATTCTCCTTCCCATCATATACTGCCCCATTTTCGAATTTCCAAGGCCTTCCTAATATCAAATGGAAAGAATCTATAGGTAGGATGTCACAAAGTAGCTTATCCTTGTATCCTGCTATTGAAAACTCAACCCATGTTTGCTCATTGACCAACACACTTTGGCCTTTGTTGAGCTATGTCACCTTATAGGGATTTACATGAGGTATTTTGGCTAGCTTGAGTTTCACTAGTGCCTCCTCTGAGATGATATTATCTGTGGATCCAGAGTCCACAATCACTTTACAAACCTTACCAAGAATTTTGCATCTGATTCTAAACAAGGCCCTCCTATATTTGGGCTCATCCTTGATTGGTTGTCTTATCAGTACTCTCCTGAACATCAAATTCTCACCCATCTCTGAATCTAGATGGTCAATCTTAGGTGATTTGACACTTGAAGTGTCCTCAAGAGCATATGCTACCCTTTTGTCACTGTTTGCTGCAAAAGGTTTGTCAGGACATCTATAGGCTGGATGGCCTGATTGCCCACAATAATAACACTTCATGGCTACAAAGTAAGAACTACTCCTACCTCCTCTTCCTCTGTTAGGACCACCATAATTACCCCTGCCTCTATTATAGCCTCCTCTTGAAGTGATTTTTGTCTTCTTCTCTATCAACTTTTTCTCTCCTTGTGATCTTTGCTCACTACCTCTGCCTTGGTAGCCTCCTCTTTTACCCCTTTGATCTCTTCCTCTACCTCTATTATTCTTGAAGCTAGAGTTACCCTTCTTCTTGTTCTTCTCCTCCACTCTCATGGCCAAGTGATGACACTTTTGTATTGTAGTTGGTATCCATAGGATAATCTCCTCTTGGATGTTCCACTTCAATCCACCCAAGTATCTAGCCACTTTGATTGACTCCTCTTCTTGCAATTTAGACCTTAGACACAATCTTTGGAATTCCTTAGTGTATGAGTCCACATCTAGGTCTTTTTGTTTCAAGTTATGTCTCTTTTTATGGAGTTGGATTTCATAATCCTCCAGGAGATAATTCTTCTTCAACTTGGTCACCATGGCATTCCAATTTTCTATTGGTTTCTTTGCCATTCTTACCCTCTTATCCTGAAGGTATTTCCACCAAGTCAAAGCTGAACCTCTGAGTCTAGACTTGGCCACCTTAAGCTTTTGGGCTTCAGTCACACCCTCACATTCGAAATGGTTCTCCATTCCCTATGTCCCATCTATTACTGCTTCAATATCCATCTTGCCACTAAACAAAGGGATTCCTTCTAATGCTTTGCCACCTAATGCTTTGATGGCCTTCAAGAATGGCTCTTCATTCAAGATAGGGTCAAGTTCCGGAATGATGTCTTCCTCAGCAACCTTCTTGCCCCTATCACTACTTTCTACCCCTTCTCTGCTTCTAGCTGCTTCATTAGCAACTTCCTCAAGCCTTAACTTCATGCCTTCTAAGGTTTCTTAAAGGAGTCAGTTCCTCTCCTTTTTCTCATCAACTTCCTTAGCCAATTCTGCATTTGTCACCATCTTTGACTCTCCTACTGATTCTCTAGTAGCTGCTGACATGCACTAACTTCCCAAGTTTCTCAACTTGCTCTGATACCACTCTGATGTAACACTAGTCTTTCTTCTCCCTAGCTTCCTCTAGGGGCTTCTAGGAAACTATATTGACCTACTAGGGTTCTTCAACTAACCCTATCCTCCTTAGGATTCTTCTCACAAGATTCTAATCCTTTCAACTAGTGAACACCAACAATGTAGAATCAAAACTCACCGTGCTCCTTCCTAGGCTTCAAATGGCCTTTCTTCGTCCATCTACACAAACTAATCCAAATGGATCCCAAACTCTTACATGTGGATAGGTAGTCTTCAAGATAGGTTAGTGGACCAATTACAATGTCCACAAACTATTTTGGGATTGAAACCCTCAATGAGTTCCAAATTCAAAGCCAATTACACCCAAAATAGGGCTACTAGCATTAGGCCTAGTTAGGCTCCTTTTCTGCAATAACTTGTAAAAAAATATTAACAAGTCAGAAAACTAATACCATATCCTGATACCCTTTATCAAGAACCTAAGGTTTTTCTAGGTCTTGGCTCCCAGAGGTGTCCATACAGTACCTCCTACAAACATGCACAAGAAATTGATTTTCTTGGCTAGAAAAACATCACACCCAAACTTGTCCTCTGAGTTAGGGTTCCTTCATTCACCATACTACCTTCCCACAATCCTTGATTGAACCAATGAATTCTTTCAATCCCTCCCAAAATGCTCTGCAACTGTTGGTGATCCCTTGCCATGCATCTCTGGCTCGCCTAGGGAATCACCTTATAAATAGCTGCCATGCTTTCTTGGGCCCCTTCTTCACTGTACATAATGTACATGGAGTCACCTTCCATAATCCAAGAGCCCGTGCAAGTTCCACTGTGGAAAATGGATCTATGACTCCATTTGCACACAGTGCCCTATTCAAGACATCGACTAGACAGAAAACAAAAGAATTTACAAAAGCAACTTAAACTATTCAATCTAGAAAACTACCACCACACAAAGTCTTAGAACAATCTACATTACCAAAAAAAATTCTTACATAAGTTAATTCAATCCATTACAATATCAGATCCTCACAAATGATACAAACTGCAACTATTGTTCAAATTCACAGTCCGTACACACTTTGACTTAAACTTTCCAACCCTTGAAAATGATCAAGGATAGCCTCATATAGTTGACCAAGGCACCAAAAAACCAGTTTCAAAAAGTTAAGGAACTAATTCCTTCAAAGTTGCATTCTTGCAACAAATGTTGTCAATGTTGTCAATGACAACAGTGACAACTTTTGTAACTTTTTGGATATGCTATCCAAACTTGGTCAAAAGGTGTCCAATCTCTCCCAAATCACTAATTATGGTGTATAAACATGAAATAGGACCTTTAGTCCCTTGCTTGGCCATATTTGGCATTAAAATCACAAAACACCCTAATAGACCTAGATTGGACTCAAAGGTCACTAAGGACCTAATTAGGCATCCTCACACTTTACACACTACACACTAGGACCTACATGTTCCTTTATTAACCTAGTGGTCTGGCTAGAACCACTACAAGCCAAAACATCAAAAGAATCCCTAGGTCGCATTGCATCATTAGCCCTACCAAGGTGCTCCTGCACCAATTTGCATGTAGAAGGTTGAGGGTAGTTAGGAATTCCCAAAATTATAATGACTGTGAAAGGGAGTGGGGGTGGATTGAACACCCCGTGGTGGTAATTTTAGGTAATTTTGTGACATTATAGGTTAAAATATTCATTAGATGAATAGAAACCAAGTTGGAACTAATTTTAGTGTTAACTAGATTAAGAAGGCTAGATGAGGAATCTCATTAACTAAAGTATCATTTATGTTAGAAGTAGGAATAGTATCAGCATGAATCCAATGAACTACAACAAAATTCTTCTAAAATATTGTCTATAAAACATTATTCATTAGAAAACTTATTATAAAGTGTAGTATAATATTAAATAATAAAAGTAAACATTTTAGAAGGTGAAATTTAATTTTCATTAAAATGTAAAAGAGAAAAAATTTCATTGCTAATTAATGTTTAAGATTGCAACTAGTCCTTCTTTTACTAGATAAGACCAAAGCACATAATTTGCTTCTATTATTTTATAGAATAACCAATAATGTTTTTGTTTGATCTAGGTGCATCTTTATCTAAATAAACATATATAGTTATAGGAAATAGAAAATGGGAAAAACCAAAAATAGAAAGATAAAGTGCAAAATGAATTATAGAAAGGGGGTGTTAGAAATGATTAGATTTCAATGTGTGATACCTTTTAAATTTTCTTAATTGTAATTATCAATTATATCTTCAATTACTGATATATTGAATTGGTGTTTATAGTAATTGTCAAACTATTAAGTTAACAGTTATAAGATTGAGACCATTGTATATGTTTTGAGAATACAAAAAAGGAATCATCTTTTTATGGGCCTGGGTTTCCACCCTCAAGTGGACGGTTTTCCCAGGATAAAGTTTCGTGTCTATGTTCCTTTAGAATTTTGATCTGATGTTTGCATTTATATTATTCGAGTTCAAAATCTCAATAGTGTGACCATACACAACTCAACTTCAAACTAGGGTTTCAATATTATGCTCGTTTGGGTGCTGGAATTTGACTGGAGTTGGCATTTTCTAATTTCGGATAATGTCAATTCCATGTTTGTGTCCATCGAAAAAAATTGGAATTGGAATTTTGAAATTCTAATTTTGCCCCAAAATGGGTATATGCATCTTCCCACAAATAGGTGGAATTGGAATTTCCAATTCCAATTCCAATTTTTACAAAAGCAAATTTAAAATCTCGTCGGATCTGTGACATGATAGGTGTGTAAATGTGTGTATGTGTGTATATATGCATATATGTGTATATATACACAAATGTGTATATATGTGTGTATATATACACACATGTATGTATATATACACACACATGTATATATACACATGTATGTATATATATACATATGTGTGTGTATATATACATACATGTGTGT
>MU225029.1:1209692-1234711 GCA_018584345.1 Thuja plicata | reverse complement strand
GGTAAAGAAGATTTACCTGTTGGTTTGATGCCAAAAAGAGACACCCATTTCCTCGGTTGCCCCAGCCCAGCCTCCTGTCTGGGACCCCCTCCTGGGTCCTCTGGCGCCTGTCCCGCATCGGGATCCACTCCTGTGATCTCGATGTCCTTCCCATCATTCCGCTTGCTGCGCTTAGAGGATTCTTCCTCCTCTCAAATTCTCCTGCCCAAATTCAAAGTTGAATCCAGACGCTCCCGCTCCCTCGCTCGCTCCCTCTCTCGCTCCATTGCTCAGATACCCATGTAAGTTAAGATCTACATCTTTATATATTAATCAATATCTTATTGTGCCACAAAGATACCTTAAGATGTGTTTAGTTTCTACTAAGTGTAATTGCTTTGGTTCACACTTGAACTGACTAAGTGTATTCACAACATAACAAATATCTAGTCTGGTCTCTGCCAAGTACATCAGAGATCCAATTATCTTTCTGTAGAGAGTAGGATCTTCTTGGGAATAATTTGCCTTTTTAGTATTTAGCTCAAACACATTACCTCTTGAATTAGTACCTGATGTGATCAATTTTCCATCTTGACCGCTGATAGTAGATTTTCTATCCATGAATTGTAAGTGGTATCCCTTGTATACAAGTTGTCCAACACTCAACAAGTTGTTCTTAATTCCATCAACAAGTAAGACATCATCGGTGTTAGTTTTAACATCAAGAGAGATTGAGCCTACTTCAATGATCAACTTAGGAGTGTTATAACCAAAGTTGACTACACCACCATCATATCTAATCAGTTGAACAAATCTATCTTTATCACCAGTCATATGATGTGAAAAAACACTATCAATGATCAATTATAATTTCTTTTTAACATGCGAGACTAGGGCTTTTTCTTCATGAATAGGTTCATCATCTTTAATAACAATAAATCCATTTCCATTCTCATCATTCATAGAATCATCATCAGACACACCTTCACTAGCATAGTAGCATTCCTCATCCTTGGAGTAATTAGGCTTATAAAACTTAGGCTTATTCTTATAAACCCTTGTAGGACATCTAGAAGAAAAATGACCAATCTTATTAAAAGAAAAACATTTAAGGGGTAATTTTCCTTCAAATTTTCCCTTACTTCTCTTTTCCCTTTTTTCTACAAGAGCCACAAGCTCATCCAGTTTCCTTTTTTCTTCTTCTATCTCCACCCACTCATCAATATATTCTCCAAGATCTGTATGTCTATTACTTTTGTTGGAGCACGCGAGACTTGATAAAGTATTTTTATCATTATGAATAGTACGCTTGAATGTAGACTCTACTTTGGGTAAAGCATCTTGTAACTCTATGGTCTCGAAGGTGGTCCACTTAGAAATCAGGACTTCTCTGTTAAAATTTTTTATCAGTAGTATGATCACCTCTATCGATTGCACTTTAGTCTTGTAGGAAGGTGTTAGGGATATAAGAATCTTTGTTATCATTTCATCTTCAGTATATGTGCCTCCTGAATTTTTGATTCCAATAACAACCTTTGTAACCCTCTATACATATGCTCTGACATCCTCATCATCTCGCATACATAGATTCTCCATTTTAGCCTTCCAGATATGTAGTTTTTCCTACTTAGTGTATTGATCTCCTTCATATAGAGCCTCTAGACTTGTCCATATCTTGTGAGCTTAATCAAGATCTTTAACCTCTATAAATTCTATTTCAGAGAGTGCACTTAGCAGTGCTTCTCTTGCAACCATATTGCAAGAAAACAATTTATTTTCTTCTTCAGTAGCATTGCCTAATTCATCTTCTGCCTTGATCAGTTCATCATTTTTTATAATCATCTAGTCCTCAGGGGGAGTGCTTGTAGGAACACATCAGAACATATTTGGGTGATGAAGCACTTGGTTTTTTATATGAATGAAGATTTGGAAGAGATACACCTTGTAGAGGTGGGTCGTACAGAGAAGGAAAAGATTTATGGCACCCTTTTCCATTGATGTCAAAGGGGGAGATATATATGTGAAAAATCCCTACTGCCTTAGGGGGAGCTATTAAGAGGGTATTGAGAAAATTAGTTTAGGAAAGATACTTTTGGGTTGACGGTTTTTCACATATGTTTCCATCAATACCAAAGGGGGAGATTGTTGAAATTGTTTTTGTTTGGGGTGTTGACATTCTTTTTTTGTCATCGATGTCAACACGTGTTTCAGTTGGTTGTATTAGAAGTTTTAGAAAGACTGTTTATCATAGGTACATGCAAGATTGATAATTTTTTGCAACCAGTGTATGGTGCTTCAGTATGTGTGAGCATAAATTTGTGTAGAGGGAAGTATTTACACCTTATATCTAAGGTTGATGGATTTAATACTACTATTTTCATGAGTTATATTTATTTTGGTGAAGACTAGTTACAAAGCAGTGACATAGTATTAGGTCATAGATGGTGGTGCAGGAGCATCTTAAGGTCTATTGAAGATCTTTGACAATTTTTTATAGAGATGCTCCAAGGTGTGCTTGCACAATCACTTATCTAGGACTTTACTTGTCCTAGCCTTCCCTAGATCCTAAGCTTGCTTCTAGGACCTTAATAGTCTTTTCTCTTCTAGCCTAAGACTATCCTAACTCAACTCCAAGAGTTAGTCTCTTTGTGCTTCACCTTGAGGGATCACTAACATTAAGGTTACTTCAACTCTTCACTCTTACTTGGATGATTCCAAGTGAAAACTCATCACAAGTGCTACAGGGGGGTGTATCCATCATTGAAACACCATTTGACATCCATATGACTCCATTGGAATGGGACATAAAGACTTAATCAATTGAGTTCAAGACTAACTATCATTTTGGCCTAATAAGCCTAATTGGTCTACTAGGCCTAAACAGGGTGTTTTTCCCACTTAACTCCCAAAACTTACAAAGGACCTCAAAAAAAAACTTCACATTCATATACCCTTTATCAAGACCTTTAATATTTTGTAGGTCTTTGGTACCTAAGTTGTTCATACAGTAGAATCCTAAAGTGTAGGACAAATAGGGCTAATTGGGCTAGAATTATGCAGTCCACTGATTTCTACCTAGAAATATACCTAGATGGATTGGAAAATGCCTAATCTCACTTGTAGGTGTCTATAGGACTACTACCTCTCTAAAACCACACTTTCTTCAAAGCACTCATTCTCTCCTCTGCAATTGCACATCTATTTCACTCTGTCAAACCACTAACCAGACACTCAATGTTCACCTAGGGCATGACTTCAAAAATATAAAATTGACTCTTCTGACCTCCTACCTACATATTTACAATGTAAAGAGGCTCCCCTACCATATTCATCTAGACCCATATGATTTCCACGATTGGATTCTATGGGGGAGCCATGAAACTAAAAAACACACTGTCTACTTCAGCAACTACCAATTTACAAAAACTAAACAAATGAACTCAAAAATACTACACTACTAAATAGAAAGTACTTATAATTGTCACTACTATGCAGAACAAAAACTAACTCTTGATATTCAATCCATACGATAACTCATAAACACAATGCAACTCGACTATCAATGAAAACTAGAACTTAGGGCTTTCATTCATTTTCAAAATTACACTTCTCCACTTCACACCTCAGGAAATGGGATCCTTTTTGCCTTAAGTTGTCATGCCCATGATTCTAGGCAATTATGGAAACTACCCATCATGTTTCCTTGAAAGGAATCCATTTTGTCATTTGTTGTCATGTAGCATTAAAAGTTGCTAAAATGTTGTCAAGCAACATTATGACAACATTACATCTTTTTGCATAATTGTTGCTAAGGGTCTCCATTCAACCTAGAATGCTATAGAAATATTCTAGGAACCATTTTAGGAACTATTCTATCCTTTCCTAAGCCTTAAAGGCTTTTAAACATATTTACACCCATTTTCCCATCTTAGGCCTAATCTAGCACTAAAAACTAGAAAGCAATAAACATCTAGGTTGGATTGAGCCTAGTCTAATCCACCTAGGAACACACTTGCAAGACCTTCTAAGGTCAAATTTAAACCTACTGACTTGGCTAGGGTCATTACAAGCCAAAATTGTAACAAGATTTAGGGATTTTCCTAGGTGCTCCTGCACCATCCTCCCCAAATGAAAAGACTTCAATCCACCCTGGGATTGAGTAAGTTGGAATCCAATCCCAGATTCTTGAATTCAGTCTCCTTGATCCAAGTTGCCTCTGCATCTTCTTTTCCATACCATTTAATCAAGTGATCATAATAGGTTCTATGTCTGGTCTTCTTGTAGGCCTTAGAGTCAAGTATCTTCTCTACCTTCTTAGGTGGAGTAGGGGTCAAGTTCAGGCCTTCTACCTCCTTTATGACCTATGTAAGGCTCTATTCTAGATCTGGTATTGGTCCTTTATACAAGATCAAATTTGCCACATTAAATATAGGAGATAAACTGATGAACCATAATTGATTGAATGTTTAAAGATATTAAGTTGATGATCATCAAAATGCAGAAAGATAATGCAAGACATTAAATCAGTTAATGGATTGTATTGTCATTGATGTCAACTTGATATAATCTGATTGGTTATATAAAAAGTGTAAAAGACTTCAAAGAACTAGAAAGATAAAGGTTATGCTATCAGTAATGCATAAAAGTTCAGTATTCACAAAGTGACAACAAACACCGACGGACAGTGTGCACCAACTGATAGAGGACCCCAAGAGGAAAGTCATAGTGATGCCCGAGAAAGAAACCCGACAAGCATTACCGAAAAGAAGAATCATAATCATTACCAATAGACACAACTTCACAGTGTTACCCGATGGAAAGACAACCCTGACAGAGATGCCCGAAGAGAGCTAAAGTGTTGACTGAGCTAACAAAGAGTTCAAACACCGAAGAGAACTAAAGTTTAGAAATGATAAAATAATTAGCTAGCAAGAGATAAAGAAGGAGTTAATTGGTTGTTAAAATTTTTTTCAATGACAAGTTAGAAGCCAGAAATAAGTAAGAGTTTTAAAGCAGTTTTATTACAGTTATCAAAGAGAAATCTATGGTATAAAAATGAAGTGTTGTTTTAAAGAAAGATTGGCTAGAATTATAGATCACGCCAAGAACAAGAAATTCAAGAACTTAGGAATGTTGAATTCATGTCTATAAAGAGACAATCTAATTCATAATGAATTAGGGGAGTGAATAGATAAGAGGATGTTGAAGAGAAATTGATGAAGAAAGACTTCAATCAGTCCTGATCAATCAAGCTGAAGAACAAAGCTAATTCTGCGGACACTGAGCAACAGAGAAGCACAGCATCACTAAGCAGTAAGAAGTGGAGCAAAGGTATTGAAAAGATACATTGATCAGAAAGGTATTATGAGCTTACAATAGATCTAAAAATATGCAAGTCTATAGTTGTATATGTGAATAGATCATTTACTGTTTCAATTTAACCATTGGATCAGAAGGTCTCTTAACTGAGCAGGACTTAAAAATCCTTTCTATATTGAGATACATCCCAAGGAGTATCAAAAATTTTGGTCATGAAGATAACATAGAGATTCCAAATACCAATTGACAAACAACACTGGGTTTGGTCATAAAGGTAGCATAGAGATGCCAGATATCAAGTGACAAACTATTCTATTTAAATCCTCTAACAAGGTCACACCTAACAATGTGTTTGTAACCTTTAACAGGGTTGTCTCTTCACCGAGCTCACTTCAGAAGAGTGAAAATTTTGGGTTACCGGTCCCAAGTGGTTTTTCCCTTAACAGGGCTTCCACGTTAAAAATCCATGTGTCAAATGTGTTTATGATTCATTACTTTAGTGTTTTTCATTACACATAACTAAATCTGGATTGATCGTTATACACTAAGTAATTTACTATATTTTAGTAAATGAAAGACTATTAATCAGTAAACAGTAAGAATAAGGTTTAACAGTGAACTTCAAGCAATAGTTATTTGTTAAGATTATTTCAAGGCATTCATCTTGTAGGACTGGAGATAACTAGAGGCTTAATATTGTGGTACTAAATTTTTGGGTTGATTTATTAGAATATTTTTTAGGCCACTGATTAACCCCCCCCCCNCTGATTACCCCCCCCCCCCCCGCCCTCTCAGTTATTCTAACAATTGGTATCAGAGCTTGTATGCTTAGAAAGGGAGTTTAATAGCTCAAGCAAAATATCACAAGATGAACAAATGAGATGTGCCCAAGTTGAACAAAGAAAACTTTGCATCATGGAAAAGAAGAATAAGACTCCACCTATCAGGTATTGGTAATGATGTTACTCAACTCCTGGATACTAAATATGTGTTTCCTACAGGACCTCGCACACTTGATAAATTGAGAGAAAAGCATGAGCATAATTGCATGATGATAGAGCTTGCTTCCTCACCCTCCGATGTTGAGTTTGAAGATGTCAAAACCTGCACCTCTGCAAATCAAATGTGGGTTATCCGAGGAGTAGGGGGTGTACTTGAAGAAGAGGCAGTGGTAAGTAAAATACTAAGAACCTTACTACCTGTATATGCTATTACAGTATCTGCTATACAAGAAATGATAGCAGTTGTAAACAATAATGTTACTCTAGATAGTCTAATTGGTAGACTGATTTCATTTGAGATGAATAACTTTGATAATAGTGTCTTACCATCTATAAAGTCTACATTCAAATATTCTTTGAAAACAAGTAAGTCAAGTCATAAACACACTATGAGGAATGATAGTGAAAGTGATAGTGATGACCAAGGACTTTATGAGATTGAAGCATTAATGGTAAGAAGATTGCAGAGAGGCAAATGTAGATACAAAGGTAAATTACCACTTGTGTGTTTTAATTGTAAAGAGGTTGGACAATTTGTTGCAAGATGTCCTAATAGAAGAAAAGCTGAAAGAATTGTTGTTTCAACACAGCTTAATAAATAGGATTAATAAGTTATTGTGGTTGTTGTGTTAATAATTCACTTTCAAAAGGGTTCCAATCTGTTTCCATGTTCAATTGAAATTTTTTTTTATATTGCGTAAGATCTAATTTGAAGTAAATTTGGATATGAAAATCTAGTGGATTGTACATGTTAGGTGATTTTCGTTTCTTTGCAACCCTTTTCATAGTTACTAGTGAAGATTTTTCTATTGCATCTATAGTTTGTTCTTCACTCTTTTTATTTCTCTTCACTGGATAAGACTACAAGTATTTTGGATAAATGGATAAAAAAATTTAAATGTGTTATAAATAGATTTCTTCTAGTGCACATTTCATAGGGCGTGTTCTCTAGTGCAAAAATAAGAGAAGTATTTTTCAAGTAGCATATGGTAGATACCGCATCATCTGAATTTTTTTGTCCTAGACTAGCACTCCTTACTATACTTCTAGCTTGATCCTAACTCTCTGCAATGAGCTAAATGCATTCATGGGTACATATTTAGAAATAGGTTTGAGTTAAATGTGTGTGTGGGTACTGCACTCATAGACATGTATGCCAAATGTGGGAGTCTATCAATTGCACGGTGCATTTTTGACAAATTAGCTGAAAGAGATGTTGTATCATGGAGTGCAAAGATTGTTGGGAATGACATGTATAGGAATGGTATAGATTCCCTGACGCTCTTTTTAGAAATGCAGAAGACAGGCTTGAGGCCAAACTGCATTACCTTTACCAGTGTTTTATATGCATGCAGTCATTCAGGTTTGGTGGATGAGGGTTGCAAATATTTTAATAGCATGAGTCAGGATTACTTTATCACACCTAGTTTGGATCATTGTGTGTGTATGGTTTGAAAGGAAACTAAGTGTGTGGAAAACAGTTCCCTACGCTAAACTCCTGAGGAGAGGATCATGCAAATTCAGATTTAACCCTTATCAATTACAGAATAATAATACAATTAACTTAGATGTTGCTGCAATAACATGCATACATAAAAAAATGAGAATGACACAATGATTTACCCTGGGGAAAACCTTTCGGTAAAAAATCCTAGCACTCCAAAAATTGCACAATGTATTAATCAAAATTTTTGTTGTTTACAATACACTTGCAATGCAAGTTCTCTCAAGTGATAATCGACACTTAAAGACAAATCTGGCAGCATAACAACATTCCAACAATACACTAACTTCTCACTTAGCGATTTGCAACCCTAAAATGCTTATATCATGTGCTTCCCTTTTTAGGGCAATTTCCAAAGACAACCATATTAGGGTTTTACCATTCTCCAGAAAAATAGGAATCCCAAAAGAATTTCTGAACCCACGCATTGCAGAAGAGTGTACAGTACTCAACATGATCAATTTCCACATGTCTTGCATGTCTTCACCCGTCATCAAATCTTTCACAATTAGCTCTTACAAATATTAATGACCGTCATAGGAATCCGTCATAACCGTTTCAGTCATGATTACCTTACACATTGTCCAAAGTGCTGACATTTGGCAAATAACCTCTACCACAGAAAGGGATGCCTAGATCCACCTAGACCAAGTTTGATCATCCTTGTCATCTTCCAAGTGGAGTGAAAACACAACATGTTTTCACTCAACTAAATGAGAGAACATATATCAAACTTAAATACATTATTTGTAAACAATTAATTACAAAATAAATAATATCAAATGTAAGGAAATATACAAGGTTGAGACACCTTATTCCTAACATGGTTGACCTTCTTGGACATGCTGGACAACTTGATCAAGCACGTGGCTTAATAAAAAAGATGTCACTAGAACCTAATTCCGATGTGTGGGGGGGTTACTTGGTGCCTGCAGAATTCACAGCAATGCTAAGCTAGGAGAGCATGTGGAAAATCACCTATTTGACATGGAGCTTGAGAATATTGGAAACTATGTGCTTTTATCAAATATCTATATTGCTGCTCAAAAGTGGGATGGTGTAGTAGAGGTGAGAGCAAAGGTCCAAGAAAGGGGATTAAGAAAGACTGTGGGCTGTAGCTTGACTAAAGTGGGTAATAGGATGCATGTATTTTCTGTTGCACATAAATCACATCCTCAATTTGATAAAATTTATGCAATGCTAGAGACTTTGGCTAGGCAAATGAAAAAAGCAGGGTTTATATCTAGTAAAAGATTTGTCCTACATGATGTAGAGTATGAGATGAAGGAACAAATGCTCTACACTCATAGTGAAAATTGGCCATTGCATTTGGAATCATCAACACAAGACCTGGAACACCTATTAAAATCACAAAAAACCTTCGTGTGTGTGGCGATTGTCACAGGGCTACCAAGTTTATTAAGCATTTTGATTTTCTTATTAGTTTGATCTTATACTTCTAGAGACAAACTTCACTCCATTTTTTAACCCCTTTTATACAACGTTTACAAAAGTCAAATACAACAATACAATCAAGAGTTCCATCCATGATATATTTACTTAGCAAGGTTCTTAGACCTTTTCACTCAAATGAATCATCCTAATATGTCACAACCACCCTGACTTAGATGTAATTACATTGAAACACCCATAAAATTTTGATGCATTCAAATTGTATAGAATACCATGACACACTCCCTTAGTAAGCATTAAGTTACCTCTTGCCAAATTGCAACTTTTATTTTCAAAAGTAAAACATGTATCCCTAAGTAAGTCATTTTGGACATTGAAATAAGATTTTGAGTCAATCTCAGAACATACAAAACATCTGAGAGTGTTTTCAGTTTTCACTCTTCCATCCATGAAGGTTGCCTTTACCTTTACTTGATCATCTTCAAAATTATTATTGAGCAAAAGTTGACTTTCGTTACAGTTTGTGGTAATAAATTCAAAACAAAAGGTTTTATGGACAAGAGACATGGAACGAAAGCTTCTAGACTTGCTCCAGGAGCAAGTCCAACTTGGAAGAAAGGGAGAAGGGGGCTTCATAAAAGAAGCATGGACCACCATTGAAAGGAGGTTTAATGCAGATTTGAACATGAACCTGACAAAAGACAATTTCAAGAACATGCTCAAAACCTGGAAGAAGGGTTTTAGAGTAATGAAAGACTTGAGGAATACAAGTGGTTTTGCATGGAATGAGACCAATCAATGTATGGATGCAAAGGATAGTGTGTGGGAGGAGCTTCTTAAGGTAACATGCTATTGAAATTATTTTGACTTAAGTAAAATCATCTGTTCAAAGTTTGTAATGCAATATGATTAGTAATTCATTCTCTATGCCAACATGCAGAGAAAAGAATTCAAAAATGCCAAGGTGTATAAGAGGTAGCCATTCCAATACTAAAATGAGTTATCCTTCATTGTGGGGAACAATATGGCTGAAGGAAAGGTAGCTTCGACACCTCAAGAGATAGAAGAAGGGAACCCCATGGATGAGCCTTTAGATTTTGATGATGTTGATGATATAGCCATACTTATGGGGACTGCTACTGATTTGAATGATGAGTTTTTTCAATCCAACCAATCTGCTACAAGTGACAAAGAGACTCCAACATCATCATCAAGGAGGTCGTAAAGGAAGAAGGCAAGCATGGTCGGTTCCATGGATGTGATGTGTGAGACTCTCAAAAAGCTACACGAGGACTTCAATATGGCTCAAAATATCAAAGTGGATCATACACATTCAGGAGAGGCTTTAGATAAAATAATGGATAATGTGTATGAGGCTCTTAAATCCATCCCTAATCTACCTCCACATACTATGCTAAAGACATATGACACTTTCTTGGTTGAAACTGCAAGAGTCAAAGGGTTCCTGAGAATGATTGAAGAGGAGAGAGTCAGATATATCAAAATTGTTAGAAAAATACATAAAATAAAATGAAATACAAGAATGAATCTAGAGAGTGAAGCAAGGAAATGTATTACCAAAGGATGAATGTTGAAACAAGAACAATCAACAATAGCAATGAGAAGCTCCAAGATCAACACCAAGACAATGTTTTTGAAAGGGGAAAACTAAGAAAAACCCCTTGTGCATAAACATGAATGAGGCAAGAAGCCAAGAGAGAGAGAGCTTGAGTAATAGCTCATTACAATATTGCAAGAATGAGAATGAGAGAAGAGAGAAGAAATCCAACTTGTGAGATCCAACTTAGAACCAAGTGAGAACCCTAGAATCCTAAGAAGTGTGTAGAGTCATCTCTTAAGTAGAGATGAGTGGATGAGTTTGCATGTAACTCCCATACTCAATATTTTCCACATTCACATTTGGTGTGTGACATGTGTAGGAATCCTCTTAAGGAGGAATATCTAATTTATTTTATTAAAGGAATTACAAATATAAGACATGACCTTGGTATATATTTTAATTACATCAATACCAAGGAAAGATTAATTATAACATCCCCCTTTAATATTTACTTGGGGAGATGAGATCAAAAGGTATCACACCCAATTGTTTACAATGATTTTGAGATGTTTCTTTTGAAAGAGTCTTCAGTAGATTGTTGATAACTTGATCATCATGTATTTCTTCAACTGGATTGGTGAAGCTTTAATGGTACATAGGAATGTTTGCTAAGTGGCTAGCACTTTGACAATACAAGGATGTAATTGCTTGTGGAGGAGGGCCCAAATCTTCAAGTGACCATTGAGATTCTTGAGATGCATTTGTGCATTCTGTATATTCATTTCCAGTAGAAAATAGAGGTGGAGCATGATCAACACCTGAGCCTCTAATAAGGCAAGAACCACTAGTAGAGCACCCATCATTGGGATCTCCTAGTGCTGAATCAGTAACACTTTGGAAAGCAAAATCATATTGTGAATCATCAATCATATAATTAAGAATGCAATCTTCAATTGCATAAAACAAATCTATAACATATTCATCATAATATGAAACAACAAGAGGAGGAGAGATACCATCATTATCATTAACCTCCACAACAAGCATAGGATTAGTACCATCATTATGAATTTCATCTTGAGTAATGCACATATCTTGCAAAGTAACATTAAGAAAGTTAGAGATAATTTCCTCTTCTTGTTCAAGGATATCATCAACATGAGAGCAAGGATCATCAAATTGCATTGCATCATAAGGAGAGAGAATATACTCACTTTGAGTAGGAATATTGTAATCGAGAGGGTTATTCCAAGAGTATCCTTCATCATAATATTCATCCCAAATAGTATTATCATCATAGTGAGAAGTAGGCATCCCATATCGAATAGTAAAAACATGACGAGTGTTATTATTATGTGATTTAGGAGTTTTAGGATTAGATGACTTCTCATGTTTAAGTTTCTTAAAACAAGCATTGATCACATGACCATCTTTCCCACAATAATTACAATGAGGTCTATTATAATTGTTATGATAACCATTATTATGATTATGATTATGATTATTTGATCTATTATTGTGAGATTTGGACATGAAAGCGTGTTCATTGGTTTTGATAGAGCCAAATTGAATTAACTTAGCCTCTTCTTGACGTAAAAGTGTTTGAAAGATAACATAAGTTAATTGATTTGCTAACAAAGGAATAGCTAATTGAGAATGAATATTAGTGATAAATTGTTGAACTCTTTAGGAAGGCATTTTTAAAGAATAATAGTAATTAATCTAATATCACTTAAACTAACATTAACACCACTTAGTTGAGTTTTAATTACATCAAACTTGAGTAAGAATTCATCCATATTTTTAAAATCATTATACCTTAAGTCCTAAAAGTTGTCTTGGAGGTGAATCTTACGAGATTCAGATGAGCTATCATACGTCTGCTGTAGAATGTCCCATGCTTGATGGGCTTTGGTACAATGTCCAATTAACACATAAAGATCAGGAACTATTGAGAAACCAATCAAACCAAGAGCTTCTTTGTTTTTTGTTTTCCATGCATCTTTTTTTGCTTGTGAAGCAGAGGCAGCTGGTTCAACAGAAGAATATGTAGCAACTTCAAGTAAATGTTTAAAACAGAATAGAAATGAAACATGAGTTTTCCATTGGTGATAATTAGAACTATTTAGTTTAATTTCTGAAATTAGAGTAGACATGATTAATGATCAAATTAACTTGAACAAAATGAATTACTATGAATATATAATGATCAAGAGCAAGAAAAATAAAATTAACCTTAATGTAACTTATAATTGAATGGATAAATAGATACATGAATTTTTTTTAATCTTAATTTAAATGGTGAAACAAATTTTAATTGCAAGAAGTAATGGAACGATAATTGAATTTGGTTAGTATTGATGCAAAGAACATAAAAAAGAAGTGATCTGAAATAATATTGAGTAGACAAAATGTTTGAACAATTAAACTTTTTGATTTAAACAAAATTTGAAAATACTAAGATAGAAGAGATTAATTTTAAATGAAGCTTGGATTAGAGAAAAAAATGATGATAAGCAATGAATAACAACGATTTGAATAATCAAATTGATGTATATAAATGTTAATTTAAATCAAATGCTTAATAAAATTTATAAGAAATGAATTAATTTAAACTAATTGATAATGTTGAAGAACAAAAATAATAAAACAAATTAATTAGAGATGAAATGAGTCAAAGATGCTCAGAGCAGAAATAAAACATTTTTCTGCAGATAACAGATCTGCCAATATACTAATTTAGGAAACTATGTTCTTTACTGCAGCCTGCAAAGAAACATTAGAGAGAAAGAATATATGCCTGCAAAGAAATGGTTTGACTTGAAATAAATAATGATAAATGCAAGTTACATAAAATAATGCAAGACAAAGCTACGCAAAAGAAGACAAAGAGAAACAACAAGCAACACAATGAAGATACAAGGCTGCGTAATGCAATGACACGGAAAAGAAAACTACCAAGGTTGTTGCGCTAGAAAGAGTTGAAATGCTTAAAAAGCTGCGCAAGGCTGGGGATCAGTGGTGCTAAGAAACTATACAAACAAATGAAGATTCTGTATTGTGCAAGGAAGAATGGAATAAAAAATAATTTATTAATATACCAATACTAATATACCAATACCAACATTAAGAAACTATACCAAATAATTTATAATGAATAATGAATAAAAGGTTGAAGGAGCAGGAGTCTGTTGCGTGAGGCCAAGGGAGGAATAACAAAATAATGAAAGTTGCGCTATCAAATATTAAAAGTTGCGCTAACAAGAGCAAGATACAAATAATATGTTGTGCAAGGTATAGTTAAAAACTACGATATGTTGCGTAAAGGACAAGGTTAATGCTAAGGAAAAGCAACACAATGCTGTGCTAGAAGAGAGATTTGAAGGGCTGCGCTGAGATCCTCAACAAAAATAAAATTGCAGACAATATGTTGCGCTATGGAAAGAATACAACAATGTAATATATGAAGAATAAGAGTTGTGATTAAAATAGAGAATAAAATATGTTTAAACAACAATATATATATATATATATAAACAATATTGAGACAAATAAATCAGTCAAATTACGGGGAGCATAACTTTTAAATGCACCGTTGGAGTTTTTCAAAATTTTAATATGTTTTTACAAACCTAATTATCTAGAACCCCACCGACACGATTGACAAGATTATTTATAGTTTGAAAGTTATGAATGACTGAGTGCGGGTCTATAAAACTGTCTTCAAAATGATAGTCACAGAAATGTTTAAATGGTTTGCATAAAAGAAAAAATATAATAACAGAGATTACAAAATATAGATAACTATAAAATATATATAAAATCAGCACAAGAAATATATAATCAGATAATAAATAGAAGAAAAATGTTAGCAAGATCTGCAAACTAGATATTTAATCCTGCAGAGAAATATGCTTGAACAACCTGCAAACCGTTAGAATATAGATCGAATGATCAAAATGAAAACCCTTGCGGTCTCCCAACAAATGGTGAAGATAGATATAGAAAAAAACTTGAAAAAGATGAATAAACTTAGATTTGCAAAAAAAGAAAGAAAACCCTGCAAACAAGAGTTAGATAAAAAAAACTGATTTCTTCTCCTCAACCGAGATATCTTTTAACTATTCCTGCATGCAACACTCAAAACAAGGATTAAAACAGCTCTGATACCATGTTAGAAAAATACATAAAATGAAATGAAATACAAGAATGAATCCAAGAGAGTGAAGCAAGGAAATGTATTACCAAAGGATGAATGTTGAAACAAGAACAATCAGCAATAGCAATGAGAAGCTCCAAGATCAACACCAAAACAATGTTTTTGAAAGGGGGAAACTAAGAGAAAACCCTTGTGCATAAATATGAATGAGGCAAGAAGCAGAGAGAGAGAGAGAGAGAGAGAGAGAGAGAGAGAGAGAGAGAGAGTGCTTAAGTAATAACTCATTACAGTATTGCAAGAATGAGAATGAGAGAAGAGAGAAGAAATCCAACTTGTGAGAACCAACTTAGAACCAAGTGAGAACCCTAGAACCCTAATAAGTGTGTGAGAGTCATCTCTTAAGTAGAGATGAGTGGAGGAGTTTGCATGTAATTTCATACTCAATGTGTGCCATATTCACATTTGGTGTGTGACATGTGTAGGAATCCTTTTAAGGAGGAATATCTAATTTCCTTTATTAAAGTAATTAAAAATATAAGACATGACCTTGGTATATCTTTTAATTACATAGATACCAAGGAAAGATTAATTCTAACAAAAATGAAGTTTGGAGGAGTACAGTAACTTTTATAAGGATATTTCATGGATAATTATTTCATACTCTTATATGACTTTTATATGATTTAATTTGGTTTTCAATTTTGTTATTTCATTAAAATTCATATGAATAATATAGTTTGTGTTTCAAGTTTGTTATTTCATTAAAATTCTGGAAAGGGACATTACATGCCTTCTTGTTGTTATATGTGTGTTTGTTGTTGTTGGCTAATAGCTTTTGTGTGGATGGATTATTTTGTTAGTCCTTGATTGTAGTATAAATTTGATACTTGAGTATTTGGTTTTTGCATGGTTAAGTGGACGAGAGAAATGGTTCAGTGTCCCCTTGTGTCTTCAATGGATTTGATCACAATTTAGGCTAAGACCTAAAATATCTCTTTGTATATTGTTAATATGTTTTATCTAAACTGGATCAGTCTAGCTAGGCAATGCCAATAAAAACCTTGTTTTGTTGAACTCATGGCCATTACAGGGATGTTTGTTGTTATATGGTAATGTTTGTATTTCCAAAAACCAAACTTCTGCTTGTGGTAAATGGACAGTTGTGGTAAACCCGTTACTAGTAAATTCAAAATTTACATGTGTATGACACAACTTTGCTTTACAATTTGGTAAAAGAAAATCAAAATTGCCCCATAATCTTGCAATGATATCTTACGTCATTTTGTAATTTATTTAATTAGAAGTCATATCTAGATTTGTCCATTTCTACATAATGTTGATTTTTGTACTGATTTAAAATTCATATTTAGTAAGGATGTTGTTACTCCCTTCAACATATAGCTGGCAATTTCCTACTAGAATGGTTATGTGCATTATGTAGTGACAACTATACCGGTTTATGTTTCTCCAGCTCAACTTTTGTGGGAGTCATTTGTAGGAAAGAGGGATTGCAGAAATTGTCTCTTAAGAGGGAGATTGCTCTATAAGAGAGCTTAGTCTAAATAAATAGTTTTATTATGTAAAGAAATCTAATTATAGGTATGTTAATAGTTGTATTATTTCAACATTTCCAGATAGTGAAATTATTACTTGTTAATGCTACATTGGAACGTGCCTTGTGCTCCTAATCATCTTATCTTTTATTCAATTTGTTACGGATAGAATTTTGCCTTTTCAAGGGTTTAAGGCATGGATGTTTTGGAATGTACTGTGTGAGCTATCATCTTACATCTTTTTGAAATCTCTTTCATTCAATATTGAATCATGGAGTGAGATCTGAAAATTCTACGGTGAAAAATTCTCCACAAAATCAAATTTAAATACTTGCATATAATATTGAATAGTAGTTTTGACTTGTAGACGCCCACGCCTACTACTATTTATGATTGGGGTATTTGGAGCGTAAATTGTCATTGAAAATTATATCAACATATTTTTGTTTTTGACTTTGAAATCTATATTCATGTTATCTTTATTTTGTTTGGAATTCATTTATATGGAATGTCTTAATATGCTTAAAATGTGATGTTGTACACTTTAGTATAAATTTAAAATCTAACCCCTATCAAACTCAATTTATGTTTGTCTTCACACCATTTATATATATTCAACAATTATAATCAATGTTAGGTTTAGAAATGGGGTTATGTTATGAATAAAATTATGATTACAAATAATTTTTTTGCATTATAGTTAGAATTAAGATTACAATAATGATTATAATTATCATTTTCATGTTAAGATTATAGTATCACATGCATTAAAATAATCTAGTCGACTATTACATGCATTAAAATAATGTAGTCCACTATCACACACATCATGAAAAATGATATAAAAAGGCATCTAAATACATTAGTTGAGCTTTGTTTAATGTTCATGCATTCTAAATACTAATGTTGTACTAATGCTGCATTATTTATATAGATGAATTTTCCAATGTGTCAATGTGCTGTTGGCCCTTGCTTGTTGAGGACCACCAAGACAAGGACCAATCCAGGGCATCAATTTTGGGCATGCCCAAATAGTAAAAAGGTTGGTAATGGAAATATATAGTTTTGATTACTGTAACTGCAGGTTTTGAAGGGGCCCCGAAACCCTTTAACAAGGCTAGAAAAAGATAAGCATTAAGATCTCAAAACAAAGTCTATCTATCACAGACAGAAATAAAGAACCAAAAAAGGGCTATCACCCCAGATTTACAATAATACGATCAACCACAATAAAAAAACTAAAAATAGAAAAGAAACTTCCAACAAAACGACCACAAAAATTCCAACACACAACTCAGTCCAGCATCTTGGAGCTCTTCTTAGATTCAATCATTTGGTTTTCCATCATTGGATTTCCACCATCTGATTCTCCATGTTCTAGATGGAATACCAAAGATTAGAAACATCTTTAGCTTGAGCCACAATCTTCTTTCTTGTGCTGGATCTAGGGCCAAAAAATTGGGTTTCCTATTTTCCATCATCCTCCAAATTTACTCTGTCATTATAGTTACCTTCCAGCAGGGTGTGTAACACTTTCAGATTGTCGACAGAGGCTTCCATTCCTAATTTGATGAGAGTATTAAGCTTCCTCAGCATAGTGTTGTTGTTGTTGGTTTTCTCAATGATCGGGTTGATCTTAATATTCATCATATTGTTTATCTTATCCTTCAGCATGGTAGGGTTACCAGTTACTTTATCAAAAATAATATTACCTTTCTGATACATAGAAACATCATTCCTCGATTTGTCAATTATCTCCTCAAGGAGTGTATTCCTTTCTTCAAGGTCTTTACATTTAGCCTGCATATCATGGATATCATCCTGAACCCATTTGTCGATATTGTAGCTATACATAGCTTTGTTTATGGCTGCCTAAAGATGGGAGATGTTGACAGTTCTTTTAACCTTGAAGTCCTGATCCATGGGTCTTCTTCCAGGATCCTCTGCTTCTGATGGCTATCCTTTTCTTCAGCATCACCCATGGGGATCTCAGAAGGAGGAGAGTTAATTTCACAGTCGATATGATCGTTCTAGTCCTCCTTATCAAGATCGACAAAGATTTTGTCACTTTGGGCTTTTTCAGACTCATCGAGATTATCCATAGCCATATCCTCCTCTGCCTTCGCAATGTTAGTCCTATCAATTTCATTTTCCTTTGGTTCTTCAGTCACCATTTTGGCCCTATTCTCCAGCATTTCATCGTTCCTCTTATTAGGGTCCTCACTTTCTTCCATAAGCTTGTTCTAGTTCTTATCAATATACTTTTCCACCAGGTTATCAACCTATTCAATTATATCTTTAGATATTGTGTTATCCATGTCTGTGGTATCCTCAGTGGAAAAATCCCCTTCCTCACCCGTAAGCTTAGTAATAGTGGGATTAGGCTTCTCTGGCTCCTCTCTATTGCTCTGCTCCCCGTATTTGGTATCCCCATCTTCAGAAGAGACCTCCTCCTGGTCGTCATCGGTCCTCATACCTTCCACATCATTGAAGATTGAAAGAGTGATATCTAAGTACTGTCATTCCTTGATATCCGAGTCCCGTCATTCCTTGTGCTACATTTGGGTACATTGCTAAACCAAGGGCTTTGGGACTACAATATCTTTTCATTTTTCTCCTCCCTGTTCACTTTTGGTTTCTCTCATAGGGGAGGTATTTCTTCAAACTTTTATTTGGATTTGATAATTAATGGTTTGATATTGTATCTATTGCAAGCCTTGACCCATAAATCTTCCAGGAGGATTGACACAGAGCTGCTTGCCTATGCAGAGTGTCGAGATGACATGGCAACAACTTTCAGGGGTAGGAGGGTAAGAGATAATCACTGGCAGACGTATCCATACAAAAATTACCACCGACCTCAGGGATTTGAGCATTAAAAAGTGTAAGAAATTTTTCTTTGGATTTGTTAGATATTTTTTAGAGAGTGTTGTTTGCTACTTCTATACAGAGAATTGGCCGTTCAAGATTTTGGATTTTGATTTTTTCCCTCTTCTGTGCCTGTGTGATGGAAAGAAAATGACTTTGCACTATTTTCTTTGAGTCATTGAGTCATGTAGAGGAGACTAGCAGTGAGATATTGGCGAGGCAAAACATACCACCGCTTGTCTTTCTTTGGTTCTTCATTACAGATTTATTTCTGGGCTCAATCACTTTACGAAGGTACACTGAGTTGATTTCTACACCATCAATTCTTGGAAAGAGCTTGCAGAATTCTTTTAAACCCTCCGTCACCTTTTAATAGGATTTTGGCTTTCGTGAAACATAGTTCACTATGTTTTTGTTGGTAAATATGTCGTAAGCATTGTGGCTTGAGTCGCATTGAAGTGTTAGAGGCTAGGATAGACAATCTTTAGCTTTGTGGCCTCTTCCCTAAGGAAGCCTTGCAAGTAGTTAGGGTTTACCCTTCAGTCTTTGACAAGTTTGGGGAACTGTATTTTTCAAATTTTTTTCCAGATCAATTGAAAATTGTTTATGTAGGTTTACAATGATAGGGGTCTCATCCCCTGATATTTTCAATGCTAATTCACAATTATTTTAGTAGCTAAGAAATTTTCCAGTTGCGGTGCTTGCGCTTGTATTCTTTACTGGATTCTTCACATGTATGTTTGATTTTTGTCTTTACACCTGCTATTGGTTACTAAAATTCTTTGTCTATTGAAATACTGGAACCTTTATATTGGGTTATCACCAGGCTTCCCCTTCAATTTCCGCACATCATAATCCATCCACTCCTCATAAAAATTAACATAAATCCTTGTATTCTCATCCAGAGAATCTTGATAAATCTTCTCCAGCCTCTTCAATTTTAGCCTTGAATTTTATAGATCCACCATAAACATCTCCAAAGTCTTCATAATACAGACTCTGTCATTTTTCCTAAGTTTAGAAACCAAGGCCAAGTTTAGGTTTGCCCATGCTGCCAAATAACAATTAGGCACACCTGTAGTAGTATTATTAGCACCATCCTTTAAATTAAATAAAGCACAAGCCTGGAGAATTTTTTCTGCATAGTCTACCTTGCCCATTTTGATGTCTTTACTGTTCGATCTGATTGCTTCTTCGATGGCCTCCATGCCCTAGTATAAATTTGTAAAGACTACTTCTGCATACTCAATTTGGTTTGATCCTCCTGAATATTCTACTTCCCGTCTGGATAACCTTTGGTTAATCTATTCTTTGTTCTGTAAATGTTGCTCTTCATTGCTTATGGCTTCATCTATAAAAAAATCTAGTAGTTTTCACCAGAGAACGTACAACATTGAAATTCTTTTTATCCATTCCCATGATTGCTTATACTCACTGCTCAACCTGAATGCCATGTGCATGAATGCCCCTACCTCAATAAAAGTTGAGGGTTTTTCTCAATCTACTCTGTCAACTCCTTCCTCGTTGGTTTAAGTGTTGACTTACACTCATTGGTTCCCCTTCCCTTCAGCTAAGAGCCAAGGGTTTCTTGTACAAATGGTGCTCAGAAACCTTTCTTGCTGGTTCAGGGGTTCACTTACACTGATTGAATGGTCTCCTCTCCTACTCATCCAAAGATTCACTTTCCCCTTCTATTCTGCCTCTCCATCTGTTGCTAGATGGATTCCCTTCCATTCATTGTTCGACCTCTTCTCCTATTGGTTAGGTGTTCACTTTCACTCACTGCTCAGCCTCTTCTCATTCTCTGAGTTTACAGAACTAAGATTTCTATGCACTGGAATTTTGTTTCTGTAACTATAAAATCCTAATTCTCCTATGATAACCCAGTTCTCTTACATTCAGTCCTCGCCCTCCTCCCCCCAATTCTATACAAATTGAGTTATTCACTGTTCTCCCTTCTCTTTCCCACCCACTTCTTGTCCAGCCTCTGATATTTTTGGGAGGGTCAGGGGTTCAAACTTCGCTTACACCGTCTCCATGGCATTATCTGATTGAAAATTTAAAATATTGTGGATTAAAATTTATTTTATTGTATTGGATTATGGGCGAATGGCTGGTTGCCACCCTCAAGCAAATCAGTACAAAGTAAACATGGCGTCATTACTACGAATATATGTTTGCAACAAATTGAACAAGAACATCGGTTTCATTTTCGCCAACCACATTCAGATAAAAATGAACTTTCCTTTAAAAAAACATTAAATACTTAAAGTACTATTTTACTTATTATATCTATATATTTAAATTAGTTTAATAGAAATAAATAAATAAATACTTTTGATTAAGAAGTAAGAGCTGGTCTAAGATGAGTTTGATCTTGATGAAAAAATAAATAATTAAATAATTTTGATTAGTTAAGAATTTGTATGATGTGACATTCAACAAGAATAAAATCACTATATTTAAATCATTATACTATGACAATACAAGGAAAAAAAATTAAAAATATGTAATTTTTAGTTTTAATTCTTCTAATTTGTTTTACTTTCATTTATTTTATATTTCTTCAATAATGTTTAGTACTAAATAACATTATTTTCTTCTGAGATCTATCTTTCTTTTGCTTGTGACTTTCTATGTCGTGCCTTATGTCTATCATTTAGGCGTGAAGCATTGCAATTTTTTCTCAAATAGGTTTGTTTCCAATTAATGAAAACATTTAAGTTCAAGGTGCTTTGTTCAATTTTATTTGAGCTATATAGTGTTGTTGTTGTCACTTCATTGCCTTGAGATTTCATAGTGCAAGATGCCTATGCTTTGATGTTTCCAAATATATCTCATTCATTGAGTTGTCATTGTTACTTGTGTATATTTTGAATACCTCACTCTATCACTTCATTTTGAAAATAATGTAATATATGTTAACAATAAATGCTTTTATACAAATTTTTTGCGTTTATGAAGGTAATTATGCATTGTGTTTAAACCGATTTTTGCTTTCATGAAGGTAGTTATGCATTGTGTTGAATTCATGGCATTAGAACATTAGTATAAAACCTAATTAGGAAAAATTTGTGATTGAAACAAACTATGGGTACTCGCAAAAGAAACGTATTGGTGACCAATTGGCTACAAAAACTTGTTACAACATCCACTGAAAATGGGATGATCAAGATGTAAAGAATTTTGGAAATGATTTATAATCTTTAATGATAAAAACAGTTTTTGAGGCTAGACCATAGGATGACATAATTTTGGTTCCTCTATTTTAGTGTCTTGTATCCATACCCCGACACTTGTTTTTAGGTGGATTTGGCTCAAAATTTCTTTAATGGAGATTAGTTTTATGCGAGCAACTAAAGTCGAATCATTTCGTTCCATCTCTAAAGCTATGACTATGCCAACTTTGTACTAATTAGGTTGAGATGATCACCCATCTACTTTGTTTGACAAATTTATATGACACAAACCACAAGACTATACAACCATGCATAGCTTCAATAAGCTACTTGAAAAGCATGAAAAAAATGTTGGGAAATTAACAAACATTTATCAGTTTGTATGATCCTTCTGTCTATATTGGAACTGCATCTTGTGTTTAAATTTATATCCTTTTTAATAAATGTTAATGTATGGCTGCCCAGACTTGTTTCCTAGGAACTCAAAGTTCATCTCATCATGCTCAGAGTAAAAATTTCAATCTTTTACCTTTGGTTCATCACATTAATGAGGGATGTTTTGTGGTTGATATTTGCAAAATACCATTTCCTTTTATGACATTTGATGCTGAAAAGGTTGCTGCAAGAACATATGATTACATTTTGAACATATGGAAATCTTTTGGCATTCATGCCTTTTGCAACAGGACCATACATATGTGTGGGTCAGAATTTCACCTTGTTGGAAGCAAAATTAGTGTTGGACATGATTCTACAAAGAATTTATTCTGTGACTTCGCCATCTTATGCTCATGTTGTAGGTCTTGTACATGTCGAATATGTACATATTGTAATAAGGTGATCTTAATGAATCAGTTAGTAATATGTTTATATAGTTATATATTAGTTGGGTGTTAGTTTCTGGTGTAAACTCTTTAGGATGGTAGTCATCCTGGTGGTGTTTGGAAGAAAAATTTGTATTTGTATTATTGTGTAAGGAAGTGTGAGTTTAGGATGGTAAAAGTTGTATTCAATTATACTACATGATATACTGCTTGCTCTTTGTAGTAACCAGTAATGTACTATTTTGGCTCACTTATTACTAGCAATTCAATTGTGATGAAGAACTACAATCGGTGAACCCTTGCACCCGGATGGTTCATGTGCTAGTCTTTATAACAAGAACTAAAATGTAACTTTGGTATTGTAGGGCCACAATGGTTGTGATTACTTTAGGTGGGTCGATGATGCCCCATCTACATCCATCATGTCAACAACTATACATGATGAACGAGAAGAGTGCAAGTTGTGCAAGGCAATTGCATCAATGACGAAAGATGAAATCCTCTTTCTACGACGCCTTATCTTATGCCTTATTGTCATCATAATCAGACTTGTTTGTAGGGGCTAGATGTGTAAATGTGCTTAAAAAATGACATATTTAAATTATTTGTGTATTGAAATGTTGGACATATTTAAATTAATGTCATGACTATTTTGGAGTTTTTTACGAATTTATAATTTTTTATGTTAAAATTAAACAATATATATTAATTAAAAAAAGTTTACAAACAATGAAAAATTAGCCTTATTAAAAAATTGCAAAAGTAAAAATAACATTCTTAAATTAAAAGAGTTTTTCACTTTATTTAGCATAGTTGTAAATGAATTAATATATTAGAATAAAAATAATATTACAAATTAAACAAATTACAATTTTGTTTAAAAAAAAAATATTGAAATATTAATCTTACTCACAAAAATGCAAAAACAAAATTCTAATTCTAATTCTAGTTGTTTGGAACCAAACGCAAAATTTGCATCTTCTCAATCATCTTCCAAATGAACCAAAGAGAACAAACCCATATTCTAAAATTTATTTTGAAAATAGCAAAATTTCAGAATTCATTGAATTCCAGAATTGATAATTCCAACATACACAAATTCGGCGAAACAAACGACCCTAAGGGCCCGTTTGGTTGCACCCCATAAACGGGTTATGCCGCCCATAACCCGGTTATGGGGTGCAATTCCCTGTTTGGATGCCCTTTTTGAGAATGGGAATGTGGATTTGCATGACCCCATTTTGCCAAAAACGTGGATTTCGCAATTCCACCTCAGGAGGTGGAATGAATTTCGAATCCACGGTTATGTGCGAAAAATAAACAAAATTGTATGTCCCCGTCGGGTCCGGGCAACTCCATGTTTTGGGATTTAAACCCCATTTTAATCGGCGGCAACGTCTGGAGATATCCGCATTTTTGCCGGCTGGGATATCCACATTTTAAACAGCGATTACAAAGCTCTGCTGCGTGTTAGGGTTTGGCTTCCTCTTCCGGCTGTGTAGCGACGTTCGACGCTCGAGCTGTTTGAACAAGTGCGGATTTTATTTCAATGTCACTATTTAGTATTTGTGCTTGAAATCAGTGCCTGGCTGCTCTTTACATTCAGCGGTACTGAGGAAATTAGTCCCTTTTTGCGTAGCTGCAAGTTATTTGATTCCA
>MU225029.1:1197396-1209592 GCA_018584345.1 Thuja plicata | reverse complement strand
GATTTACAAATCCATCTTCCAGGGCAACCAAACAGTCCCAAAAAATGAAAACCAGGGTTTGCATAACCAAGCTATGGATAACCATGATTTGTTTCATTTTCCAATTCCCCAACCAAACGGGCCCTAATCTGATCTATCTCCTTGCTTTTCTATGATCTCGCTTCGTGTGTTAACGGCCCCCCTTTGCTGGCTTTTCTATGATCTCGCGTAAAAGAGTTGGCCTAATAATACAACATTATCCTAAATTTAGAGATTTTAGACAGTTCTATTCGATTAATCGGAACGTCTTTCTTTGGGTTTTTAATTGACAGATCAGACGTTCAATCTAAAAATTATCCGTAAATCAGAGACCAAAATTTATGGATTAAAGCCAAGGTCCTGCAATATAAATTTAGAGATAAAAAAGCCAAAAATGCTCACCAAGCAAGTACACGTTGATAATCATGGCAAGGACTCCCATTATATCTGGTGTCATGTCTGCTCATTCCTATTCTCCCTCTCCTTCCAAGCTGCATTTGGGCTGCAGAGAACTAATCAGAAAGCTTCCTTCCTCACTGTTTTCTCAACAGACTAGTTTCATATCATTACCCAAGATCTCCATTGCCCCTGCTTTCACTTCATTTCGTTTATCTTCAAAAAGGGCATCATTTCTTGTCAAGCAGACGAGTTACGGAATGGGTCGTGGATTATCTTCAGGAAGAGGTATCTCCTAATCTGTTCAATATTTTTTTTTGCATTTTAATCGTACAAAGTCAGCTGGGTAATAAACATTATTGGTATTGGGTGTGTGCCGGACTGGAATCAAATAAAGCTATTGATAACGTCTTCATCACCTTGTTTCAGTTTCATTCAGTGCTGAGGGCGTTTCAGCTGCTTCAACCAAAGAATCACCTCGCACGACAGAGGACAGGGAAATACTTGTGCAGCACTTATTAGTACTTGAAGATCAGCTCAAGCTCCTCGTAGAGCTGCAAATGAGGATAATTCAAGGCAAGTAGTTTTATATGGACACTCGTTTTGATTGGTATTCGTTTGCCTTTAGTAGATAATAATTCCGTTCCATAATGATAAGGGCATTCTTCCAAGTTGGCTTCTATGGTGCAGTTGAAACAATTTTTGAACGTGATGCTGTACAGCCAGTTCCCATCTCACTTAGTTTTTGTAATGCCTATTTTCTTTTGTCTTCTTGTTTAGAGGAGTCTGAATAGGAATACCATGAATCCAAAGTTCTCAACTACTAAACCCCAAGCTTGGAATGTCTTCAGATGCTTTGAGGCCAAATTACAGTTCTCAACTATTGAATTCGAAGCTTGGAATTTCTACTGACGTTTTTGGGCCAAGGTTTCATTCTGCTTCCTAAGGCAGGTATGGAAAAACACGCCGTGTTTTCAGGGATTTTGGGAAATTCGTGTTCCAAATTTATAGGTTTGTCACAGGAGATGGACATATACACAATCTTATTAATTTTTTTTAGTAGTTTGGGCCCTGGAATAGTGATGCCAACCTCTAGGATTAAGGCCAAGCCATCTTTTATGTTGGCCACTTAATCAATCCCCCATTAAACTATTAGCGTAATTCATGTATCACATTGTTTGTGCTCGAAGCTCTTCGCTTGTAACTCTTATAATTCTAGAAAATCACCTTAAAACTGACTCGCAGGGAATTCCATTCCAGACTTTACACAAAATTCTGATTTAATCACGATAGGGTTTGGGCCATTAACAAGAGCTGGCGACTCTTCTTCACTTTAGGTTCTACAAGGACAGGGAGCTATTCCGAAGAGATCCTATAGGACAGTTAGTCAGAAATTAAGGAACTTGGCTACTGAAATAAGCTATACCATGTGCGTTAGGATAATCCAATAATTTGTCATTATTTACTCCACTATGAGCCTATCAATACGTCGATCTGGATCTCAAAACAACAGAAAAATCAACCAGTTTTAACAAAGTTCTGTCACAAAGATGAAACCAGTGAATTCCCCTAAAGTTATACTCAATTATAACCTCCCTAGATTTCTTGTAAACTAGTAAAATTTTAATTACAATAACTTGAGCTAGACCCAAATATTTTCAAGTTCTGAAACATGATCAGATGCCGTAATATGACCAGTGCCTTAAACATTGTTGAGAGAGTCTAGAACTAGAACTTTATGTAAACTTTAACGGGTGAACTAGAACTTGTCAGTCTTCTCTGAAAATGCCGATAGTCTAGCTACAAATTCATCTCAAACACCATATAAAGATAAGGAGGCATTATCTAAGGTTAGAATTCTTAGTAATCCTCGAAAGATTCCAAGTAGGAATTCTGAGGCAAATTCTGAACTTGTTTGCTACTTTTTTATCTTTGACAGCATAGGATGAATGAGGTCTGATTTTCGCTTATTTTTTGGATATTTGAATTTTTTTGTGTTTTTATGTTTTTCTATTTTTTTTTGTGATTTTTGCAAATATGAAATGCAATAAACAAGAAACTAAACCAAAACAAAATATCTATAAACCAATTATGCACCAAACTGAAATAAATCTGATCTTATTTTTTACCAAATGCTCAACATGAAACCATACCAGGCATGAAATGCATAAAATTGATTGTTGATGAGTTTCCTACAAATTCCAACCTCGATTGCTGATTGAGTTTGAGAGTCTGAAACACAACTAATTTTGATCTGCTCCCAAATTATACTGCAAATTGCCCTCAAATGCTGATACCGGCTGTTATTCAAGTCTGTACGGCCAGCTGGAAGAAGTGTGAATTGCCTGTAGTGTATGGCTGGCTGGAAACATATGCAAAACTCCAATTTCGAACCCCCACAGACCTGATCTGAATCAGATAATGTATTTTTTGCTCAAACCCAATCTGAAACTATGCAAAATTCTCCCTAAATGATGATGTCAGCCTCTCCTGGTGAGGTACGGCTTGCTAGATTGCTCGTTGAGACCCTAACTCAACTTCAATAGGTCTGATCTGCAAATCTGAAATAGAATCTCTGCGCCTTCTCAGCAAATTGTATAAATCTTTCCACCAATAGTACTCGATTCCGGTCACCAAACTTGTCCATCATAGACCTAGCCATTTTTGTAATGGTGCGGTTGCGACATTCTAAAACGCCGTTTTGTTGAGGGGTGTATGGTGGTGGTTAACTGACGTTTTATGCCATGTGTATCATAGAAAGTGGAGAAAGCAGTAGAACAAAACTCCCCCCATTATCAGACCTAAGAGATATAATAAAACACCCAGATTCTTTTCCTACTAAGGCCTTAAATTTCTGAATTACATAAACACATCTGATTTCTGTCTAAGAAAGTACACCCACATTTTACGACTGAAATCATCAACAAAAACAAAGAAATACCTGCACCTAGTAACAAAAGGAGTATTCATTGGACCACATATATTAGCGTGGACCAACTGTAGTACCTTAGAGGCTCGCCATGAATCACCATCCTTGAACGGTGTCCTGTGCTGCTTCCCAGCCTGACAAACTCACAAACTCGCTGATTCTGAGTTTAAATTTCAGGTAGGCCATGTACTAAATCTTCCCGAACAAGCTGAGCAAGATAATGAATGTTCAGGTGACCATATCGTTGATGCCAAAGACTGCTGATAGAAGATGATTTTGCTGGGAAGGCATGCTCAAGAGAATCACCAGTACCTACAAGTTTGTATAGACCATGATCCTCAATGCCAACAGATACAGTGGTGCGTGTCGCACGATCAACAATCAAACACTTGTGTGCACTGAATACCACATCAAGATGAGGAGAATGCCGCATGATCTGACTCACTGAGAGTAGGTTTAGTTCCATTCCAGGTGAAAGGAAACTAAGTGTGCGGAAAACAGTTCCTTACGCTAAACTCCTGAGAAGAGGATCGTGCAAATTCAGATTTAACCCTTATCAATTACAGAATGATAATACAATAACATGCATACATAGAAAAATAAGAATGACACAATGATTTACCTTGGGGAAAACCTTTCGGTAAAAAACCCCAGAACTCCAAAACCTGCACAATGTATTAATCAAAACTATTGCTGTTTACAATACACTTGCAATGCAAGTTCTTTCAGGAGATAATCGACACTTGAAGACAAATCCGGCAGCATAACAACATTCCAACAATACACTCACTTCACTCTGTGATTTGCAACCCTAAAAACGCTTATATCTTTCACAATTAGCTCTTACAAATATTAATGACCGTCATAGGAATCCGTCATAACCGTTTCAGTCGTGATTACCTTACACATTGTCCAAAGTGCCAACATTTGGCAAATAACCTCTACCACAGAATGGGATGCCTAGATCCACTTAGACCAAGTTTGATCATCCTTGTCATCTTCCAAGTGGAGTGAAAACACATGTCCACTCAACTAAATGACAGAACGGATATCAAACTTAAATACATTATTTGCAAACAATTAATTACAAAACAAATAATATCAAATGTAAGGAAATATACAAGGTTGAGACACCTTATTCCTAACACCAAGAATGTAGTATACATTGAGGAAAATGAGATTCATCCCACCAAACTGTATCTGAATGTTGCCCTTGCTGACAACAGTAACTCTTCACCTCCAAATATGACTAAATCAGTAAAGGGAGAAAATTCTGTAAACCAATCACGCCTGTGAGTGAAATGTTGAGAAGCACCAAAATCTATATACCGGGCAGAAGATTTCAAATGATCTGCAGGTCTTTTAGCCATGAAGGCGTAAAAGGCAGACTCTTTCTGCTCTGTGTGCTTAGCAACATTGGCTTTAGGCTGAGACCTTCCGCTGCTCGGAAGCCAAATGATTGCAACAATCCTTGATCAGATGGCCATATTTATGACAATAGTTACACTAAACTTCTTCTTCTTCGAACCTTCCTGAGACTGACTGGAGCCCTTCTACTGAGATGATTGAGATGGCTGAGATTTGCCTTTATCTTTGTGAAAGGATTTGGCTGCAAAGGCATGCTCGGAGGAGGATGAGGTGGCACTGCTACCAAACTGTTGTTTCCAATGATCCTGCTACAGAAGTTTGGTGCACAACTTTGAAAATCTCAGATCAACATTAGTGGAAGTAATGTTGAGAGTCTTGTAGAATGGTTATTAATCCACAATGTACAGAACAATACAATATATATTTATGATACCAACAAGACATTTACGAATAAGACAATTGTTACCAATACCAATGAAATGCACAAAGTACCATACCAGAATACCAAGATGGCGAGGAAATGTTTATTTCTATATTTATTACCAGCAAAACCATAAGAACCAACAACATAAACCAAAGTATTTATATAATAGTTGGTTGGTTGGGGAAACCAACGGACGCATCTCCTCGCTCCTAACTACCCTCTCGACAAAACATAACTAAGTCTAATACAAAATGACTTTATTACATACTACATATATCCCCCCCCAAAAAAATGTCGTCTTCCAGACGATTGCACTACAAAAGGAAAATCAGACTTTAGAGTTGGGTTGTGAAGACATCCCTGGACTTGGAGCTCGTTCTCGGATGCGTAGGAGGTCCCGTTCAGCAGCCTTCTGCTTGGCCCGAACTCCTTGGAGCACCCGTAATGCATCCATCTTTTTGGCTTCAGCTGCTGCTAACTTCTCTTCTAGACCAGCTTGTTCCGTCTTCCATTTAGCTTCCCACATAGCTTTTTCCTCTTCCCAATCCTTCTTCATTTGGTTTGTCAAGTCTTTTTCTTGCTGGAGTTCCAAGTATGTCCTCTTGAAGGCCACCTCCATTTCTATAAGTGTGTACAAGAGGGGTGGTTGCTCCTGTTCCTGTACTATGATGCCTGGGGCTGCCCAGATTTCCGCTATTTCTTCTTGTTTGTATCCACTCTGGTGGAGTAGGCTCCAATCTGCATGGCATTTTCCCTTCATGAATATTGCTAGGGACTCCGCTGCTCTAACTATTGCTTCCATATTCTGACTTTTGGCCTGTTGGATGATTTCCTTTGTGGTGTGCTCCATAGCTAGCAACTCTTTGAGGAATCTTGTTGCTTTATCTTCTAATGAGATCATTTCCGAACAGTGCCCTATGGTGTGTTGCATTCCTGTTATGTTCTCTCCTTTTGTTTTTATGGGCGGTGACGAGGGTGGTGATGGCGAGGGTGGTGATGCCATCCCAACTTCCTCAAGCAGCCTATCTGCCTCTTCCAGTACTGTGTCTTCTCCAACATCCTCACTCTGTATATCTCTTTTGTTCTCTGCAGCCTGTACCACCAAGGCAACCGGGTGGGCCACTTCTATACCTTGGGGTGTGTGGAGTCTTATCTTGTGTCCACTTGCTTGCTGCCCCCTGAGGTCTATGACCTTAGTACGAGCCTGCTGGTCTGCCAGAATGAGATTGGCTACGCCAGGCAAGGAGAGTCTTGTGGCTCCCCATTTAGGGATCTTCTGCTGTCCGCTTCCCTCTTCTTCAGTGCTTGGGTTCCCTTTTTCTGTATGGCTGCCCTCCTTGACATCTGTGCTGGAAGTGGTACGGATGCCTTCCTTACTAGGAATGGTACAGACTCCGTCCGTACTAGGAATGGTACAGACTTCATCCGTACTAGGAGTGGTACGGGCTCCTTCCTCCTGAGTGTTGATGGTTTTGTGAATCTAGGTGTACTCTGGTACTCCTCGTGGCAATGTGCCTTCCCCTTGTGGTAGAAAGGTGACATCTCGGGGTGTGCCCTTCAAGTGGCCAAAACGGATTTCCTCATCTGGGAGTTTGAAGAGGCGTCCGTACTAACCTCATCCTCTTCTGAACTGTCATCTCCAACCTCCTCCTGGCTTGAACCCTCACTATGTGCTGGTTGACGTTTTGTTGCCTGTCTTGGTTTCTTTTCCTTGGTTCTCCTCCACCCGATCCTGTTCCGAAGGTGTCCAAGTGAACCCAGTATGTCATGGCTGGTTTGTAAGGTTCCACCCTATTGGCTGGGACCAACCCTTCCCTATGTTCAACAGCCACATGTGTGCGAACTGCTTCCAAAAATAATACTATGGCATGATGAGGCATATAAAATGCTTTATGCTTTAATTCCATGAATTCATGTAGCCGTTCTGAAAGGAACTGTGCCCAGTTATACACCTGTCCCCTGTTCAACCCATCCACTACTGGTAACATCCAAAGGGCTATATCGGATGTGCGGCTGCCAACCGTAAGTTTATTTTTTACCAGGTCCACAATGCATCGCCATTCTTCATTAGCTATAAATTTTTTCTTTAGCCCTCTACTATTCTTTTTGTTGAGAATGCTTCCCCATTCCTGTTTTGTGAGGTCCTTCTTGCACATTAATTCCAACCACTTCTTTTCCTCGGTTGGCATTGGAGTTTTTGTGAGTTCCTGTCCTTGGTTGGGTATTCCAAATACCTTGTTTATTTCCTTAGCAGAGTAGGCAATGGTTACAGTTTGATGGGAGTATCAGATTACAGATTTGTGAGCCTGTCAATCATAACCAGCCACCATAGTTCGCAATATAGAATCAAATTCTTTTAAATAAAAAATGGGCATAAAAATTATTTTGTCTACCTCTGCTTTTCGCAATGCTTCTTTCAGTGTGTGCTTGTCTTCTGCATTCTCCCACCAGGCGCGACATCCACTTCCTATTACACTCTCGAAACTGATATTGGCAGCCATAATCCTTTCCATTTTCTTCCCTTTATCCTTCTTGCTTGTCATCTTCGTCACTTTTCTTACTTGTAAGGCTGGATTTTTCTGTTTGGACTCAATAATTTTTCCTTTGCTTGGGTTTCCCACACTTATCTTCACCATTTTATGGTTTCTAACCAACTGTGGTATGCCTTTATTAACTGTTTTGCTGCAACCATTTTGTGTATAGTTGTCTCCTTTTTTTGTACCCGTCAATAGATTTCCCAGGCGTGCGGCAAGACTCAGAAAATACAACTCTTTTCTCCACTCCCTCCGTCCGTTCGACGTACGGCCCCTCAACAGTTCGTACGACCTCCTCTCCTGCGTACGGCCTCCACTTCCGGTGTACGGTCCCCCTGCCGTCCGTACGGCCTCCTACTGCGTACGGCCTGCGTGCGACCTCCACCTCCTTCTGTGTGCGACCTGTGTATGACCGCCTCCTGTTTTCACCCTGTCCGTATGGTGTACCTGTACGACATCTTCCTGATCTTCCAGACCTGGCTCGTACGACGTACGGCCTCTTGTGTGCAACCTGGTTTGTACGACCTTCTCTTGTGTGAAGCCTCCGTACGTCCAGCTTCCTTGTGCCGCCCACTTTCTTCCCTTTGCCGACCGTACGACGTACGGTCCACCTGCACTCCGTGGCTGATGTCTTCCTGAGCTCGTACGACAATTCTCCCACTTTCCTCTCTTTGAGCACGTACTTTCTCCTCCTGTTGGTACGGTGTGGAATGAGTTAGAGTGCCACACTTGAGTCTTTTATAAAACTCGTGGATGTTAGGGTTTGGTTTTATTATTTCCCTCATCCAATTTTCTTTGGCTTTTTCTTTTATTTCTTTTATTATGTCTAAGTGACATATGGGATGTATCTCTATTCTCTCATTATAAAGCCTTAGTTTGGATCCATTTACTAAGTCTTTTAAGGGATTATTATCCAATGTGGATAATTTTATAGCTCCATTATCCCGTACCTCCATAACTCTGTAAGGTCCTAACCAATGTACTTTGAACTTGCCTGGCTTAATTTCATTTTTTTCGTTGTACTTGAGTACCAATTGGCCTGGCTTAAAATTCATTTTCTTCAAGTGTTTGTCATGCCAAAATTTTCGTCACTCTTGTGCCACCTGGGTGGCCCATTGGGCGAGTGTCCTTTCATCCAATTTTATTAAAGTACTGAGTCTTTCCTTTAGACTTTCCGTATCTCCTAACCTGTGCTCAACTGCTATTCTCAAGCTGGGTACTCCATATTCCATAGGCATCACAGCCTCTTGCCCGTACATTAAGTGAAAGGGTGTGTGCCCAGTGGTGGCTTTGTAAGTCGTCCTGTACGCCCACAGAACCGCTGGTAGTCTTTCCCCCCAATCTCCCTTTTCAACTCCACAAATCTTGTATAGAGTTGATACTAATATTTTGTTTGTGGCCTCTGCTTGGCCATTCGCCCTTGGATAGTACGGACTGGAAAATAAGTGAAATTTTTTGTACTCATTTGTCATTGTTCTAATTGTTTGATTCACAAAATGCACCCCCTTGTTGCTTGTGAGCTGTAGTGGTATGCCAAATCTTGTTACTATTTGTTCATAGAGAAATTTTGTAGTATTGAGAGCTGTGTTGTCTGGAAGTGCTCGTGCCTCGGCCCATTTTGTAAGGTATTCAGTTGCTACCACTATGTATCTGCATTTGTGATTATTGCTAGCAGGTAGGGGCCCTACAAAGTCCAACCCCCATCGCTCAAACAATTCTTGTGGTTGGGACGGAAACAATGGCATGAAATCTCTTTCAGGGGTTTCCCTGCCCTCTGACACGTATCACAACTCATCACCCATTCCCGAGCATCTGCATACATTGCGGGCCACCAGAGTCCTGCCAATAGTACCCTCCGGGCTGTTGCATCAGGTCCCATATGGCCTCCCGCCAATCCTTCATGTGATTCCCTCAGGACTCCCGAGATTTCTTCCTCCATCACACATCTCCTTAAGATCCCGTCTGGCCCCATCTTGTATAGTAATCCCTCTATTAACTGAAATGTCCTGCTTTTGAGTGCAATCTTTCTCCTTTCCGCTACTGGCATTTCTCTTGGAAATGTAGTTGTTGACAGGTATTGTCTTATCCCTTCATACCATTGAGGTAATATAGCAATTTGAAATAGGTGGGCATCAGGGAAATCCTCATTTATTCCACTTCCCGAAGCTTCCCCCGACTTGATTCTTGATAATTGATCTGCGATTACATGACTTTTTCGAAGTCGGACTATGATTTTAAAAGTAAATTCTTGCAGGAGGATTAGCCATCTATTGACTCTCCCTTGGATTATAGGCTTATTCACGAGATACATGAGTGCTTGATGATCAACAAAAAATTTAAAAGGAGTAGCTAATAGGTAATGTCTAAATTTCTAAACTGCATAAACCATACCTAGTGCTTCTCTTTCCGTGGTATTGTAATTCCGCTCTGCTTTTGATAATAGCTTGCTTGCAAAGTACACTAGATGGTCTAGTCCTTCCTTCCCCATTTGTGCCAAGGTGGCTCCTATTGCATAGTTAGAAGCGTACACATGGACGTGAAAGTCCTTTTCCCAATCTGGGTATATGAGAATTGGAGCACCTACTAGTCTCTTCTTTAGTTCTTGGAAGGCCTCCTCCTGTTCCTTCTCCCAGCAGAACCGCTCTCCTTTCCTCGTAAGTTTTTCTAAGGATAGGATATTCCAGCAAATCCTTTTATAAATCTTCTGTAGTACCCCACATGTCCCAAGAAGGACTTTACTCCAGTAACATCGGATGGAGCTTCCATCTCCATAATTACCCTGATCTTGTCTGGATCTGTTTTCAATCCTTCCTTACATACTATATGGCCTAGGAGTCTGCCTTGTAGAACTGTGAATCTGCATTTTTTTGGATTCAAGGCTAGTCGGGCCCTTCTGCATCGATCCATGCATTCACCAATGATCTTGAGGTGGTGCTCCTTTTTGCTATACACTGACCAGTCATCCAGAAAAGCTCTAAAATTCCCCACAGACATGCCATGAAAGATATGCAGTATGATTCTTTGGAAGGTGGCTGGTGCATTGCACAATCCAAAGGGCATTCTATTGTAAGCGTACACCCTATCTTCCACTACAAAGTTGGTTTTTAGCTTATCCTCCTCAGCAATGCTAATCTGGTTATAGCTTGAAAATCCGTCCATGAAGGAGTATATTTCATGGCCGGCTACCTCTTCTAGGATACTATCAGTGAAAGGAATAGGAAAGGGATCTTTTATAGTTACTGTATTCAAGCACCTGAAGTCCACACATATCCGGATTTGGATCCAGTCCTTCTTCAGTGATATGACTATAGGAGACACCCAATCACTGGTTTGTACGTTAAATATGATTCCTACTTCCAACATTTTTGTGATTTCCTCCTGAACTTTGGCAGCATAGTTCCTATTCATTCGATAAGGTCGCTTGCGCACAGGTCTTGCCCCTGGTATCAATGGTATCCGATGGACACACAATTCTGATGGTACTCCTTTTAGGTCTTTATATGTCCACGCGAATACATCCTTGTACTCAAGAAAGATTTTCAATGCTGCTCCCTTCAATACTAGGTCCCAGTCGTCCCCTATGAAGATTTCCTTGGGTTCATCCTTCTTGCCCAAGTTTATTGTTTGCAGTTTTGCCTCTTTGTATTCTATCTTTCCATCAAATATGTGTGCTGGTTTGTTATTGACGGTTGTCGTGCCTTCCTTGTATTCCTTATACCCCTACGGGTAACTCTCCTCTGAATCTGCTTCTTGTATTCGCAACATATTGCACTCTGGCTGGAATACCTCATAGTCTCCCATCTGCCAGTGAAACAGGTCGTTGAGGGAACTAGTTTCGTCTTCTGAACATTCCCCTAGCCGAAGCACTCCCTCTTCGTCTGATTCTGCTCCTTCCTTGTCTTCTCCCTCTGAGTCGGATGCGAGATCCTGACTTACACACTGATTCCTCAAATCTATTGTGTACTTTCTCCCGTCTACCTCTATGGATAGGGTATTCCTTTTCCAATTATGGGTGGCCTTGGCTGCCACCAGCCAACCTCTCCCTAACAATGCATCGTACCCCTTCTTTTCTAGAGTAATTACCACAAATTCAAGGAGGAATTGCTGTGTACCGATCATTACCTTTTGCCCCATTAAGGTTCCTATTGGTTTGATTCCATGCTTATTTGCTCCTACCAATTGGAATGTGGGTGGCCAGAGGGTGGGTTTCCCTAGTGCCTTCCAAGTCTCCTCCGGTAGGACATTCACACCGGACCCTCCGTCCACAATAGTATTAGACTAAGTTGTCGATTCGGGTTCGGGGACGGATTCGGGCTCGCAAATCCGGTTCGTGGATCCGTGAAAAAAAAATTTGCCGTTTGAGTTCGTAGGGATTCGTGAGTGTGTATATATATATACACACAAAAAATAAGAGAAATATACATAATTCTAAAACTAAATCATTTCATAGTATGAATCCATGATGGTTGATCATTGATCAATGCCAAATCTCAAAGATTCAAAACATTAAAATTAAATCATAACATC
>MU225029.1:1142710-1164463 GCA_018584345.1 Thuja plicata | reverse complement strand
GAATCAGATTTGGGAGAAGCCCTAGGTGTGCTAATTCACATTGGAAAGGTTGATTTCCGGGTACTATCTCTCCTTTCTTTGTGATTTATTATATCCCGTGCTTAGTACTTGAAAGACTTCTATAGATGTATATTCCTTGTGATGATCTGAAAAACATTAACACTGGCCATTTCCTTAACCGTTCTGTTTTTTATTTCAACTACCCCATTCTGTTGAGGTGTCTTGGCTGCAAAGTATTGTCTTTTTATGCCTTCTTCATAGTAAGCAACAAATTCATTATACATAAATTTGCCGCCTCTATCAAATCTAAGGCACTTAATTTCATAATCAATTTCTTTTTCAACCAAGACCCTGCAAATTTTAAACTTTTCAAAAGCTTTTGACTTTTCTTTTAAGAGTATCACCCACGTAATTCTAGAATAATCATCTACAAAAAGCATGAAATATCTTTCATTTTTAAACCTTTAGTTCTGGTGGGTCCACAAAGATCTGTGTGAATCAACTGAAGGGGTTGTAGACTTGAATATTCTTTTGGTTTAAAACTTATTCTAGTTTGCTTTCCTTATTGACATTCTTTGCACACAATATTTTTAGGTTTCACAATCTTGGGCATATTTCTTACTGAATTCTTAGAACTGATTTTTACAAGATTATTAAAATTGACATGTCCTAACCTTCTGTGCCAAAGCCAATTTCATCAACTTGACTCAACAAACAATTTCTGCCTTTTACTTCTCTCAAGTCACAAACATTACTTTCCGTATGTTTTCCTTATCACACAACCTTGAGCATTGAAATTTACAGAATAGCCATTATCACACAATTGACTAATACTTAGTAAATTATACTTTAAAGCATCCACATACTAGACATTGTTTGCTTCTAGCATACCATTGATACTCAAGGAACCTTTACCTCGTATTGGTACTGAAGATTTTTCTCCAAATTTTACTGGACCACCATCCCATTCTGTAAATGTAGAAAACTTGCCTTTATCACCTGTCATGTGGTTTGAACAACCACTGTCAATAATCCACAAATTCTCTCTCATAGCATGCAATGCTGTGACAACAAGAGATTTGTTCTCTTTCTTTCTCCAAAACTTTGTTTCTTTCTTCTTTGATAACCCGTTCCCTGAATCAACAAAACTCAACTGACAGTTTCTTGCAGTATGTCCAACATTCTGACATTTAAAACAAACCAAGTTGAAATTTCTCAATACATTAAAAGATTTTGGACTTACAAAATTGAACCTTCTTCTAGGCATAACCTTGCATTTTACTGCTTTGTGACCAAAATAGTTGCAAAAGTTGCAATAACCATAGAATGAGTTAAATCTTCTAGGAAACCACTTGTTAGTTTCAACAAAATTCTTCTACCTTTTTGCACTATTTAAACTTTCTGCCTTTCCAAACCCTACTCCTGTTTTGATGCTAGTGTCTCACTGTTGATCCAACATATCACTTAACATCTCTGAACTTTCTGTGAATTTTATTTGCTTATTAGGAATCATAGTTAATTTTTTGTTTTCATTCCTTAAACCAACTATTTCACTTTCCAACTAAGAGCAATTTTCAGTCTTAATAATAAGTTCAGAATTCACTACTTCTAACTTCCTTTTAGTTCTTCAAGCTCTACTTTTAAATTTGCAATAATCTCAATTTTAGATTCAATATCTTTTGAGAAATATGCATTACCTTTTGAGACTGATGCCAACTCTTTCTTCAACCGGCTGATTTCTTCCAGTGTGCATACCAACTTCGCTTCAAAATCAACTTCATCTTCTGTATTACTGCTTGAATTACCATCACTTTGATTTGTAGAACAAGGTCCTACTGCCATAAACAAAGTTTCATAACCATCAGAGCCAGAACTATCAGTACGATCATTATTCTTAACATATAAGCTTTTCTTTTTCTTTGCAAACTTTTTTGATTTGTGAACAAATTGTTTCTTCTTATAACCTTCTTTTTCATCACTGTTAGAGTTAGGACACTTAGCAGAAAAATGACCACTTTTTCGACAATTAAAACATTTCATAGGTGATTTTCCCTTATGTTTACCAAACCTTTTAAACTTTTTAACTAGGTTTTCTAATTGTTCTTCTAGACCTTCTGATTCTGAACGTTTGTCTTTTTCTTCTTAGTTGCTTTGAAAGCAACTTCCCTTTTTGTTTCTACATCACCTGCTATTCTCATTTCGTAAACTGTTAGAATACCATGTAAATCATCCATTGTTATTTTAGTGAGATCCCTGACTTCTTCTATAGCAGAAATTTTAGCATTATATCTCGAAGGTAAAGAACGTAAAACTTTTTGCACAATAGTTGGTTCTTTTACTTTTTCACCTAAACCTTTAATTGCATTCAAAAACCTCATCATGTCATGAACCATAATTGATATAAAAATATATCTTAATGTGTATTATGTTCAATTATTGTTAATCAATAATTAACTATTTAATTGTGTTAGCAGTAACAATAACTATTATTAATACTATAGTAGTCAATCAATACTATTTTTTTTTGATCGGTAAAAGGCCGTAGCCAAAATATTTATTAATATAAATTATAGTTTACAGAATCTCCATTCACTGTGGGCACTGGTAGGAAAGAATGGAGAAGAAAACCTCCAGTCAAGCCCGGGACCGAAGTCCAGATTATATTACATATAATTATGAGGGCATTCCCTCATTTACAAAAATGGTTCTAAACCATTATTAACATTTAATCTATATCTAAGAGTATTCCTTTAGATGTTTTTAGCCCCTTGCTTTACAATTTTGCACTATTAGTGCCAATGCCTTTTGAAACTAGTTTGAAAAGGTAGGTGCCCTGATCATCAGGGGCTTCTGATCCCTATCCTGCTCGTCCAAATTTAAGCTATTCCTGTAAACATTATACAACTTACAAAAATTGCTTAACAAGATATTTCGTTAGTCCTTGTTATAATCAGCTCTATAAAGGTCAGATTTATATACCTAATTGAGAAGTACTTGGTTACTTCTAAATTTTAATTCCGAGGAAGTTTTAATGTACTTTAAGAGGAAAAATACTGTCAGTTATAGCATGCCCACAGTTAGTCATCATTTATTAAAGGCCTAGATGTTTATCCCCATGCTTGAATGAGGAAAACTCTTTTAACTATATGTTTGGACTGTTTACTAAAGGAAACTACAGTTACTCCCAACCTACAGTGCTACAGTTTACTTATCATAACCATGGATGGCTCTTTTCGCATCGCATTTGATTGTACCATTCTCTTTCTAACCAGATCATACATTCATAAACTTCACTTATTAGACAATATATCATCTACCAGATCTCCTAATTAATAACTCTATTCTAATCATTAGTACAATTAGCTTTGATGATGCATATAATCGAAAACAGAGAGGGAGAGAAATAGGTTTTGATTGGTGGCAGAGGAATAGGTGTAACTGCATTACTCACCTAATATAAGCGTGGTCACCTTGAGGTTATTTGCTCCAAGCTATACATTGAGGTCACCATAGCCACCCAGAGTTAATATGTATATGCCTATCTATATTTGAATACTTGTAGACACACACACACACACACACATATATATATCTGCTGGGCGGTATACCTTAATTCAAAACTTTAAATGGAAACCCAATATGCACAGGACTATTTTTGAGTTTACGAATAAGCTACAGAAATGTGATTGTATCTGCTATTGTATACATTTGCCTATCTTTGTATTGAATAGCAGTTTGAAGAGAAAACCCTCTATTTAGAACTGAAAAAATATCATATTGAAGAAATCTAAGGCAATATAATTCAGCTTTGAGGATTCCTATCTAGAAGCCATCATAGATCTCTCTGTGTTGACTTCAAGACAAGAGATCCTCAAATGCGATTATTTCTAGCACGAGATAACTAGGAAAGTTGATTTAAATACCAATTGCTTACCTTGATACTTACAATTGTCCTATTATTTCTTTACTAAAGCATCTGTAAGGCACATATGCAGGAATATATTCATGAACTGTCAAAGATAACCTAATGCAACCATTTGTCATGAATGAATCAATGCTTGTAACCACCAAATCCTTTTTTCCTATTTTTAGCCTGCAGTAAAGCAATTTACGGTAATAACCAGATATTCTAGAAGTGACTAATCATTAATCAGTTCTGGAAGAGATATTCCCCTGTTAAGATCAGTTTAGCTAAAAGACATTTCTATGAGGGAAATTATTTCATGAGCATATTATACCTATTCCATTTTATACATAGCAATTGTTACCTTATATTCTACCATTTGTCACAAATAGGTTGTTATTATAGAATTTGAGCATCACTACTGCATGAACTTATTTGACTACAGCCAGGAGTCATATCTGATAAGTCATACTATTGAATAGACTAGCCCTTGGGGCTATGTAAACCATCCTATACTTAATATTCCATAGCATAATTTAAAGTTATTTCTTGAGCTAACCATAGAATCATCTGGCAATTATTGTTGAGTCTTATTGTACTATATGTGTGTAGCAGTTCAATTTCCTAGCTGTGTACATGATTCTCTCGGAGCATCTTTCATTTTCTGCACTCTGTCCTTCCATATTCTACTCTCATTGGCTAACATAATATTTCTGCTCATTGTACTATTTATGGAAATATTAGCACAGATGTAATTACCTTATTAATCTTATTAAAAAGGTACCAAAAATAAAATATTCCAAAATATTTGTAAGTATATATATAGGTGTAGGTCAATATATGTTTATATTTAAAATCACTTTGTGTATATATATATATACCTGCTTATTTCATCTATAAACATATATCTCCCTGCGCTATATATATGCTTACATTAGTAACAGAGCATTTACCATTACTTCAAATATTTGCAGAAAAGCACACCTTGACTTTACCCAATATAGTGTCTTTTAAAATACGTCGAAAGTTCCATGACGGTTCATACTACGCTAGTATCAAAATAAAGACACAAAAACCTTCATAGTTTTACGTTTGTTTGGGAGACTATCTATATAAACTTAAACTGAAATAGTAGTAGTAAATTCATCACTATATTCCTCTATTTTCTTCTAACCGGAGTGTGAAAAACAAGTTCTTCCTCGTCTTCAAATGAATCTGCAAGGCCTATGTCGAATCTCCTTTTTCCTTTGACTGCCTTGAAGCCTTTAGTTGATTTCTTTAGAATAGCCGGCGGGAATAGTTGTATATCATCTAATGACATGGTGCCAAAGTCGGCTTCCACTTCAAATCCTTCTGCCTCCAAATACTCCTTGACCCATTTGACGTCATCACACGGCCTCCCTCGAAGCCATTTCAGGAGGAAGTCCGCGTTCCTTTTATGATACCAAGTCTTTCTATGAACACCCTTTTGTCTTCAAAGACCAGAATTGGTCTTCTTACACAGTGAATCTTATTGGACAGAGAGCCCATAGGGCTCTCCATGTACTCCTCCGGGTAGGGTATCATTAAATCTGTATTCACACTGTTAATAGCTAGCAAAATTCCATTACAGTGTTTTTCATCAAAGAGCTCTAAGCAAGCAGAAATTACCTCGCCTTTGGGTATCTTAAGAGTAAGGACAACAACAAAGGTACCTACTATTTCACAATTGACTCTATATACATAGTCATGGTTGAAAACTTCCTCACCCATTATCTTTTCCACTGCTCTCTTACCCAGATCGCCCGTTTGTAGGAGCTTATCCCACCTATCTGCTTTAATCGCTTCTCTAAAGGCCCTAAGACTGCTTTCTTCATGGCAGATGAGTTTAATATTCGACTCCATTGCTCCTCTTCACAAGACCTTTCAGACTGTAAAGATAGCTTTATATTAACATTATCGGCGGTTAAAAACCCTATTTTAAACTTCAGTTGTCTCTTGTTACGGCGAAAATTAATGACTGCGTACGAGTATCATTTATTGTTATAGCTGTATTTGTCAGAGAAAGCTGTATCGTATTACGCAAGGCTTGCTAATGAAATGGTAATAAATATCTCTAAAAAGCTAGTGCATTGATTTGATATATATAAGTTTCTAGGTTTGATCGTTCTCATATTATTATTAGGAAACATTTATATATCACTTAATCTACCCCATATCCTCATTATCACCCTTCAATTTTAAAAGGAAAAATTCATGATTGAACCCTTCATTGTTAACATTAATAAAATATCGAGCTTATAGCTCAGTGGTAGAAGAAAATCAACCATCCATACTTTTTATGGCCATCACGTCTTATTTTAACAAATCTGAAGAGTAATCCATTTATGCATCACCTTCTTCCTCCTGATCCAGCCTTAGTCCTATATCGTCCTCTATGATGAAGCTTCCCATCCATTTTGGACTATAAGGAATCCTTAGATAGGTAAGGAATAATAAGAAGTCGAAATTTCTCCTTATTGTAGGTATCTGCTCTGTATATCTATCCCAATCTACAACTTCTAGAATTGGGAACGTAGGAGCACTATTATAGTTAATGATTATCCTATTGTAATCCTTAGTCTTGGGGATAGTTAGGTCTTCTCTAATGCTACCCAACACTTTATGCAAATCCACCAGAAATTTCTTTTTTAAAAAGTCTTCTACAAATTCTTCCAATAGTTTGGATGTACGGATCCACTTGTATGGCTGAAGCAATGAACATTGCTGGTATATCAGAATTTTCCCGGTGTCGATTGATGTTTCCTCTGAATTCACTTCTAAGGACAATAGTTACAGCTCTTACTGCTAAGTCATATTTGATTAGCATGATCTTCTTAATTCTCTTTGCAGTTATTTCCCCTCCAAAGGCAACTTGCTTCTGAGTGCATCTTAATTTATTAGGTGTTGCCATTATTTCGTCAAGAGCCAAGTTAGATCGGCATGACTTCTATTGTAATGTAGCAACATTCTTTAAAAAGACTTTCCATTTCGTAGTAATCCAGAATATGAAAAGTTGAACATCCTTTCTATCGCTCTCTTGATATCTATTTATTTAATTTCTATATAAGATAAGTTCTTGTTTATATATATATATATATTTTATGAATATATGATTTCTTCATTTATCCCTTGTGCCCCTCTGTTAGCTAAAGAGTCGGCTATTTTATTTCCTTCCCTAAAAACATGATTAATTGTATAATGCTTTTAAATAGGCTAATAAATTCATCCCTCTCTTTACTAATCCATTTAATCTCCAATTTTGGGTATTTCTTGTTCTGAAAGCATTTATGATGAGGGCAGAGTCACCTTCTATTTCAATATTTTCTAGTCTTAGTTTTTTACATAGTAGTAATCCTTCTATAAGAGCATTACACTCGGCTATATTATTAGTTGCAATTCCTAAGTCAGCAGTTTTGTATGCAATCATTTTTCCTGTCTCGTCATGGATACAACACCCTATCCCAGCCTTACCTGGATTTCCTTTTGAGGCACCATCAAAGTTGATTTTGTACCATCCATGAGAAGGGCATTTCCAAACACAATTGTGCCTAAGATCATCCTTATTTATTCCTTGTTGGCCAACAAAGGGTGGTATTTTTAGCCCATACCATAATTTCCTTAAGCTTTCATCTTCATGAGTGAACTTCATGTCCCTTCTACCATTCAGATTCCTATTATTAATTACTTCTACAATACATGCTTCTACTTTGTTTAAGAATTGAGCTTGAGCCAGTTTCTTATCTTTGAATATTCTTCTATTTTTTTCTTTCCATACCTCTCAGATTAGTATGGAAGGGGCAATAACCCATATCTTTCCAAACAAACCATAGTCCATTTTCCTGGGCCAATTATCAAGGAAATCTGTCAGGTTGTTCGGAAAGGCAATTTTCCAATTTAGTTTGTTTGCTAGCCATGTCCAACACGAAAATGTGAAATTACACTCTGTGAAAAGATGATCAATATTTCACTTTCTTTTTCACAAAGTGCACATCTTGATAGTCCATAATAGCCAATTTTCTGGAACCATTCAGAGGTCAAAATTCTATATTGTGCAGCTGCCCATGTAAACATGCCAGCTTTTGGGAGAACTTTTATTCCGACATAGATCTATTGGGAGCATTGTTCAGTTATGTACTGAACTTGTTAGTTTTGCATACCCATCTTTGGTATTGTATTCTCCATTTTTGGATTTGGCCCAGATAATTCTGTCTGCGTCAGAAGAAGGGTTAAGTTTCCTATTTTTAAGGTTTTCTTCTATAAGTGTTGTAAATGCGTTAGGCAGTCCTAAATTGTCAAAGGATTTCCAGCGCCATCCAAGGGCCGGATTATTATCTTCAATTTCTATATAATCCCTAACATATACACCCCTAATATCTTTAATGCGTTCAATGATTGGGTCATCATTAAATAGGGTATTAAGAGGAGGGAAGGCACCCCATGAGTCTTCCTAGAATAGAGCGTTCCTACCATTTCCAATATCCCTTGTAATGTTATCATTGTTGACATTTCTACATTCTAGAATAAAATTCCAAATTCTCGAGCCTTTTGGAGGAAGACTATATCTAAAGATGCTTAAATTATCATTGCCATCTAAATATTTATATCTCAGAATTTTGACCCATTTGGCTTCTGGATTTTTATACATCTTCCAAACCAATTTAGCACCTAATGCTATATTTTGTTGTTTAATGTTTTTAATATTCAAACCACCTTCCTCCTTAGATTTACAGATTTTATCCCAAGCAATCATAGCAAGCCTTTTCTTATCGTTAGCTCCTTGCCAAAAGAAATTCCTTAGTTTTTTGTTAATTTCTTTTTCTATGCCTTTCGGTAAACTAAGACACATCATTTGATATACATGAATGGCTGACAGAACAGATTTGATCATTACTATTTTACCTGCATTAGTCAACCACTTACCTTTCCATGATTCAGCCTTTTTGTCAATATTCTTTAAGACTCTATCCCAAAGATTAGTAGATCTATTGCCCTTGTCTAGGGGAAGACCTAAATATTTGCAAGGTAACTTACCCATGTTGAAGCCTAAGATTTTGGATATATTTCTTTGTAATCCTTTTGGTATGTTTAAAAAGTATTTTTCAGATTTATCTTTGTTTAGTTGTTGCCCCAATGCTTTGGAATACAAATTTAGGACATTTTTTATTGCTTTAGCTTCTAATACAATTGCTTTCCCAAACATAAGATTATCATCAACAAATTGTTGATGAGTACAAGCCTCCAGATCCTCAGTGATTTTGATTCCCGTAATTAAATTATCATTCTTGGCCTTATTTAAGGATCTACCTAGAGCTTTTGCCATCATGATAAAGAGAAAGGGGGATAAAGGATCCCCTTGCCTAATTCCTTGTGAAATACTAAAGAAAGCAGTTGGATTACCGTTTACCGTTATTGACATTTTAGGTCCAGAAATACATTCAAAGATAAGATTAATCCACTGTTTGGAGAAACCAAAGGATTCTAAACATTTACATTAAAATCTCCTATCTACCTTATCATACGCTTTCTTAATATCTAGCTTAATTAGCATACTAGGAGAATGATTGTGCTGGATAGTATGAATAGCTTCTTGTGCAATGATGATTCCATCTAAAATAGATCTTCCAGGAACAAAACCTGATTGTTCTTCTGAGATGATAAAAGGGAGTAGCTTTTTCAGCCTATTAGCTATAGTTTTGGTTAGCAACTTATATAGCGTATTACATAGAGATATAGGCCTATAGTCATCAAAATCTTCAGGTTTTGAGTTTTTGGGTATTAAAGCTATGAATGTATTATTAATTTCTTGAAGGAGCCTACCTGAATTCCTCATACCTTCTAAAGCTGCAACAACCTCATCACCAATAAAGTTCCAACAATGTTGATAAAAGAAAGTCGAAAACCCATCAGGTCCAGGAGACTTATCAGGATGGAGGTGTTTTAAAGCATATTCTACTTCCTCTTTTGTAAATCTTGCATTAAGCATTTTATTATGATCATTAGTAATTACAAGTGGGATATTACCCAATATTTCATTTTGAGCTGTTCTATCTGAACCATCTAAGTGGTTTAGGATTTTCTCAAAGTGTACTACTACAGCTCCTAACCCTATATTTTCAGGATCTTCAACTATCATCCCGTTCTCTTTTTTAACCTTGGTAATTTTATTGAAGTTTCGTTTAGCTTTAGAACTATTATGAATTTTTTTTGTATTTTTATCTCCTAACCATATCTCTCTTGACCTCTGTTTCCAGAACGTTTCTTCTTTAGCCAATATATCTTCGTAGCTACTTAACAATTCTTTCTCTGATGATCTCTTCATTAAGTTCTTCTAGTTCTTTCTCTATCCTATTTTTAGAATCAAATATATTGCCAAAATGCTCTTTATTCCATTCAATTAATCGTTGTTTAATATGTTTAAGTTTTGAGTTTAGAATAAAGGTTTTTGATCCTTTGAAACTTTTTTCGTTCCACCATTCCTCAATCCTAAGCAAACATTTTTCATCTTTTAGCCACATTCTTTCAAATTTGAAGGGAATTTTTTGGGCATTATGTCTTCTTCTAAGATTAAACTGATTGGAAAGTGGTCAGATCTAGAATGTGCTATTATATTCGACTTAAAGTTTATATTGAATCTAGCTAGGTTACCAATGGAAAAAAACTTATCTAATTTTTCTGTTATATATTTAGTATTTATTCTTTTATTTGACCTTGTGAAGGTTCCGTTGTCCATGGGAATATCCATTCCATTAATTAACTGTATCCAGTCTTTGAATTCTATTGTTGCCTGAGTAATTTTCTTTGATCCTCCTGATTTTTCTTTGATGTCTAATATAGCATTGAAATCCCCACCCATAAAGAAGTTATTGTTTGGTAGACTATTGAGAAAATTCTCAATCTCTTTCCAAACAATCCTCTTTTCTTGAAGGAATTTAGGACCATATATGTTGATTATAGTGAATTCTAAATTACTTTCAAAGTTTTTGATCTTAGCTGCCATCCAATAAGAGTTAGAAGCAATGAGCTCTAACGATATAAACCTAGGATTCCAGATAAAGGCAATTCCACCTGACGCTCCCTCTGAGTCTACACCTTTAACTTCCCATATTCCTAATTTCTTACTAAGCATATCATATCCATCTTGCCCTAATTTAGATTCTTGTATTAAAAACAAAGGTGCTTTTAAAGAAGATAAGCTTCTCTTTAGAAGGCGTTGTTTGTTAGGGGCATTTAATCCCCTAACATTCCATGATATGATTTTCATGGTGTTTTGGGAAGGAACTTCCCCTTCCCTACATTCAGAATTGAATTTATTTTGACCTGCCTTGAGGCTGTTCCATCCTTTTGTCTTAACTCTATAAGGGACTTTCTACCTCTTTTATGCTACTGTTTTGGAAAATCAGGAGAAGATTTGCCACAAACAGGGGTGAATAATCCTAACTTGGTGTCCTTACTTGTTTCCTGATCAGAATTCAGGAGTGAATTGTCTATTTCTTCTTCTTGATTCATTGATTCAATAAGTTTAAGTAATAATAGATCCTCTGAATCATTATTTAATCCTAGAAAATTGTTGATTTCCTCTACCTCCTCGCAGCTGATGTTTTCTTTAAAGGAGTTACTCATATTATTGTTTTGAGCATCATTCCTATCCAAATCCTCTGAGCGTGGTTTTATAATTTTTAAGGGTATTGGTTTTAGTATAATATCTTCGTATTCTTTATACCATCCTTCACCCAGTGTGTAATATTCCTGATTATTGGTATTCTCACTATTGTTGTCCATGGTTAGGAACAAACCTGCTCCTACACCAATTTCCCTTTTCTGGGGATATTGCTGCTTTTGTTAAGACTTCAGAGATTGTTAAGGTTTTATCCTCTTTCATTATTTCTTTAATCAATACACTTTTCCTTCTATTGGCTTTTTCAATATCACTAGTTTCATCATCAGATGAGAGTGAGAAATCAATAGTTTCCGAGGCCATATCAGAGCATGATTTCCTTCTTTGGTTGTTAGTAGATAACTTGTTAGGGGAGATATCATTTGATACCGTATTTCTCACTGAAAAAATATTTGTTTTTGAGTAACACTCTGAAGTTCCTGTTTTTAAGCCTATTTTGATTTTGGATTCCCCTCCATCGATTGGTTTTGCTAAAGGAGATATACTTTTTCCTGATTCATGGTTTTTGTTTTCTTTAATGATTTATGAAATACAACATTGACTTGTTCTTCTGCATTTGATAGAATCATATTCTTTCAAATTTACAGGGGTACAACTTGTATCTAAATTCTCCTTATCTTGCTGAGGGGGAAAGTTAGTAAAGCAAAACCCTCTAGTATCCTGATTAAAAAATAATTGAGGTATATTTTTTGTAGAAATCGGGAACCTAGGGTGATCACGAATTTCCCCTTCCTCAACTAATGAAGGAGACCTGTCTATCTTAATAGATGGATTTGGATTCTGTCCGAATATTAGTTTAAGGGTTGTGTTTAAACGTCTATTCTGTTCTGTTTTCTTTTGAGAAAAGAAGAAGATATTGTCTGCTATACCACCTCTAAAATATTCTAGGAGTAAATGGTAAGTGGTTTTATTAGTAATAAAGTGTATAGGTTTAAGGTATTCTGATATGCCTGAAGTCTTAATCAAAATTTTAACCTCGGAGGAGTCCATATAGCCCTCTTCCAGGCCTACTACTTCACCAAAACCATTCCCAATTTGGTAAATAATTTGGCTGTGGATTAATTCTACAGGCATATTTGGAATCATAACCCATTTCGGAATTTCAATGTTATTGAAGATATTAGGGTTAAAATTAGGTTCCCATTTTAGAAACTTAATTGCATGCCCTAGATAAAAAATTTGTGCTTCAGATAATAGCTTCTATCTAATGAATAAATCTTAACATTCAAAATAAAAACAGTTATCCGATAGTAAAGTGATACTTACTTGTGTTTCAATGGCTTCTTGAAGCCATTCTTTAATACCAGCAAATGCCATCCTAGAGCCAAACCATTTTCCGTATAGCCCAAAGGAATAACAATGATTCCATAGGCCATCTGTATAAATTTGGTGACCTCTAATGATTTTAACTTCCTTTTCATTATTAGACCTAGGTCTGCGGTGTGGCGGAGAGTATACAACCATGCTTATAGTATTTCTCATTGGAGTATCATTTGATCGAAAGAAACTGTTTTTGGAGTCTTCTCCCGAGTGAGTGCCCTAGGGGAAGAAAATTTTAAGGCCGAGAAACGGTTGAAAGTAGGTATCTTCAGGGACTCCAAAGGTTTTTGATGACAACTTCTGCGGGTTCCTGCTACTTTCTTCCATTCCCCGTCCCTAATGCCATGATTATCTTTCCTTAATGGTGTGTAGGACTTACTTCGAAAACCAGAGGAATTCGCATATTTCGTTCTTGAAAAGAATGACAACTGCGAGTCCAGTACTTCAATGCTGAAGCATTTTGCGAATTTCCTCATAGCAGAGCATTTACTTTGGCATTATAATGTAGTGAATCAATACTATTAATCGCTATTAATCAATAATTTAAATAGATCATTAATATACATATAGATAATATATTATTAATTAATTGAATCAATATTATTAATTAATCGAATCAATATTATTAATTAATATAATAATATTAATCAATCAATATAAATAGTTTTATTGATCTATAAAAGAATATTAATTAATAATCAATATATATCTAATTAATCTAAAGTAAACAATATAACACCAATCAATAAATAAATATTTAATTAATAATTAATAATATTAACTAAACCGTATTTTTAAAAATTAAATTCAGAATTAATATATAACTTCTTAAGGGGAGAAAAAAACACACAGAGAAAAAGACCAAAAAAATAAGGAATAAATGTAGGAGATCTATTTAGCAATGTTAATTATTTTGATAATTTATTGGATATATTACTTATATTTAAAAATAAATAAAATTTATATAAGGCGAATTTAATCCGAATTTTTACCCTTGTCAAACTTATCCGAATTTCATGGTTGCCGAACTCGAACTCGAATTCTAACCTTGTGACTTAGCCTAAAACAACTATTTCCTACAGACTTGAACTGTTTTTTTAAAACTTCCTTCTGGCTATGGGCTTCATTGAAAAAAATAATAAACAACCCTTTTTGTATCATTATGCAAAATGAGAACTTGAACCCTACTTTCTTGGCCCACACAGATTGGAGCCAATTATTCATAAAATTCCTAGAGGGCATTTTGGAATGAACCAAAACAGCAAGAAAAATTGCTACGTCGTTAAGTCTAATCCTCTCTTTGTTTAATTCTTCAGCCATTTGAGAATTAGGCATAATGAAAAGGGTGGTGTTGGTAGATCACTTAACCATGGGTCCTCCATCGGTTGCAAGAGTTTGAGACACAACTTTAGCCACAACAAATTTGGCCCTAGATGCATTCTTTTGGCAACCCTCAAGCACGGTTTTGAATGACCTATCTCCACCACCGACCGATGTCGTTGAGAAATAAAGCGAATATGGAATAGGGCCATCTCCCATAACGACAAAAGGGAGGGAAGAAGGGCGCAATAAATGCAGGCAGGGGGCAGGTGATGACTGCCTCCACGCGGGGTGAGTGATCCTTCCCTTGTGTTTAGTCGGTCCTCACCTTGAAAATTGTCACAGGTTCTAGAGCCCTCTTTCCTTAGGAACAATTATTTAACTTTTTTTGTTCCAATCTTACCTTATTTTCTAATTTTCTTTTTCCTTTCTTGTAATTTCTTTCAGTACTTTGAGATGTATCATCAACAATTTTGCATTCTTTAATAAGTTACTCTCCATTAATAATTTTGCATTCTTTCATTGATTGCTTTTACTGAGATTGGATTCATTCATTAGTTAATTTTCACTAAGAGTTACAGCTTTGGGAAACATACAAGTCGACGAAAATACTTTGTAATCCTCCATTTGCCAATGAAATAGGTCATTTATATAATTTGTTTCATCCTCTGAACATGACTTCAACTCCAAAATTACTTCGTTGTTCATTTCCTTCGAACCTCGACTCTTCATCCATGAAATGATAATCGATTGATATTCAATATTAAACAGAGGAGAGGAAAGCTCCTCAAATAAGCAATTACAAGATCTTTCCATAATGGAAAAGTTTGAAAACTAAAGAGTGAATATAAAGTTACTAAACCAACTAAGGAACTTAAAGAACAAAAAGCTACAAAAAAGCTAACCATCTGAATTAAAAAACAGCTACTTACATGACCATTACACTAAATATTACAATATTACTTTAATACCTCCTTTAATGGTCATTCTATTAACTACCCTACAGAAGACTTGACATAATTTGCAGGTCATTTGGCCATGAATACTTAGAAGGCTGCCCCCTTCTCTTCAGAGCAGTCTGCAACATGAGCTTGCTATTGAGACATTCCCTAGTGTTGCATAACTTCTGGATATGACCAAGTTTACCATAATCCTTCGAACATAATGTTGGGTAACAAAGATGACCCTCTCTTTATCTAGAGACGCCGAGATCAGCTTCAAAAAACTTCACTCATGAAAAACAATGATTTTTTATCGTCAAAAGCAGCAACACCCACAATTTTATAAAAAAATCATCAATTTTTTTTGTAGAACACCGTTCACCCAAAAGACCTTTAGATGTGACCCAAAACAATTGGCAAGAAACCACAATTTTATTCGATAATTGTCAAAAAAAAGCTATTGTAAGACAACACCATGATTTTGTGGAAAATCATCGAACCCTCAATGCGACGTTGAAATTGCACATGATTTTGTGAAAAATCAGCAAAAACCTTTTTTTTGTGGAAAAATAGTAAAAAACAACTTTGTTTTTTTGGAAAAATGCTAAAATCCCCCAAAGAAAACAGCAACACTTTCATGATAGTTTGTGGAAAAAAATCAGAAAATTCTCTAGTAGAGAAAGAACCATAATTTTTGTGTGAAAACATCGCGCAAAAAATGAAAACCCATAATTTTGGCAAAAATCGTGCAAACCCTAGTCTATTTAAAAACGTTACTTGCATTCATCATGAGTAGTGAATAGAACTTCATCAAAACCTTTGTAGGAAAAAACCTTGTGGTAAAAATAACCCATCGCGAGCACAAACAAATCCACATCGTCAAAATTTTGACTAGCAAAATCGTCAAAACCTTCGTGCAACTTTGATTTTTTTTTTCCACGGATTGCAGTAAATCCAACTTGTTGAAAAACTCCAGACCAACGCGGCTGCCAAAGAAACCCTGTGTCGTCGCAGAATGAAAAAGCCACAATTTCTATAAAAAATCGCGCAAACACATTCCAAACTAGAGTAAATAGATACAAAACAAAAACTTTCTGCAATTTCCCTTGCTGGAGCAAATTCTTCCTCGATTTCCAACTACAAACCACATTTTTTCATAAAAAAGCGATTCAAAAATTTTCTAGAAAAAATTCTAGGTAGAAGCCATGAATTTTTAAAATTTAAAACTTTGTCAAAAAAGTCATAACCCACTCTCATACCATGAAATGATAATTTATTGATATTCAATAAATAAAGGAGAGGAAGACTCCTTCAATAAACAATTATAGGATCTTTCCATTATGGAAAAGATCGAGAACTAAAGACAGGATAGAAACTTACTAAACTAACTAAACAACTTGAAGAACAAAAAATTACAAAAACTAATTGTCTGACTTAAAAGAAAGTTACTTACATGACCATTATACTAAATATTACAATGTTAATTTAATAATCCATTCTTCTTTGGAGCCTAAATCTGGTGAATCTGAGGAATCTCCTTCCTCACTGACAACTTGGTTTTTTAAATTGACTGCATACTTCCAACCTATGTTTTCAATAGAGTTTGTATTCTTTTTCTAGTCATGACCGGCTTTGGTTGCTACTAGCCATCCTCTCCTAAGCAATGCATCGTATGCTTTTTTCTGCAATGACAACCATTAAATTCAGCAGGAACTATTGGGTTCCAATTGTCACCTTTTGTGCCATCATTGCCTCAACGACTTGATGCCATGCTGGTCGACGCCTACTAGTTTGAATGTGTTGGTGGCCAAAGGGTTGGATTCCTAAGGCACTTGCATGTATCTTTGGGCAGTTTGTCAACTCTTGATCCTCCATCAATAATGGTGTTCGTTAGATTCTTTCCCATGTTTTCCATTTGAACAATAGCCGATTTCTTCCCCAAATTCAGTGCTAGCAACATCCAAATCAATGACTTGTTCACTCTCAGGTGGTGGCTCTACTATCATGTCGTTCCTTGGACTTGATGTTGCCAAATTTGGTCGTCACTGACCGTGTTGGTAATGGCCACTCTCAGTTGTGTCATCGTTCGAAGATGGTATGGTTGTCTATAGCATCTGCCATACTATGTTCTTCTCTGACTCTAATTGGAATGATGTACTTGTAGTTTGGTTGGAGGTTCTTTGTTCCTTTGCCATTGCTTGTTCCACTTTTGCTCTTGCATCTTAGAGTTGTTCCTTCTTTGTATATGGGCTTGGGTCAATCATCTTCTTCATCTGTGCTTTGGTGATTGCTAGATTTGACTTGTCTTGTTCCTCCATGTCCAACATATTAATACCCTTCTTTGAGTAGTCGGTGTCTTCATGGTCACTTGGTCTAAACCATCACACAATAATTGCACTTTTTCCTACTTGTTCTGGCACTGTCTTACAAAGTGTCCTTATTCGCCACATTGTTAACACTATATGATAGGACATCCTTGTTAATATTGTTGTCACTTTAATCATATTCTATTTTTCTTTTGTTGCATGAGGACATTTTATCTTCACTTTCTATATCCATTGCTTGATTCCAGGCTTCATAATAGGGCGATGATTATAATACCTTCATTATTTTTCTTTAGATCGTTCGTCGTTTCCCTTTCCAATTTTACTAGCAATTCTTTAAGTGTTCGATTATAAGCTTGTAAATTTTTGTGCTTACCTTGTTTCTATTGTAAATTTGAAATTTCTGCTACTATTTCATTATCATCATGAAGCAATTTAAAATCTTCTTCAAATGCCTTCTTTAATCTCTCTCATGCATTCATGGAGGGTTGATCCATTTTTGTATACTAGACAATTGCTATGCCTCGCAAGGTAGCTGGAAAAGATCACAGCCAAATTGTTGTATCATCTTGCCCATTTGCTCTCCAGATTGTTTCACAAGTCTTATAGTGCCTGACGGAATCCTTCGATCCATTGCCTATAAACTTGCGCAACTTTTGCTTCTATCCACTAGGGCTTGCCATGGTTTTATTCTGATGCAAACCTAGTGCCTAGAACTTGCTTTCTTGGGAGTTTTGATTCAGATTTTTTGGTGCTTCTCTCGCACTCTCAGCCACACAGAAATCCTCAACTCTTCCCTCATTTCAGCCTTTCGCTCACTTGTTTCGGCTTTAGATTTTTTTTGGTACTCCTTTGGATCAACTTCTTCTCCTTCAGTTACAATCTTTCAATGCCCTAAAGGCTACTCGTCAATTTTATGAAGGAATGTGACTTTGTCTCCTAACTTCCTCCGTTTGGAGAAGGTTGTCTTGATTTTTCAACTTGACTAAGTTCTTGTTATGTCCCCATTTTCGTGAGCGTCAACTTTTAGAGGATTAGCCTATTTCTTGACCCTCATAGGCTAATGGAGTTGTTCAAAGGGTTCAGTTGGTAGAGCCAGAGACCGATTCCCACTCCAGTGGTCGGGGATGTTCAAGATTGCTCTTCGTTTGAGTAAGATCAGCACACTTACTATTTATAGTAAGTGTCTATTTCAGGAAAGTCAGAGTTTCTATCTTTAGCAGGGCGCCTGAACAACTTGGTGGCAGTGTTGAGATTCAGTATCGTTGACTGGAGCAGTTATTTAGAGACTTACTATTTATAGTAAGTCATTGTTGAGGGGTTGCTATATCTGGCAGGGGCTCCCAGACTCATGGTATGCACAATGATTGATTCCTTCGTCAGTTGGCTCAATTTGAGGGACTTACTATTTATAGTAAGTCAATTATGCCCATGTTGCTATTTTTGGCAGTGCACCTGGACTTGGTATTAGCTAACTTCATCAGTTGATTAAGTGGAATAAGTTATTGGCTCAAGTTCGAGGTATTAATTATTAATAAAGAATTCTTTATTAATAATTAATATTAAAAGTTAAAAAATAAAGTAATTTAACGAGTGGGGCCAAGTGTTTAAAAGTGCTTAAACGATTATAACATTAAAGGGGGCCAATTATTTATTGATTTCCTAAGTCAATGCGAGCACATGAAAAATAAAATATCATTTAATGATTTAAAACAAAAACCAAGTAGTATCTCATGTGAGGGACATTTATTGATTATAAAGGCAAGTTATTAAAAGGTGCATTTAAGTTGGAATGAGCGCCCACTTTATGAGATGAGTGTCCACTTTATGAGATATATTATTAAGTGATCAAACAAATGTCATTAATGATATTAATGAGCATTTATTATGACTTTGGTTTGGGCACCCTCTTTGGAGATTTATTATAAAGTTTTATTAAAACCCTAAAAGTGGATTTCAAAAGGGAATGAAAGGCATTTAAGAGTGGAGATGATATAAAGGGTTTAAAAAAGCAAATCAAACTCATTATGAGATGATTATTTGACTTTGCTTGATTGTTCTTGGTGTTTGTGCAATTGAAACAAGGGTTTAATCTGTACCAGGGCATTGGAGATTGTCCAATCTTCATTGTTTAGCAGTTTTGAGGTTGTGAGAGAACAACTGAATTATTGCTTGAGGAAAGGCTTCATTCGGAGGTCTTCATTGTGCAGATTTGTGAAAGAAATATCAAGGGTTCGTGCATATATTTGATGCTTATTTGTTGCAGACCTATGGTTTATCATTGGCAGCCATCGTTTCTGCTACAGTACCCGTGAATAGTGATGCTACAATAACTGGGAACAATAATTGCTACAGTACCTTCCTCTTTGCAAGGGTTTCAGAGAATACTTATTTGCAGATCAGAAGTTTGAAGATGATTATTGAAGAATATTTGATCGTAGGCTGTGTTCCATTCTTCAGATTCGCCTAGCGTCCATGATAAGGGTTTACCATTGTCGCACTGATCTTCAGAATTGCTGATGCTGATTCTTTCATATCAGATTTACCAGTATTTGACTTCAGTCATCCGGGTATGAAGATTAAAGAATTTTCAGTCTTTGTTTGTAGAGCTGGAGTAAATATATTGAAATATTACATGTTATTGTGATCTAAAACAAAGTGTATCAGACCTGATATAGTGGCAATAAAATTTCATTTGAAGGTTTGAATGTTCATTATTTGTTTATGCAAGTTATCGTTTATCATTTCTATGCATTGGTATATGTTTTTGTAATTGCAAAACCATTCAAATACAAGCAAAACAAACACATATACATTCAGAAATCAGAATTTTAAGATTGCTTGCCAGCCATTTGACGAAATGCCAAAAGGGCAAAAAATTGAGACTTCAGGGGTAGAACCAACGGGGTTCTTACAGTTCTCAGGAAGGGCTCCAAATTTGGAATCGTTCGATTGTATTTTCCTTGAGTGTTTCTCGTATTCTTCTCCTTTGTTCCGTTTGCTCGATGATCCTTAAAGATCCCCTGATCTCATGTTCATGACCACCTTGTGGCCTCTTCTCGCTTTTATTCACATGTAAGGGCATGAATTGCTAAAATCTGGCCCAATTTCTTTTGAGGCAAAGACACCAAATGTTTATTGCTATAGTTGATAAATTAAATAGATGACTTAATATTAAAGATAATCCATACTAGATATAGGTGTAAAATATGTCTTTATTCATGCATGAAACTATTATAGAAAAAGACCATGGATGGTCAGCTAGGGATCGATGTTGATCTGACTAGATCATACTACTTTCCTTGACGATACACATTATATAATATATTTGAAGGACCTGATGGTTGCTAGGAGGAGCACAATTGTCAACCAACCGTGCTTATAATACCTGATGCTTATAAGTTATAACTCCCCAAAACCGACAAGTAATATGAACAATCAATACAAAGTCGGATAACTGATATCATCAAACATAACAATAGAGATTGTACAGAGACTATAGGATGGCTGTCTTGTTCTCCACATATCCCACAAAATAATGAATTTAATTTTACTGGTGCTGTTTATAGTTCCACCTTGATAGCAGCCGTCTTTCTTTCTCGTTGTGCCTTGGGGCATTGTTGATGTGAGTTTTGTACCACTACATAACATATACGATTAAACACTTGATACAGGATATCAAACACTCAACCCTCTCTTGAAAAGTATATACTCACGAAGGACATGAGGAAATACTCCAAGGTTCCTTACACCTGTGGATCCTAACTCAGTTATAATGATGTGATTTGCTGGTAATCACGTCGGCGGGCTTACATTGTTCATTCAAGGATATTAGATTCTGGCTATGATGACGATGGGACTTAGCTTTTCAATGTATATTCAACGGTTCTATCTCCTTAATTTATATCACTTCCAACTTCACTCATCAAAACTTTTATATCACTTCCAACTTCACTCATCAAAACTCTCACTACTAAGCTACTCACTGCCTTACTACTACTCCTATGGAATGGAAAGATTAGCAAATGGACGGGGATCAAACCTAATGAAAGCTTTCCAGCGGCGCTACCTCCATAGATGCAATGATTCAAGGGAAATTCTTAGAATTTTCACACTAACACCTATCTTCCAACCCAACTTGAAGTACAAGCAGAAAGATGAAATGCAAGTAGAACTCGGGAGCAATTGGACTAGATTACCACACAAGGCTTCCTAACAAGCCGCTAGGATGCTAGTGGCCTAGTATAT
>MU225029.1:1091289-1131129 GCA_018584345.1 Thuja plicata | reverse complement strand
AGTTAAGTCACTTGCAATCATCGCTATCACTTCGGGATTCTATGTGCCATAATTCCAGCCATCATGCCATTTGAGTTTATGTTATAAAACTTATATGCATATTTACTGAGGTCTTAATTCAGAATTAGCACAGTCAATTGTTATTGATTCGAAATAAAGAGGATAGTTCAGTAATTTGGGCACTGGCTAAAATAAAAAAATACCACACCGCCAGCATAGACCATTACAGTTACCATCAGTGTTTTCAATTGTGGTCAAATCGAGGCCAGAACCTGAGAAAAGAGGATTGAATCTATCCAACACAACCTTATAGGGATCCATAGGCGGGATATTGGCATTTGGAGGAGCATTCAACAGTAGCTGGGAGGACTTGGGGCGAGGGGGAGGGGGGAGGGAGAAGCATCGTTCCTTATTTTTCCAGCCCTTTTAGTAATAATTTCCAATGCCAACTGTTGGGCATTTTTTGGGGCAGAGAATTGAAGCAGACCTGAACTAATCTGATCCTTAGTCAACTTGGGCGCAGCTTGGGGGTCACTGGCCTTTGCAATAGCAAAAAGTCACCATCAAGAAGAGGGTTTGACAGTGCGCAATTACCCAATACAGGGTCGGGCATATCTGAATCAGTAATATTATCCAGGTTGAGGTTACCTTCAGGCATGGTTACCTCAACCACTAACTCTTCCTGGCCTCGAGGCACAGGTGATGAAGTCTTGGGTTTATTGAGATCTAAGGCTGAGGCCCCTTGAGGTTTATTAAAAGAACCAGAAAGGCAAGCTTGGGGATGTTTTTACTGAGATGCCTATTTAGTTTGCAAAAGAATCAAGAATTCAGATTACCCAACATATGAACTTCATATTGAATCAATTCATTATCCAGTTGCACAGAGCTTATGTCTGGGATATCGACATCAAGAGGAATGGGCATTAAAATTGTAGCATACAAGCGAGGAAGAGGAATCATTGACTCTTCAATCTGAAGAACACTACCCAACTATTTCACAATTTGTGGGATAAATTTCCACAAAGATGGAGGTACATTTCTCAGTTCAGGCCAACGAGGGGCAGATTTGGCTACTACCTCCTCATTCTTGTGGTCTGGGGACCACAAAATAGCTCTAAACAATGATCGCCTAACAGTCTAATGTTTTTTTTTCAAGACTCTTCTTGCTTACCATGGCTATGAAAGAACACAACAAAAAGACCTTTCTGAAGCATGCAACAAAAAGACACATAGATACCCAATATCTTTCCACAAACATTTGCTATCTATTTATCAAAGAATTTTCTTGAAGGAAGAGAATCAGTGTCCAAGCAAACAAAGAAGGTGGTAACACTATGAAGCCTCATTTCTACAGTTTTTATGGCTTGTAACATATCAGAGTTAGGAAAAAGAGAAATTTGGCAGGGGCAGGATCCTTACTGACTTCTCCTGTCCATCTGCTCCTTGAAAGATGCCTCCATCTCCCACTACAATTGACCGAGCCCCCAATAGTGGTAGTCCATTGTTGCTGACATCAGAATGTCATGTCCCCTGTTCGGAGCCCAATTGGTGATATCCTCATCTTTTCACACCCATTTTGTGAAGTCTCTAAGAGACAAAATTGTAAAAGTGACAATTAAAGAAAATTGATTAAAGGTTTACCATGAAAGATTTAATAATAAATAATAATCAATATATAAAAATTTAAATAGATAAATAATAAATAATAAATGATACAAGTCTAATATATTAAATGATAATATATCGAATATTATCATAGTATAATATACTAGCAATTGCACGTAGATGTGCAATGGGTACGCCGAAGTAGAAGGTTAATTGAGAAATATTTTGGTATACATGTTGTAAGAACCCCAACGGTTCCACCATTGTCTTAGCTGGCTCTGAATGTTATTATTTTGCAATTTTTATAGTTTTTTGAGTCTTATGCTTTTTTTTTGTTTTTTGACAATATATAGAATTGGAATAACAGTGCTTGAAATTCAATTGCAAACTACCAACTATGCACTTACAAACTTTATTCACTAATAACTTTTCTTTATTTTCACCAATAGAATATATACAAGACAATATCATGCATGTGCAATTATTTTGAAAACTAAATGATGAACCTGTAGCTGCCAGCATGCACAATTGACATCCAATTATTGATGATGCTGCTCCTGGAATCCATCTGTAAATAACATGCAATCCCAAATCAAAACGTGCCTAATGACTGTCATACGCTGGCCTGGTGGTTAAATCGCAGCCCTTGGAGACTGTTATTTTTCCCTGAATGCCCAGCGGCCAAACACTTCAAACGCAGATCTCCATAAAATGCGATCTGTATATTAAATATCAACCGCTGCCTTGCTGAATTCCTCTGAGGTGAATGGCATGAAACCCCATAAATCCGACCACTAACTCACTCCTTAATGGCCTCCAGTCGATTCTTATTGTTACAGCACAATTCCCAACAACCAATTGAAAGTGCAAATAGTCAGAGAATTACCAATTCTCTTGGCTTTGAAATTTCTGAAAACCCTTGACATTCACAATCACCAAATTCACAAGATATCGAAAAATGCATAATCAGATGATCAAGTTCGATTTCATTCATTGCCTTTATAATTCTTCTCTTGCCCAAATCGATCACCTGGCTTCATCTTCGCATTGTCACCCTCCAGCTTCAGCAAGACGCTTTTCATAATTTGAATTCATATGTGCTTTTGTTACATAGTTTGAAATATAATATTTCCCTCCAACTTTGGCATTAAACAAAAATTATAAATAATGTCTTCGTTATTGACTTTATATTATAACTTAAACCACTAATTATTAATAAAGTATTCTTTATTAATAATCAATACCTTGACTGAAGCTAATTACTTATCCCATTTCAACAATTGATGCACTCCGCTAATGCCAAGTCCAGGTGTACTGCTAAAATTAGCAACATGGGCAATATTGACTTACTAAAAATAGTAAGACTTTGATTGAAAGCTTTGTCGACAATATCCAGTCTCCACACTGCCACTAAACTGTTCAAGTGCCCTACCGAAGATAGAAACCCTGATTTCCTGAAATGGTTACTTACTATAAATAGTAAGTGTATCAAACCGATCCAAACGAAGGGCAACTTTGGACATTCCTGACCCCCTGGAGTGTGAATTGACCTCTGGTCCAATCAACTAAGACCCTTTATCCAACTGATTAGCCTACGAGGATCATCCTCACTACAACACAAGGTGAGCTAAAAAGGGGACATTATAGTCCGCCCTTCCTGAAATTGCTTGTCCCCAAAGAATCTCAGAAACAAATAACACACTAGTCCACCCGAATCCCAAGAGTAGAATTGTGTAATGTCCTTGCGATCACCCACTAGCTCCTATAACATCATCCCTAGTACAACTGACAAGACCTGCCAAACTTAATCGAATCTGATTGTAGATGTCACAGGTGTGAACATCTCAAAGGGAAGCAACTCGAAAGGCTGACAAAGCTTGCTTCCCAAAACTGCGCAAGGTGAGCTATCATACACGCTATCAAACACATGCGCCACTGAACTGTGCATTTGAAAGACGTCATGCACATGACGGTCAAAGGTAAAACCATACATACTCGACACCATGTACACACCCAAAAACTCCACGTTCCCTGTCAGAAATCCCGACGCACTGGAAGGATCCCAAGCTCTGAGTGGAAGCCCGCCAAGAAGACCATCCTTTGTGTGTGGATCATAAAAGAAGTGATGAGTATTCCTCCCTATGTAGTCGCAATAAAAAGCCCCCACCTTGATCAAGTGCTAACTGTCATAGTTTTGAAGATAACCTCTGTCATTTGAGTCATCACCGACCACACTTGCTGTGGATGTAACCACAGGAGAACTTGATGCAACATGTAGTTCTTTGTTGCTCTCTACAGGTGCACTCGTCCCAACTGTGTCATCTGCACTTGTAACAGTGATAAATTTTGCCACATCCTCTACCTGCTCACAACCAAATCCGTGGACATAGGAACATCACCAACTGCTGCTATAGGAAACTGAACTGTGTCTGCAGATGGTGGAAACTATGCCAAGCCCAACTCAGGTGAGTGGTCAACATCAACCTCATAAAGCAGATTGTCATATGGCAATGTTGTATCCATCTCAAACAAAGGATTGTTCACAAAGTGAACCTCGCCACTGTGCTGATCTGTACTGTAATATGACATTTCTACATCACTCACCTCATAATCAACAACATGTGTGCTATCATCAGTGCACACATCAACATCCAAGGGCGTACTACTGGGTACCTCAACGAACGACTCATCTGGTAAGATAGAAGCTACTGATATGACAACATCTTCACACACTTCTACCAAAGTAGCTGCATGTCCATCCAAAACCCGATTTGGGACCTATTGCCAGACACCATTCGTCTGCAACTACGTGAAACAACTCATCTTGCCAATAAGTCACGAGCTATCCTATGATATTGCTTCTTTGCTGAACCATGCATATGGTTTAGCTTTGGATGAAAGTCCATAAAATGGTAGAAAGATAAATCTTTCTTAACATTTTGAGGAAGAGTTTTATATTCCTCAAACATGCTAAGCACTGCATTCCTTCTGATACTCAGTTCATCCCGTGGTGTAACCTTCATTGGTTTTCTTTGTTTAATTAATCTCCCGATTATTTCCATGATTAAAACAACTGTCATCTGTACTTATACTATGAAACTTTATTTTTATTTTTCCTACCCTCCCCTCCAACAGAATGACAAGAAACCGCTTTGATACCACTGTAAGAACCCCAACGGTTCTACCCTTGTCTCAATTGGCTTTGAATGTTATTGTTTTGCAATTTTTATAGTTTTTTGAGTCTTATACTTTTTTTTTTGTTTTTTGACAATATATAGAAATGGAATAACAATACTTGAAATTCAATTGCAAACTACCAACTATGCACTTACAAACTTTTTTCACTAATAACTTCTCTATTTTCACCGATGGAATATATACAAGACAATATCATGCATGTGCAATTTATTTTGAAAACTAAATGATGAACCTTAGCTGCCAGCATGCATAGTTAACATCCAATTATTGATGACGCTGCTCCTGGAATTGATCTGTAAATAATGTTGAGGCTTTGATACTATAGAGGAGGGCACTCCCAAATCAAAATGTGCCTAATGACTGTCATACGCTGGCCTGGTGGTCAAATCGCAGCCCTTGATGTTGATGTTTGTAGCTTCGATTAAATAAAATATAGAAGACATTAATATTATGAGAGTAGACAAATTGTGATATATATGTATATTAATATATATATAATAATAATAATAGATATTATTATTATTATATATGCATTAATATATGTATACATATTTATATTTGGAAATTTATGTTTGATCTTCTCTCATAGTAATAATGCCTTGGGTCGACTAAACATCACAAATTATATACTCATGATTATCGATTCATAAAATAATCAAATAAAATGCAAATATTCTCACTTGCCGATCTTGCTATATATCGGCTATTTGTTATCACATACAGAAATTGCGAAGTATCATTTTACCAATTGGTTAACAATAATAATCCGACACCATGTGTTATGAGAAACATACCGATTGGGTACTATGTGTTATGTACCGATCGGGTGTCATTTGTTATGTATTGTTTACTTTGTTAAAGACACCGATCGGTTGCAATTAGTGATCGGTTGTTATGAATAGCGGTTCATACTTGAAGAGACATGACGGTATAGAGCCATGTCTCCTTGGGGAGACATGTCTCTATACCACCATGGCTTTCCTATAAGAGTTCATTCCTTGATTGATCAAAGACAAGCATATACAACATCGAATGCAAGTCTTCTCATATTCGATCAGCAAGTAATTCAGAAATATTTCTATCAGCAATGTTTTTGTAATACTTCCATATCTAATCACATTAACATGGTATCAGAGCTAGTCTTAGGAAGATCCGATTAGATTTGAGATAGTAGATTATCTAGACTATCAATTGACAACTAGAAAATTCACATTCCTTTCTTAAACTTCCATGATAAAACCGTTGATGTTGTCGCTAAGAGATTGTGATCAAGTCACCGAATCAAATGAAGTAGTTGCGTGAGGATTGGAATACGCCACATTCTGTTTGCGGCTTGGGAGTGCCACACAGTATTGTCGCGTGCTATGCTGAGCATTGGGTGATCCTTTAACCATGGATCCTTGTACAAATCTTGCCAGGTGGGCAAGCCTATCTGAAGGAGTCAAATGACAGAAGATCTCTCATACACATTAAACCTTACAACCAGGAAAGACATTGTGAAGGTGGGGTAATATGGAATGTGTCGTGCGTTGTGGCAGCCCGAGAAAGCAATGGTGCCCAATGAAACTGTTGAAACAACACCATAGGGAGTTCTAAGAAATGTACAGTTCCAAGAGCCACCAAAATCCATTGAGAGGTGGGGCACCAAATTTGTTGAAATATGCTCACAGTTGTAGTTGGAGTGTTTGAAACCAAAATAGGATAGCAATGCAAATCATCGGATCCTGGATTCGTGCTTTCTATGAGTATGACGTTTGATTCTTGAACAAGCTTATGAGATAAAAAGTATATTGGTGGTGTTGACGATTTGAATATGCCTTCTAATCATATTCAATAAATCACAATCCAATATTGAATGTGAGTGTCCAACATATATTTGCTCACTGATTGTTCGCAAGTGTTGACAACTGTTGCGGCCTACGAATCTGAATACAAGGAACAATTTTTCTTAATGTCGACTAGCGGTGTGGTTGCCTTCAGAACTGATATTGAGGATGATGAAGTTTCTGAAACCTCTTTAGAGACGAATCCTCCACTAGCATCAATAAAAGATTACTTGGTGATGGTTTGATGTGTGCTCATCACTCTAGGATGCCTATCTCTTGAAATCCGATTGCCATTCTTCGGTCTGTAGGTGTTGGCTCCAGATCGTAGAGATATGAAACGCAACTCAGAATAGATGTTCACCAAGACCTCTAGATGTTATGATCTTGTCAATTATGACAATTGTTGATATGAAGATTTTAATGAAATGGTCCAAGGTGGAACCTTGCGGAGGGGTTTTTTTTTTCGTTATTCTGGCTTGCTTAGTTGGAGAACATCAATGGTGTGGAGCCTCATAAATTTGTTCATGCCTACAAAACTGGTGTTGTAGTAGAGACTTCTCTCTGGTGAACTATTCCGACCTTTTGTCTATGATTATGGCTATGGGTGCCATTGATCTGGCTTACGAAAGCTCCAGATTACTACTTTTCTTTTCTTTGACTATATTGTCTAGTTGGAGATTACATTATGCCATAAAATTGCATTCCCATTGGGATTCATTGTCGAGCCTTGCGGAGTAAGAGTTCAATTGCCAGCACATAATAAGTCAACTATGCTAAGGTTTGACCATTGCAACTAATAACAAAACCTTCATTGGATGAAAGGACCAAACTGGTAATGGAAATACATATCATATGTTTATGTTTTGCTAGTCCAAGGTACGTGGTGTGGCCATGAACCCCGTGGAACATCGTCATGGTGGAGGAGACCACCAACATATAGGACCTTCATTGGAGAAACTTGCATCAGGAAGGATGATGCCTTGCATCTACTTGTGAATAATGAGATAAGTACTTTTATTATCTTTTGAATAGTACGTTTATTTTCTTATTGTAGCTATTGCCTTGATCTTTTCCTTTGTCTTCGGGGATGTTCTGGCAGGAAAAGAAGAATGTTGCATTAGGTATACTACCAAGGCATTGTGCAAAACTCGATCTTATGAAAGTAGCTCCAAAATGAGCTTGCATCTATTACCTTCATGCCATATATGGATCATGCTAGATGATGTGAGTCTTTTGGAGAAAGATATCTTCTATGATTGGAATCGTGTAAGAAGGGTATCCTTCTGTGGCAGATGAAGCAACTAGAGGAGTTGTTTTAAATTGACTATCAAGGATTATATTGGTTCAGAGGGAGAAGATCATGTCGAGATGACTTCTCTAGTGATCAGGAAACGACAACAATCAAGGAGCAGATAGTAGATATGCAATACATGGTTGTGGCATTCTTGTTGCTTTGCTTGGAACCAACAAGGTAGCAAAGAAAGAACCTTACTACAGTCTTGTGACCCAGCTCAGGACTAGCTCTATGATGTACCAACATAAGAGATAAGTATTTCATACCCTTGAATAATGTTCATTAGTTCATGCTATAACATTGGGATGACAAATCTTGTATGCTTCTATGATTGGTATTTCCCTTTGAGACAATTTTGTTTTATCAACTATTTGTAATCTCTCTTTGGAATGCCTTCAGGACGGATCAAGAAGCATAAGAAATTGCAATCAAGAAAACTTGATACTTGCAGTTATGGAACTAAATTGAAGATGGACATCAGATTCCGAGGGAGTCTGATAATCTATCAGAGGCAACCTTGGACGAGGAGGTTAGAAGGTTGATATCACATTCAAAAGAAGTCTGACATTTCATCTAAGGCAACCTTGGACAAGAAGGTCAAGCGGTTGATGCATGGAGCTTCAGATGGAAGCCTCATTATCGTGAATACTTGGTGTTGCCAAGCCTAGGGATAAATCCACTATTTATTACATCACTCATGTTACTATGGAATCAAACAAGTACATTTGTGTACGAGAAACTACTCCTACGAATAATCTTGTGATCAAAATTTTAACATGGTGTAAATGATCATGTACCAGATGATGAGTCTCTTGGAGCAAGACACTTTTCATGATTAAGACCATGTATGCTTCCGTAACAGAGGGAGCTACTAGAGGATATGCCAAAATTGATTTTCAAGGATCTTAATCATTTTGATTTAGAAGGGCATGCCATATCGAGATGGCTTCCCTAGTGACCAAGAAACTTTAAACAACCAAAGGATTGCGATTCAAATGATGTAGTTCCATGTATGTGGGCTAGAATGCCTTTATGCAGATATCTAGGTAATGATATTCCTAGATGGATGGATAAGTTGTTGGAACAAAGGGCATTCAAGAAAAGAGCTTGATGCAGACTAAAGAACAAAGAAACGACTTACTGGCATGAAGGCAGAAGGTTGATATTAGATTAGAGGGAGTCTGATAGTTCATCTAAAGCAACCTTGGACGAGGAGGTTAGGAGGTTCTTGCAAGACCTTAAAATTTAAAGGGAGCATCTAGAGGATCCGATTCATTCTGATCTCCAAGGAATTTGGTCTATTGGTTCAGAGGGAGTCAACAGTTGAGATGGTTTTGCAGTCAGAGGACTATGATCATGAGATTGAGTCCCATGTGTGTTAGCTGAAATGCCTTTATGCTAACTCCTATGCCATGATATTCCTGGATAACTTGGGGTTCACCAAGAGTGATGCAAACTATATTAGAGATATAGTGCATAAGAATGCTATTCAGTCAAGGTACATTATCACTACATAACAGATGACTGATATTCTCACCAAGTCTCTTGCTAGAGAGAAGGTTGTGTACTTTCGAGATAAGCTTTGTATGTTGGAGAATGAAGCCTTAGATGAAAAGGTGTTTCAACATCTGTGATCTACTATTTTGTATGTTATTGCATTCTTCTCTTTGAGAGAGAAGTCTAAGGTGAAAGCCTTGTTTCCACCCTCTGGGATGAGCCATGGTGGATCCACCCTCTGAAATGAGTCAAGGTGGATGTCATGTGTGTGACTCCATGACTTATGGGCCCTCCTGTGAACATTGGAGAAAGGTGATGACTTTTCGACAATGAACACTTGTACTTGATGGATATCATGTGAGGTGACGACTTTGCAACATCTCCATCATGATGGATATCATGTGACTTGATATCCGTGGACATGTCATGATGGTTAGGATCTCTTAGACATCATGGTAGATATCATAAGGCTGGTATCATTAAATAAACCATAGATGATTTAGAGATCTTCATGGTGGATATTATGTGACGTAATATCTGTGGACATGCCATGATACAATATCCATACAGTAGACATCATGAGACGTGATGTCTGTGCACATACCATGGATATTTGTAAGATTTGGTGAATATCATGTGACTTGATATTCTTTCTCATACCATATCTCTTGATGTCATGGTGCGGTGATATCTTCTATATTTGTGAGATATGGTGAACATCATGTGACTTGATATTCTTTCTCATACCATATCTGCTGATATCACGGTGAGGTGATATCTTCTATATTTGTGAGATATGGTGAATATCACGTGACTTGATATTCTTGCCCTGAGCTCATACCATATCTCCTGATATCACGGCGAGGTGGTATCTTCTCTTTCTCACAATTAATGGACTTATTGTGATTTGCATTTTAATGGATTTTATCTTCCCAAACTAATATGGAGTGTTGATGTTTGTAGCTTCGATCAAATAAAATGCATAAGACATTAATATTATGAGAGTAGACAAATTGTGATATATATATGTATATTAATATATATATATAATAATAATGGATATTATTATTATTATTATTATTATTATTTATGCATTAATACATGTATACATATTTATATTTGGAGATTTATGTTTGATCTTCTCTCATAGTAATAAAGCCTTGGTCGATTAAACATCACAAATTAAATACTCATGATTATCGATTCATAAAAGAATCAAATAAAATGCAAATATTCTCACTTGCCGATCTTGCTATATATCGGCTATTTGTATCACATACAGAAATTGCTAAGTATCATTTTACCGATTGGTTAACAATAATAATCCAGCACCATGTGTTATGAGAAACACACCGATCGGGTACTATGTGTTATGTACTGATCGGGTGTCATTTGTTATGTATTGTTTACTTTGTTAAAGACACCGATCGGTTGCAATTAGTGATCGGTTGTTATGAACAGCGGTTCATACTTGAAGGGATATGACAGTATAGAACCATGTCTCCTTGGGGAGACATGTCTCTATACCACCATGGCTTTCCTATAAGAGTTCATTCCTTGATCGATCAAAGACAACCATATTCAGCATCGAATGCAACTCTTCTCATAGTCGATCAGCAAGTAATTCAGAAATATTTCTATCAGCAATTGTTTGTAATACTTCCATATCTAATCACATTAAACTTGAAGACTGCCGTTTTTCCCTGAATGCCCAGCGGCCAAACACTTCAAACGCAGACCTCCATAATCTGCGATCTGTATACTAAATATCAACCACTGCCTTGCTGAATTCCTTTGAGCTGAACGGCATGAAACTCCACAGTTTCGACCACTAACTCACTCCTTAATGGCCTCTAGTCGATTCTTATTGTTGCAGCACAATTCATTGGTCCCAACAACCAATTGAAAGTGCAAATAGTCACAGAGAATTACCAATTCTCTTGGCTTTGAAATTTATGAAAACCCTTGACATTCACAATTACCAAATTCACAAGATATCGGAAAATGCATAATCAAATGATCAAGTTTGATTTCATTCGTTGCCTTTATAATTCTTTCCTTCCCAAATCGATCACCTGGCTTCATCTTCACACCATCTACCTCCAGCTTTAGCAAGACACTTTTCATAATTTGAATTCATATGTGCTTTTGTTACATAGTTTGAAATAAAATATTCTATTATATTTCCCTCCAACTACAAAATTTAAAAATAATGTCTTCATTAATGACTTTGCCCCATCAAATTAATAGCTTTATATTATAACTTAAACCACTAATTATTAGTAAAGTATTCTTTATTAATAATCAATACCTTGACTGAAGCCAATTACTTATCCCATTTCAACAACTGATGCACTCCGCTAATGCCATGTCCAGGTGAACTGCTAAAATTAGCGACATTGGCAATATTGACTTACTACAAATAGTAAGACTTCGAATGAAAGCTCTGTCGACAATATCCAATCTCCACACTGCCACTAAATTGTTCAAGAGCCCTGCCAAAGATAGAAACCCCGATTTCCTGAAATGGCCACTTACGATAAATAGTAAGTGTGTTGAATCGATTTGTAATGATCTAACCCTGCTATGGTAAAATCTACTACTTTGCACTTGCAGAAAATTGGTCAACAGTTCGTATGCAATGTATTACTGTAAACGTTTGTTATTCTTTGGCAAAGCAAGGTACTTGTTTCGTTTTAAAGTTTAAACTGATATAGCTATACAGTAACAATTACTAGCAATGAAAGAATTATCTAATTCAAAGTGCACAAAATTACATTCAGAATACTGCTGTAACATACTAAGCTTCAGATTTTCCACAGAGCCTTATGATCATAGCAAGAAGAGTCCCGAAGTTCTCAGACCTGTTCGATGTCATGTAGTGTTCCCACAACTCGATAGCTATGGTTCTCTAATCACGGGTCGCTCCAAACAACCCCACTACTCTAGGCGTCCCGTGATCTTCTTGGCTATTACGACAAGTTTCTTACTGTGCCCTGTCACTCTCCACCACCATGCGATGATAACAACTATGCAACAACCGTTAATGGGTGGGAAACGGACTGTAATCCCCATGCGGCAGTTTTGGTGCGCTTCCAAAATGGATGTCTTACGCACGGTGCAACATCAAAAGAATGCTCGTCTAGCTCGCGGTTCAGTTCTAGAAAGAGAGAGGGAGATGCCTCAAGCGTAAACACAATAGTTTATCTCACCATCCACTCGTTACGTGATAGCAATCCCTGTCCAGGCGCTATTTGAGTTCCCGTAACCACAGTGTACATTCACGTGGATTTCCCGCAATGATTCCCTTCGCCTTCAATCTTCTTTTTTTTGGTTATCCAATGAAAACCTCCTGGCTGTGTGTTTCAACAGTGAGGAAGCTACTAGTTTTGAGGGTTATCATCCTCAAGATCCCAGTCTTCTCCAACAACTTGAAGCATTCGATCTTCAGCAACAATATCATATTCCACCATATGTAGAAGGCTAGGTTTGCATCCAACCTTCAAGAAATCTCTCAAGGGTTTGCGTCCTTGGAGAAATAACCAGTCACGTGAGCAACCCGATTAGTTTATCTTGTTTATATAAAATTTGTAGTGTCCATCCCAAGGAGAGCTTTATGCTTTTATAACCCTCGATATGAGGGAAAGCACAGAATTCCAAGCCATGTGGGATAAAGTACACCCACTTAAGTCACTTAAGTTACTTTTTAATATAAAATGACTTTGAGTCATAAAGTAACTTTATAAACTCACTTTATAAAATAAAGTGACTTAACTATGGGGAAAGCTCCCAAATATTTAAAAAACCACCCCACAAACCCAAATAAAAGCCTGTGACTGGCTGACATCCTCCAGAAGAAGCCATTAGTCTATTCGGATGGGGAGATAGACTAATCAGGCGCCAAAATGGCCTAGCTCGGAGAAGGGGACATTACAGTCCTCCCTTTCCGGGATTGCTTGCCCTCAAGCAATCTCAACGCAGGGTGCTGCAGAATAGACTCACCCTCCCATGTGGCGTCCTCAACAGGTAAGTCCTTCCAGCAAATCAAATACTCTCTGATAGCCCTGCTCTGCAGCTTCCTCTCTCTAACCTCAATCACCTCAGCTGGAACTAAAACCAACTTACCTTCCTTCTCAAGCGGGGGTATTCCAACTGACGGAACTATCTGCTGCCTAATCGCCTTCTTGAGGCAAGACACATGAAATACATTGTGAATCCTACTATCTGACAATAGCTCGAGCTCATAAGCCACCTCACCAACCCTCTTGGCAATGCGATAGGGACCATAAAATCGGGGCTTAAGCTTTTTGGACCCACTCTTCTTCAAAGAACTCTGCCTGTACGGCTGAAGACGTAGGTAGACCATATCCCCTGACTCAAAGCTCCGCTCTGTCCGATGTCGATCAACGTACATGTTTTGCTGATTAATGCCCTCTAGATGTTCTCCCTGAGAGATCTAAGAATATCCTGATGATCCTGTAACCAATCTCTCGCAATCAGTGCCTTACTGTCCTATAGAACCAGATCTATAAATTATAGAGGTTCATTGCCATAGAGAGCCCGAAACGGTGACATGCCAATAGTCATGTGATAGGTGGAGTTGTAGCAAAACTCCCCAAAATACAACCATTTAACGCATGCCCTCTGTTGTCCCGCTACATAATTTCTGAGATAACCTTCCACCCATTTGTTCACAATCTTCGTCTGACCATCTGTCTGTGGGTGGTAACTGGTGCTGGGAGTCAACTCAGTGCCTGCCAGTCTGAATAACTCCTACCAAATGGTGCTGAGGAACTTACTGTCTCTGTTGCTCACAATGGTCATGGGAAGACCATGCAATCTGAAAATCTCTCGGAAGAAAAGCTCAGCTACTTGTGAAGCTGACCAATCTGCTGTGATATCGAAGAAGTGAGTGAATCTAGTAAGTTTGTCCACCACCACAAAATGCTATCCCCGCGTTGCACTTTCGACAACCTTGTAATAAAATCCATTGAAATACTCTCCCATCTCTATGCTGGAATGGGAAGGGGCTGCAATAAGCCGGCAGGGTGCTCGTGTTCGGACTTGTTCTGCTGACAAGTCTGGCACTCTCTGACATGCTGAAGGACATCATCCTTGAGGCTCGTCCATGAGAACCTCTCTCTGACCTGTCTGTAGGTTTTAAAAAAAGACCTGGATGTCCTGCTGTTAGTGCATCATGAACAACATTCATAGCCTTTGCCTTAAGTTTAGATCCTAGTACTAGGTAGATCCTATCCTTATAGAAAATAATATCATCGATTACCTTGTACCTGCAGTTCTAGGAACTGACCATCCAAAATCTGACAAGCTTGAGTATTTTTAGAATACTCAACCAACAATTGAGACTTCCAATCTGCAGAGATCTCTGATAGTGCACAACAAGATGCTACTGGAGGTCTCCTGGAAAGTGCATCAACCACAATGTTATTTTTCCCTTTGACATACTCAATCTCAAAATCATTTGCTTGGATTTTGCTGACCCACTTTTGTTGTCTTTCATTCAACTCTTTCTGTTCTAAGAAGTAGCGTAGGCTATTGTGGTCTATCTTAACTATAAACTTGCCACCCACTAGGTACTGTCTGAATTTAGCCAGGGCGTGCGTGATGGCAAACATCTCTTTGTCATGAGTAGAATACAGTCTCTCATTGTCCTTAAGCTTCCTGCTCTCGTATGCTATCAGGTGTCTATTCTACATCAACATTGCACCAATCCCATTCCCTGAAGCATCGCACTCTAGGACAAAGGGACGAGAGAAGTCCGGGAGCGCTAGAACCAGGCAAGTACTCATGACTGTCTTAAGCCTATCAAAGACTACCTCTGCCTCATCTGTCCACCTGAAAACCCCTTTCCGAGTAAGATCGGTGAGGGGGGTTGCTGTCTGAGAGAATCCCTTCACGAATCTCTTGTAATAAGAACATAGTCCAAGGAAACCCCTCAAATCTGACACATTCCTTGGTGGTGGCCATTCAAGAATTGCCTGAATTTTCTACTAGTGAACCTTAACTCCGTTGCCCCTATCACGTGTCCCAGATAGAGAATCTTAGTCAATCCAAACTCACACTTGGATTCTTTCACAAACAGAGACTGCTCCTCCATAATGCTAAGAATCTCATCCAAGTGTCGTAAGTGCTCCTCCCATGTCCTATTGTAGACCAAAATGTCGTCAAAGAACACCAAAACGCTTTTGCGCAACTACTTTTTGAATATATGGTTCATGCATGACTGAAAAGTAGCAGGTGCATTAGTGAGCCCAAATGGCATCACTAGAAACTCATAGTATCCATAGTGACATTTGAACGCTATCTTATGAACATCCTCCTCACGAACATGTCTCTGATGGTATCCTGATCGAAGATCTATCTTTGAAAAATATACTGCCCCATGTAGCTCATCTAATAACTCATCAATCCGGGGAATGGGATACCTGTTCTTAATGGTTCTCTTATTGAGTGCATGGTAGTCAATGCACATACGACGAGTACCATCCTTCTTCTTCACCAAAACTACTAAAGAAGCAAAGGGGCTGGAACTGGGCCTGATGTGCCCCATATCTAGAAGCTCCTTGATCATCTTCTCTATTTCTTCCTTAGTGTCTAGGGTGACGATAAGGAGTAGTGATCACGGGCTTGGTACCCTCCTCCAACTCAATGATGTGCTCAAAACCTCTATCTAGAGGTATACCTGGAGGAACGTCTTCAAAAACCCGTTTGTGCTTATTAAGCACATCCTAGATATCAATGTGAACCTGCTGCCCTAAATCTGGTGTGGGTTTAGAGGATATGAAACACTGGGCTGCCCACTCCATATCGCTATGCCTCATGATGGCCTCCATCCTGTGAGTTGACACTAACCTGGGCTCGCCATCTGGTATGGCCTTAAGAACAATCTGCTGATCACCCTGCATAAACTCCAACTGTTTCAACTTGTGATCAATAGTGTATCTTTCTAGGGTTTGTAACCACTGCATACCCAAAATAGCATCAAGACCATCTAAATCAATGACATAAACATTAGCCTCTAGAAGATAATTCCCAAAGTGAATCGGAAGTCCGAAGATCTTCCCTGTACAACTCAACAAATCTCCTCCGGCCACCTTAACCTCAAACTCGGGAATGTCATCTACCTGTAATCCCGTCCTGGAAACCATACCTGTGCTGATAAAGATGAGTAGCACCTGTGTCTAGAAGGAAAATGATTCACTGTCCTCTACCCCTTTAAACGGAATGGGTGACATGTGGGAATACCTGAAAGAGACGCTAAAGTAATAGAGGGTTGCTCATGGGGGGGCTTTCCTCTTCTTTTCTTCTGTTGATTGCTCTTCCTGAGCCTCCTCATTTCTGTCCTCAACATCGCTGCCATCATGCTGTTCGTATTCACCATCGGAAGTGACCTCAATGTAATGTATCTTGCCTTTTCCAAGGCACCTGTGGTCTGGAGTCCAAGGCTCTCTACATGTGAAGCATAATTTCCTCCTTCTCAACTCATTTCTTGTCTCAAGATCCAATCTAGGGGGCATACTCTTAGTCTGATTTTTATTTTTTTGAAATGAAGAGGATCCCTTAAATGTTTTCTTAGGCGGCTGCAATATAGAAGAAGGTGAATCTAAGTCATGTGCTAATTTAATAGTGTCATCCAAAGTGTTTGGCTTAAGAACTCTAACGAAACCTCTGAATCTATCCTGTAGCTCCTCAATAAACAAAGTCACTTTCCTCTTCTCAGACATATCAGGAACTATGATGGAAATCCTCCGATACTCATCAATATAGTGGTCCAATAACCCACTCTATCTCAGCTGGGCTAACTCCCTGTAATAAACCTCTATATCTTTCCTGTCAAAACGGGTAATCAATTTCGTGCTAAAAGTCTCATAAGAAGTAATCAGCCCATGATCCTGGGTGACAAGACCATGATGCCACCAGTCATATGCTGCTCCCTCTAAATGCATCGTGGCAAACTTAATAGCCTCCATTTCTGACATGGTTTGAGGGTCAGGAAGGTGTCTGGCTTGTGAATTTAAGCTCTCACGGATGTCTTACCGCTGCCATCAAACGTAGGGAGAGTTGATTTGTTCATTGCATGTTTAAATCCCTGTTCTGACCCCTGGGTCTCCTATCCCTCTGAGCCCTGCCAAATTCTCTCTTCTGAGCCATATACTGGGCAAAGCTTAAATCAGCTTTGACATTATTTGGTAGCATATCCCACTCATCATGCATGGTCATCACATTCTCTGGAAGAATGGTTGTTGTCTCAGGCTGTGCTACCTCTTCCCCTGCATTATTCTCCGTGAAGATAGGCATAAGGGGCCTATCTGAAGTACGAGTGGGGGCTCTAGCTGCCCTAGGTGATCCTGCTACACTGCCTCCACCACTGTGATGACTCTGGGGTCTTTTGGGTGCTACTGCCAATTGCTGAATAACCCCTGTAAGCTGCTGTAATACATCAGCAATATGATCTTGTCCGTCGCATATGGCTCTGGCCTCTCTATTTGTATCTTCAGCCATATTTGTACCCCGAGTACCCTGTTCAAATGCAATCTCCTCGTCTGCTTTGGTATGACTGTTCTCTATATCAACCTGTACTAAAGATTCTAGCTGTCCCTGTTCAACTCTGTTATGTTTAAAGCTATAAGGTCTGTGCCTGCTATGCATGCCTACTCAACATTGTCACTGCTGTACCAACCTGTTATAATATGAAAATCTAGCCCACTAGGATGGCAGGATCAAAGGCTCTGATACCACTGTAATGATCTAACTCTGCTCTGGTAAAATCTGCTATTTTGCTCGTGGAGAAAATTGGTCAACAGTTTGTATGCAATGTATTACTGGAAACGTTTGTTATTCTTTGGCAAAGCAAGGTACTTGTTTCGGTTTAAACTGATATAGCTATACAGTAACAATTACTAGCAATGAAAGAATTATCTAATTCAAAGTGCACAATGCTACATTCAGAATACTGCTGTAACATACTAAGCTTCAAATTTTCCACAGAGCCTTATGATCATAGCAAGAAGAGTCCAGAAGTTCTCAGACCTGTTCGATGTCATGCAGTGTTCCCACAACCCGATAGCTATGGTTCTCTAATCGCGGGTTGCTCCAAACAACACCACTACCCTAGGTGTCCCGTGATCTTCTTGGTTGTTACGACAAGTTTCTTACTATGCCTCGTCACTCTCCACCACCATGCGATGATAACAGCTATGCAACAACCGTTAATGGGTGGGAAACGAACTGTAATCCCCACGTGGTAGTTCTGGTGCGTTGCCAAAATGGACGTCTTCAGCACGATGCAACAACAGAAGAATGCTCGTCCAACTCGCGGTTCAGTTCCAGAAAGAGAGGGAGATGCTTCAAGCGTAAACACAACAATTTATCTCACCATCCACTCCCTACGTGATAGCAATCTCTGTCCAGGCGTGATTTGAGTTCCCGTAACCACAGTGTACGTTCATGTGGATTTACAGCAATTATTCCCTTCGCCTTCAATCTTCTCTTTATTGGTTATCCAACGAAAATCTCCTGGTTGTGTGTTTCAACAATGAGGAAGCTACTAGTTTTGAGGGTTATGATCCTCAAGACCCTAGTCTACTCCAACAACTTGAAGCATTCGATCTGAATTAACAATATCATATTCCACCATATGTAGAAGGCTAGGTTTGCGTCCAATCTTTAAGAAATCTCTCAAGGGTTTGCGTCATTGGAGAAATAACCAGTCACGTGAGTAACCCGATTAGTTTATCTTTATATAAACTTCGTAGTGTCCATCCCAAGGAGAGATTTATGCTTTTATAACCTCAATATGAGGGAAAACACAGAATTCCAAGCCATGTGGGATAAAGTACACCCACTTAAGTCACTTAAGTTACTTTTATATATAAAATGACTTTAAGTCATAAAGTAACTTTATAAACTCACTTTATAAAATAAAGTGACTTAATTATTGGAAAAGCTCCCAAATACTTAAAAAATCACCCCACAAACCCAAATAAAAGCCTGTGACTGGCTTACATCCTTCAGAAGAAGCCATTAGTCTATCCGGATAGGGAGATAGACTAATCAGGCGCCAAAATGGCCTAGCTTGGAGAAGGGGACATTACACGATCCAAACGTAGGGCAATCTTGAACATCCCTGACCCCTGGAGTGTGAATTGACCTCTGGTCCAACCAACTGAGACCCTCTATCCAACTGATTAGCCTACAAGGATCACTAATAGGCTAATCCTCACTGCAACACAAGGTGAGCTAAAAAGGGGACATTACACACGTTGCATACATTTGAGTAATACACAAGGTCAACTGGTAGGCCATTTAGCAAATGACTATGTTTATGCAATAACAGTCTTAGTGGAGAAGCGATAGCCTCAAATCAACTATGCACCCACTTACATGGATCTAAACATGATTCAAATGAAACTTCAGAATTGGGAAGATAATCAAGCTTCATTACCAACAGACTCAATGAAAAAGATAATCAAGATTCCACATCAATAGACTCGTGTCAAAAGACATATAATATATATAAAGGCATGGGAAGAATGAAAGAAGGAAAAGACAAGAGAGATGGATGGATAGAGAGAGGGAAACGTCTAGAGATAAAGGGGAAGAGGAAGATTTGTAGGTAGAGAAGAAGATATAAAGAGGTATAAATAGAAAGATAGATAGAGGAATACAAACTTTTGAGATTTAATCAAGTAATATAATTGTATTCTATTTAAAACTTCATTTTACCTAAGCTTTCTTATTTCTCTATAAATTAAAATAAAATATCTTTTAAAGCACATTAAAAGAGTTAGGTAGGAGGAATGATTTTATGAATTAAATAAAATTTTATTTACAATGCAAGGAACACTTTATTCATGGAGAATCATTTTTCAAAATATCAATTTTAATTATTGTAAGGTAAGAAAATGGGGTCTAATCTTTATCTTACCAAAATGTAAAAGGAGGATTGAAATAAGAGATATGCTTATTAAAAATGTATAATGTGTTAAGAAAGAATGGTTGGATTGATTATTGATTATCTTGAAATGTAATGTTTAAAATAGGAAATGTGTTGATGTATAAATTGTTCTTTGAATTGCCTAGATTGTATTGAATTCCTTAACTTGAATTGAATTGTATTGCAATTGTGATTAGGGAGAAGATAAGATGTTCCTCTTTTATTCCCAAATGCACAAACGGGAGATCCAAGTTGATCAACCTCAAAGAAGGGCTAATGCACAAATGAATCAACTATTTGGAAAGGAGAATAACAAAGGAGATACCTTAAATTTTGTTAATTATATGTATAGAAATGATATATGACAGTAATTGAAGAAATAGGAGAAATGCACTAATCTTGAAATATTGCAGATCAAAGAATGCTGTTTTCTGAGGTCTGTGGACTGTTTCTGGAAAAACTGACAGTTGATCCCGAACCGGAACGCAGAGACGAACAAAACTTAAAAATCTTTTTCCGTTCCGATGTCATCTTATGAAAAAGGTCAACCTTGACCCACAAATGTCAACCCTGACCCAATAATGTCGACCCTGACCTGCATAGGTCCGACAGAAAATCTGTTCGCGCCGTCCGAAAGAAAGCCGAAAAGGGTATCCAGATCTGGTCTCAAATCAACCGTTTTGTACCTGTACCTACAAGAAAAAGGGGATTGTTTGTTGTGGGGTAGGGGTTTGCCTTGGTCAAAGCTCGGTTTTGGAATTAACCTCAAATATATGTAATTGAAATTGCAGAAATGAACAAAGTAAATGCATAAATTCACCTTGCTTGTAAAAGTCCTTGTGGCGGATTCGAATCCTTGAATCCACAAGTATGCTTCAAAATGTGGAATGTAGAAAGGTAAGATGTCTTCAATCTCTTACTTGTAGATCTCCAACACCAAGTCTTTGAATGGGTTCTTGAATTTGGAATAGGCTTGGAAGAAGGTGGATGAAGAGATCACCAAAAGGGCACTAGATAGCTTCAATCCTTGAATGGCCTCCAATGGATCTCCTTCATGAAAATGGATATTTGAATGGATGAATGCTTGCTTGATTGCTTGCTTGATGATGTTTCTCAATTGCTCAAGGATGCATAGGCTTCAATAGAGAACTTAGTATCACTTAGAAGACTTAGAGAAAATGAGAGAGAAAACTTTCCTTTTATATGAAATTAGGGCACAATCTTCTAAGGAGGCCTACATAGGAGGATTAAATTCCCATTAAAGCCTTTACCCCTAGGAGAGGACCTATATTAAATATAATTTAGGAATCAATGCTTCGGAACCCGAAATAGCCGACTTGGAAGCGGGAAATTTTTTTTGCAAAGGCCGACCTCCAAAAACTGTGAGACCCCGGGATCTGAACCCTGGGTCAAGGTCGAGGTCGACCCTGGCGTAGGTCAGGGTCGAGGTCGACATAGACCTAAAAGGTCGACCCTGACCCTAAAGCCCAGAATCACCAGTCTGCAGTTCAGAATGCAGAAATCAGGCTAAACAGGAGTGGAAAGAGGGACAAAACAGGGGAGAAGCCATGTCAAGATCAGGAACCCATTCAAGGCGCTTGTCATGACCCCAAACCACTTACTCGGAAGGCTAAACACGTCTACAATGGAAGTGCTTCCATTTTCCGACTATACAATTATTATTATCAATCTCACATCGTTACAATACCCATTTAAACTTATGCAGGAGGTATGACTCCTCAACCCGCAACTCACAAAACTTAAACACCAAAACAAATGCAGAGATTCTCTGATCAGAGGTTCAACTCTAAAAACACAAATCTCCACAAGTACATTCAATAAACAAAATGGAGATTGCACAAGTACATTCAAATTTTATTGACAATCTTTCCTTGAACAGATTCATAGGCCTATTTTATTAACAAAATGATCATTCAATGGTTGCTCAACTCTACAATATTTTTCACATTGACTCCATGGACTCTCCATTACTCAGTTCTAATCCCACTTCCCTTGCATTAAATAAATTAGAAATTACAAATATTGTGGTGGCCACTAAATGTATTATATATTATGAAAGGTAGACATTATCTATATTATTGTGAAAAAGATCAGTTATTTGTTTTTGATTAAAGTAAAAGCAGGTTTTGAAAGGATCCTGAAACCTTTTACAAAAGACTATTAGAGATCAGCATCATAAGCCCATACAAACATAGAAAGCACCCCGACAAACACCCAAAACAAGATCAATTACTTGTTACTAGTTTATCATTCAAATTATATGATATTAATGTAAATTATAATACTATAATTTATTTTAATTAACATATTAATATTGTGTTAACACAAACAACATTTTACAAAACAAATGTTATTCTTATCAATATTTTTAAAATAAATACTATATCACTAAATAATATGTATTTAGTATTTACTTCATTAAATATTAAGATCTAAAACTTATAATAAAAAAATTCATACTATATTACCTTGCTTATCATAATATTCTTAAACTAAATAATCTATTATAAATAAATTAAAATGTTTTAATATAGATATATTAGAATATTTCTTAAATTTTAATTAATTTTAAATCAAACATTAAATTCATCACATATTTTTAAAATTAATTATACGTTTGAATTTTAACCAAATATTATTGCTGCTATATCAATTTCTTACAACTATTAAAAACAAAATTAAAAAAATAAATCAGAAAAAAGTGATTCTAATTCCACGGGAACACAACCAAATTCTGAAATGAATAATGAATGTGGCAACCAGAGGAAGCATTGTAACTGTGAGCGGAGATGAAGAAAATGCGAAAGAAAAACATGAAAAGGGGGGAATGAAAAATGTGAAAAAACAGTGGCAACACTGGGAAAAATGATCGCGCGGTCATAAGCATTGCAATCATCTTGGATTCTTGCAGACCATTGAATTTGAAATTTAGCTAATTATTTTCAAATAAGAAGCGCCTTCCAGTAAAAATGGTAAATGTGAACAGAGGCGAAGAAAATGAGAACGAAAAATGAAAAAAAAAAAAGAAGGAAAAATGTGAAAAAACGGTGGAAACATAGAATTATTAAATCAAACAATATAATAAATCATAAAATGTAATCTATAATAAATCATTAAATGCAATCTATAATATTTTTTGAAAAATTCTAAAATTATAATAAATGTATTGATAAAATAATAAAAATATCTTTAATTAATTTACTATTCATGTTTATGTTAATCATATTTAAAAATAATAGAAATAAAATAATATATAATTATACATTTGTAAGTTTAGTTATACTTTAAAATAGATTAAAAATAATTTTCATGTGCATAAAATATAATATAAGTTAAAATTATCAAAAATAAAATATAAAATATAAAATATTTAAATATTTAAAAACCATATTCTTTTTTAAATTGAACTGTATATTTATTTTAAATAAACTATTAATAATAACACTAATTCATTGAACACATAAGTATAATTTTTAATTTAAACCTGCCCAAACTATTATAATAAAATAATAAACCCTACAATTCTGTCACTTCCACGTTGCACCCGTTCACTAAAACCAATCTCTTACACGTAGGAAAAGTGGGAAGTATGGTTAAACATCGCTGATTTAAATTGGTGATTGTTAGCACGTAGAAAAAGAACGTGGAAGGAACAAAACAACAAATGGTTGAACAAATGGAACATTACCCTCCAGGAGTGTCCAAACACTAATCTGGAAATAAAGAAATGGGTGCTAGAAAAATTCAGAACTGCCATGTGGACGAATCTAATAAGAAAAAAAAAAGGCCTACTATGTCAAGGAATTTAATCACACATGGGATCATAGGGATAAAGCCTATTTAGGGTCCACAATTAAAGGAAAGGCCAAAATTCTAATTGCTCAGTTAAGGACTAGCTCCCACCATTTACGATGTGAAACTGGTAGATGGATGGTCCCGAAAGAAAGGTGGGAAGAGAGAATTTGTGTTTTTTGCAGCAAGGAAGCGGTTGAAACGGAATGGCATTTCATTAAGGAATGTGGGGCTTATGAGGATATTCGCAGCGAGTACAGGGATTGCCTACAGGTGAACAGCATGAAGGAATTTTTCGAAGAGGCAAGATTACACAAGACAACAAACTTCTTAATCCGGATCCACAACAAAAGAAACAACCTGGAGAAATCTCAGCAGGATGTCTAACTTGCTCTTTGGTCCCTTAGACCAGTAGTCTCGTAAATGTCATTAAAAGCTTTCATTCATTCATTCATACAGTTAAAAGGAAAACGCGTGCAGAAGTGGAAAGGAACGAATATAACGCATTCGGAGAGTAGGTAAAGAAATTAAAAATCATCGAGTAACTATGCTGTGCAGAACAACAAAGTAACAAACGACATGAAAATATACAAATACGGACGATGAAGATTTTCCCAATTGTCTTGCATCCTTTTCTAACTAAATTAGACCGTAGATGAAGCAACTTATATTATCATTTATATGATATAATCTGAAATATATAATAATATAAAACTGAAATATATATATATATACAATTAATAACAAGGTGACTAACTCATAGTCACGACCATTGAAAGGAAGAGTCCTTCCGTTCCCCTTCCCCACACATATATACACGAGGGAAAGATAAACGATAGGAAACAACATGGAGTACTTGAACATCATCAGCGTTTAGCCATCCATATTTTCAGCATCGAATCCGAGTCAACAGTCAAATAACATTGACCAGCAACCAACCTACATCATTCAGAGAGAGAGAGAGACACAAACAATTAGATACCCAGTCAGCAAATTAATATCAGGAACAAGAGGAGACCTGGGACTTAGTCAGCAGACAATAAAACATATATTCTGTTTGCAGCACATATACAGTGAGCAACTATTATATATATATATATATATATATCAATCAGCATTCTGAAATAATCAGACCTTAATAAATTAATAATAAATCTAATAATTATAAAGTGGAGATAAGCAGATCAGACTTAGTTAACAACGAAGTATAGGAATAATCAATTTTATTTATGTATATTAATCATGGATATGATCCAAGCTATTCTTGGTGGAGGGCATTCTTAATGAATTGATAAGTAGGAGATATTTTCCACAGCAAGTCAAATTGTGGTATTGCTATCAGAATTCAACTGTGTAGTTTTTTGAGTCAAACTCATTGACCCATGTTTCATGAGTAGTGGTTCACAAGAACCCATCTCTCATGAGAATGAATGGAACACTAAGCACTCATTGCATCTAGGTGATGCTCACAGAGGTGAAGCACCGGGACTTCCCAGGAAGTCACCCATCCTAGTACTACTCTAGCTCAAGCGCGCTTAACTACAGTGTTTCCTCCGTGCAAACGGGGTTGCAAGCAGAGTGGGCTTAACCATGGAGGAAACTTCGTAGTTAAGCGCGCTTGAGCTGGAGTAGTATTGGGATGGGTGACCTCCAGGGAAGTCCCAGTGCTTCACCTCTGTGAGCATCACCTAGATGGAATGAGTGTTGAGTGTTCCACTCATTCTCATGAGAGATGGGTTCTTGTGAACCACTACTCATGAAACATGGGTCAATGAGTTTGACTCAAAAAACTACATAGTTGAATCTTGATAGCAATATCACAATTCTTAATGAATGTCAAAAACAATCCAAGCCATGCTTGGTGGAGAAGATTCTTAAGTGAATGTCATGATTCCAAGTGGAATCTAGAGAGATGTTTGATAATCTCTTAGAAACCATATATATATTGGTAATGGAAAATACATATGCATATGTGATAGAGGGAAACACTTTGATGGGTATCCATAAGGCTTGGGAAGAGATGGAAACTTTTCCTAAGACGGATAAACTAATGTTGGTTTTCCTGGAGGCCTTAGAAGAGTTAGACCAAAATGAAATGGTGAATAGCTGGGGGAGCCCTTAATGGAGGTCCTCACCAAAGAACTAGGAACCTGATTTTGGGCACTCCTTAAGGATTAGGTGGGAACTAGTTGGGGATTTAGTCCTAAAAAGTAAGCACCCTTAATTAGGTGCTCATTTTAGCTCCATTTTAGTATGTATGGGTTCCCACATTGATTTCACACTTTCCTAACGGACCTTCAAATTAACATTACAAGTCTTATATTGGTTCATTTTCTTCAAAACTCGAGGTTGACCCTTATTTCTACGTGTGCTTCCCTATTTTTCCTCCAACCAAATAATTCATTCCATCACCTAGGTCCTATAGCCCTACTTTTGGCCTTTGGGACTTGTTCTGATCCCGGATTGAGCTATACCCGAAGATCCTGCACCTACTAATTGTTTGGGACCTACAATCCAAATTTTGGCTCATTTTCCTAGGTACAGGTCGCAATTGGCGAACCGACCCCTAGGAATTAGGCCTAGATTTGGCCTAGGGCCCTATGATGGGGTGTTTGCGGGAGATTTGCTTCTGTGGTCGGCCTGCCTGAGTTTTAACTCCCGAAATGACGGATTGAGTATATAAACCCCCTATCTCTCCTCATTTTGCTATCCATTATCCATTATCAAGTGCAAGCATTCACTATCAAGTTTTCAGGCATTCATGATCAAGCAAGCAATCGGAATTCAAGATCTCTTCTACAGTTGAGCATCCAAGTCTTCAGTCCTTCAAAGCATTCTTTTTTCTTCATCAAGCATTGTTGGCAAACTAAAATATCCATCATTCAAGGCATTTCTTTCATGATTTCCTTTTAAATCAAGCTATTGATCATATCCAAAGAAGCATTGCGCCATCAAGGTATAAGGCGATTGACAATCCAGATCTAGCTTCTATTTCATCTCTCCTTATGAAATTTCCTTTCATTTTCAATTTTGATTCCTAAACAAGGGTTTGACTAAGGCAAACGCCTTTAGCCAACCTTCTTCCCCATTTCTTTGTGTATAGGAATATGTTACGGAGCCATCAGACGAGAATCATGAAAGTAAGACACAGTCAGACAAACCCAAAAAATTTCAGTCAAAACTGCCTAGTACAGTTCGCCATTTGCAAAGTGTCCCTGGGTATAGGTTGACTTTCGAACTGTCCCTGCCAATTTCTGCTCAAATTTGGCAGAGAGTCAATTTACAGTTTTCAAGCCTTAGATCTGCAGTTACAACTCATTTTGGGATTTTGACAGTCAGGAATTCGGTTCTGAAAACACACGTCTCCTATTTTACTTACTGGTGCATTCCAAAACTTCTCCATTCCCTTTTACATCAGTTTTCTCAGTTGGATTAGATTAGATTAGATCTGCACTTATCTAGTCTCTTGTATGCCAATATCTTTCTTCTTTTTCTTAATTCTAAGCAACAAAGGAATAAAAACCCTTCAAGTACAGATATTGCATTTGCACCTTTCAAGTGGTGTTAATCACACTTGCTTTAAGGTGGTTTTGTATTCCAATGTGCCACATGAATTGAGGAAATTAGCCCTTTTATGTAATTCCCCTTTATATATATATATATATAAAATAACAATTGTTATAGGTTTTCACATAAGGAATCAAGCTACAAACAATGGAGGAGGCGGGGACATTACACAAAAGCTGCAGCCTTCTGAAGAGGAGCACCCACAATCTCAGCTCGGAGAGTCTCATTGTAAGACTGTTTAGGGCGACCAATGTTAGACTGATTTAGTTTATTAAACTAGTTCTATATCAATAACCACCGCCTCTTCTACCACCATTTCTGAGGAATTAATTCTTTGTCCAACCATCTCTGTTGGCCTGCTACTTGAAGTCACTACGAGGCTGGCCAACCCAAGGGAAATTAATGCATGTACTAGGCAATTAAAGCCACCACCCCCAGCAACTTGCATCCCAATACACAGGAATAACAAAAATAAAAATTTAAATATACAAGGTATAATCAACCTAGTTGGGAAGATGCACGTACCAATAAAACCACAAAGCACCGAAAACAAAGACTCGGGCAAGGCAAATAAAGAAGATAAATCAGGAAACACAAGAAATACAGAAGAAAAGATGTGACAATCTGAACAAAAGAGGAACAGAGAGAACAAAGAGCGCCAATATGACGAAGAGAACTAATCTGAGAACGTTTTGTGACAGTAGAAGCTTAGGGAAGCGAAAAATGGAGGATGACTCTTCACCTCCCACAGAGCTCTTGCACTCACCCCTCTCAGAATCTCTTTTGTTTAATAATATTAAAAAAATACTTGAGAGCTTTTATCCCCTTCATGAAGCTGTGTCATCCTGGCTCTAATCTTAGTACCTTGATGCTGATAATTTTGGATCTTTCTGAGCAAGGATTTTGTTTCAACAAATTTGCTTTCCATAGACAAGCCCTCGCTGTTCCTCTGAAGCTCACCCTCAAATCCTACCAGTTTACTTTGTAAAACAAACACAATATTTCAACTATCCGTAACCTTTTTTTCCCTACAATACTAAACAAATCTCTCCACGGAGAGACACAACAATCCCCATTCTGCAAAGGAGATCCCTTGTTCAGATTTTTAGAAATCACAATAGCAACTCTAATCCCCAACCAGGCAATCACTGTTATTAAGGAGAGAAGTATTGAGTTTGTAAAAAGAAGAAGAAGATCTCTTAGAATCTGGAATGTTGTCACCAGATTCAACGCAGGTCTCAATAGGAGAATGATCAAACATTGTGGTAGGGAAGACGGAGACAACCCTCTTTTTATTGTCAAGCTTGAAGGAGGAAAAAACCCTTATATGCATATAACCTATCCAGCCTGGTGTAAATCCCTTTTTTTGGGATTGGTTTTTATACCATGTGAACCAGATACCTTTAAATTGAGCTTTCTTCTTCTCCAAGGGATCTATTAGATATAGAGATCTTTCATCCTAGACCAGAAATATTGTTCATTACCCCTTCCACAGACCATCTCTACCCCGAACCTTATCCTCTTTATATTCAAGCATATTGAAATCATCCAAGCCCATAACTGGCATCTCTGATTGTAGTCATTTGAGACATAATGTTTTTGATTAGGGTAAAAATAGGTTTTGAAGGGGCCCCAAAACCCTGTACAAGCAGATTTTGGCGGGAATCTGAAACCCAACTAAGACGAAACTCTGTTAAAGAATAAACATTTCAAACCAGCAGACCAAAGATAGTTAACTGTCAGCAGCTTGAAACCCCAACTGCCCAAAGAACAAGCAACAACCTTAAGCCATTAACTTAACTAGAGTATTAAAACTCCCCATATAGATTTCCAGGGTTTTGACATGGATCCCTAAACCAACAATACCTACATCATAGAGCACCATAGCTCCAAATCCAAACTTTAACCCTAACAAAAAACAGCCATCCTCCAGAATGGGCCCTTGAAAACTTTCAGCATCCACCTGGAGGTACCAGCCAACCACACACAACAAGCAAAGCAAAAAGGGAAAACCATAATTTCCCTCATCCTCCTCAGAAGCAACAGGTCTGAAATCCTCCAGCACCAAAGGGAGACCCTAGCACTACATTGGCTTTTCAGCATAGCCCACTTAGACTGCAGAAAGCTAACCCCAGCCATTTCCAGCAAACTTTCATGTGGCAACATGACAGAGGCAACCACACTCCACTACCACTACCAGCAGTCTCCTCCCAGCAGCAAAAATAACTTTCATTTGAGACATAATGTTAACTCAATTTCAAACTTGATTTAAACAATCCAGTTGCAAGGGAAAATGCCCCAATCTACCACAAACTTAGCCCAGTTATTTTTGTCAAGAATAGCAGAACCTCCTTTACCTGATGAATTGATTCGGGGATCAGATGTATGAAGGGTATAGTTGTATTAGTACAGGCATTTTATAATTATTCTCATATGGAATTTATGTTTTTTATGGAAAACATCTATTGTCTGGAGGAAGCAGAATATCTAATCTATATCATGTTTTTGTAAACTCATGTTTTTTATTTTGAAATTTTCTTATGCAGGGCTTTAAGCGAGTACACAATATATCAGGAGGAATTCATAAATACTCACAAACTGTTGACCCTTCCATCCCTACGTATTAGTGATTAGCCTAAACTACAGCTAGTCTTTTATGTGCATTCTTGAAACGTAATAATACACATTGGATCTATGTATTTAAAATTTTGAGATATTTTATATGTTGAGAATATGTAATAAAAATACTGGGCCACAAAATAGAAAACCTTTTTTTATAAGGTGCTATTCAATGAGATTTATGCCTGATTACGATAAAGTTCATTTACTTGTAATAACACCTTTACAAGCTTCCTGAGATATATTGTAAAAATATACTCTATCTTGTGATAACATCTTTACAAGCTTCCTGAGATATATTGTAAAAATATAGTCTGAAATAATCAATTATTCTGATGTACTATTGAGTCATATTTTTAATTGGCTTCAAAATTAAAACACTTCACCGGTAGTTTATGCACTCGAAAAGTTGCTAAATGTATATTTATTTTTCTTGTAATGATGCTAACAATTACAATATTTTTCTAAGCTTGTTATTTTCACAAAATATTTGGAACCACTAAATACACCATTTACAACTCATAATTTTATTGGCTATTTCCAACACGTTTAATTGCTCTATATTAGTATTCTACTATATATAAATTATGGTTGAAATGAAACAACAATCACACTTTTAACAATTATGGATGACCTTAATGTAAAATAAATTATAGCATTTAGGTGGTAAGAGGGGGCTTAGTATTATGCTAAGACATTATGATTCCTTAGTTACAATATTGATGAATGTTGATCATTAAAATCTATGTGAAGTTATCAATATTAATGAAACATAGTTTGAGCATCATCAAAGGTTTGACCATGAAATCAAATGAACTACATGCTCTATCTAAATTATCCATATAGACTCTATCTAAATTCATGGATAATTGTGTTGACTGAAGTTGGGATAAGGAATGTCTTTCAGAATTGAGCCAAGTAGTGAGTAATAGTAAAGAGAGAATGAGGTGGGTAAGGGATGGGTTTTTCTGAGGATTCATCTAAGTAGAATGTCCCAAAAAAATGTAACTTTAGTTGGATAAACTAACATCCTTACATATGACTTGCTCCAAAGCATGACAAAGAGGGCCATGTATGTGAACTTAGATTCAATGCAATGATCATCTACTTTCATATTTTGAACATCACACACTTATTTGATGTACTCATTTACCACTCCACAGAAGGTCCAATCATATAAATAGACCTATAGGAGTCTATGAAATTAGTCTTTGAATGCATGATGATAATCTTGGAGAATATTGTTTTTGCATGCCTTAATCTACATAGCAGGACATTGTATGCAAACCTACTCCATTTAATGGTGAATGTGGTCTTTACATTTTTATTCAATTTGCACTTGATCTAGCTTGAGAGGCCAACAATGAAAATATAAACATTTCCTTTTAACATATTCTAAAAATCTCTTCTTTGAATGATGTTATAAATAGATTAGTAATACACACTTAGTTCAATGCATGGTAGTCTATATAGATTCAAATTCTTCCAATAGATTAGTAATACACACTTAGTTCAATGCATGGTAGTCTATATAGATTCAAATTCTTCCATCTTTATTGATGGATATGCCCATTTGGTTTGTCCATTTTTAATTAATTGAATAGGGAAATAGTGCCTACTTCCAACATCTTGTCTATCATATCCTTGATCTTCATCAACAAATAGGGATTTAGGCAATATGACCATTTACTAATTGGGTTGAAGCCTAGTTTCAATCTAATCTATTTTTTTCTAAGGATATAGCTCCTTCATTTCATGATAGCCTATGGGGAACAAATCTTGGTATTTGTGCAATGGACCTTAGCATACAAATATGTTCAAATTTGTGTGACCATTTGGGGTACTTAGGTGTCTTTGGTAATCAATTTAAATGTTTGGATCAAATGTTGTAAACATTTGTAAAATGATGTAAAAGTTGTCAAAAGTGTCTTAATGTAGTTTTGTTAATCAAGAAGGGGATACAAATCAAGGAAGGATTACAAAATAGTTGAAATTGATTGAAAATGTATAAATATGACCTCCAACTCGAATTCCATGGTTGGAGAATGATTGAATAAGAATAAACTTCATTTTTTGGCAAGTTCTATGTTGCATTCTTTGTGTTTTTTTCCCCTCTATTACAGTTTGATTGTTTCCTTTGGTACAACCATGTAAAGTATAGTACGAGTCTAAAACCAATGGGAAAAGATGGATAAATGAATCAAGTTCCATTTGCTTTTGGTTTGGTTCAATTTCATGAAGATTTGCAGAATTTATGATCATTTTGTAAGTGCAGGTCCGAGTCTGCCCTAGGGTTACCAATTTTGGGGAAAATGGCATAACTCTTATTTCCATCGTTGGATTTTGACAAAAAAATTGAGGAAAGATTTGTAATAAGGCCCTTTTAGTCTCACCAGAGCGATTGGCCTAATTCTTTGATTTATGAAAGTTATAGGTGTTTGTTCTTTTCATTTGCATGCATATTTGTCTAATTAGGCCTAGTTAAGAAGTAGGACAGTCAATTTTTAAGCCTTATGTTTCAAACCAACCCATTCTCATTTCAAGATATGTTGTCAAATGGCCAAAAGGGTATCTCAAAATGCTTTTGTTTTAAGCCTATGAAGTCTTCCTTGGAAGTTATGCCTTGGCAGACCTATTTGAAGGGCTACCAATAAATAAGACTAGTTGTGAAGGAAGTAGTGTTGATCCATGCCCTAAGGTAAAGGAAAGTGCTTGATTGTGTTGGTAACAAGACTCTAAGCCCCTACTCTGCATCAATCATCAATTAATGCTAAATGCTACTTTCCATAGTAATAATCTATAATTCGTATCTTTTGTTCCCCTTTTGAACTAATGTCGAGCTCCTTTGAATTAATGTTGAGTTGCAATGTTCCAGTGGCCAAGTAGTGAGAAGCTATGTTTTTGGACTCGATAACTAATCAACATCTAGATTGCACAGTTAATATGCTTTAGTGTCTATTCTTTTTTGCATAATAAATAAGTTTCTTTTCCCCTTGCACAATCTTCTTACCTTAATGTTTTTTCTTGATGTGCACTATATCTTATGTATTTGCATAGTAAAAGGTTGTGTACTTCGAAATCCTTTTCTTGGGTTCTTATTTTTGTGCCCACTCTCATAGTTTATTTTTAGGACTACTTCCACTCGATCCTAACCTTTCTTTTGATCACAAAAAATAATGCAAGCACTCTTAACCTAAGGATTAATTTATTTGACAATCCTAGAATTTTTCATTCTTAACTTTTGAAGGACACTTGAATTGGGTTGGTGCTAGTGGCTTCAATCAAATTTAAAAAGCTTTGAAAAATGAATTGTAAGTAGGAAATATATTGGAAACCCTTATTATGCACTATGTGAGGGTGCTATGAATGAATGCAAGCAACATGAAATGAAATAAGCTATTATCTAACATATGATTTTGGTAAATATAGATAAGAAGCAATGAAATAACATGTGAACCAACAAACTATTCAAATTTTGCAAATTCCATCATTAAAACCCATACTTGAAAACCAAAAGTTCATAAGTAGTGTCGGGTTCACCAAAATGTAATGGTGGAAAATGGATTCTCTGGTTTATGCATGCAAATTAAGAACAAGACCTATTTCCCTTCATTACATTAAGGAGAGTGGATACACTTGGGTCAACCTCAGATTTGATTGAAAAAGGATTGAGCACAAGGCAAATTCAACACTTCTTGATTGAGTTGAAAATGGCTATGCAAAGGGTGTGAGTTGGATGCTAGATCTAGGGCTAATAATGAGAAATTGGGGGGTTTTTAACATGCACAAATTTTTGACAACAAATATGCAGACAAGAGTTACAAACCTGGAAATAGGGGACAAAAGGAACATGTGTATGAAATTTGGGCTGAAATTAGGAGATCACTGTTGGGTGGGGTGACCTTGACCTTGAAATGCCAAATGTGAGTATAAATTGTATTTTCAGGATTAAGATGCTACTCAAAACCTTTCACAGAAGTTTTGTCAAAAAAGTGTGGGATAATGTGGGGCGAAGAAACGTCAACCTTGCTTTTTTCAGATTTGTGAAATCACAATCTGAATGCCTATGTATGCTCTCTCTAATTCTAGATCCATGTTTTTCAATACTGCCACTTACACATGCATTAGAGGAAAAATATTGGGTTAATGAGGGTTTGCTTAATTCAAACCCTAGTTTTGGAATTAACCATGAAATTGAAATGTTAGTGAATTGAAATGTAAGCTTTGAAATAGAATGTTGCATCTTACACTTTAGACTTGCACTCTTTGAATGTGATTGTGCAAGTGTTGATGTAATAATATGACATGATATAGAGGAGATCAATCATAAAAAACATGCTTGCATGCAAATTGTTGTATGTTACTTTTCCATAATGCTTAGATTTGAAGAGGAATTGAAGGATATGGTGGGATGAAATGTCGCCTTGATATGAGTAGATATTTGATGCGTCTTGAATGTTCATGATGATGTGAGATTGATTGATTGTGTTAAAATGAATTGAAATAATTCTCTTATATAGGGTTTTCAAGGTATTTTGTGAATTAAACCTCCAACAATCATATTTAGACACCGGGATTGAGGAACAACCCATGGGAACCCAACACCAACATATTTGAAATTGGGCCCAAGTTGGTGGGTCAATGGTGTCTGAGGTGCCATTGTCCTTTCAAAATAGGCCATGTCTACGGGGCAGAACAGTTGCACCCGACGTGACAATTTTTTTGGCTTTATTACTTAAATTAAAAATCATAGACAATAGTGTCTGTGATTTTTAATTTAATTAATAAAGCCAAAAAGTCTGTGATTTTTAATTTAAGTAATAAAGCCAAAAAATTGTCATATCGAGTGCATTTGTTCTGCCCGATAGACATTTTCCTTAAAATAGGGCAACTAAGTGGGAAATTAGGTGCACACACCTGACAACAATTTGGATCACCATGTGAAGATATGACATTAAAGTTTTAGTATTTTGGCCAAAAATAGGCTTGGCTAAGGGCTCTGAGACCACAAACTAAGGCAAGGGCACAAAATGTTACAATTTACATTGCTACATCGTCCCAAGAAAATTGACTTCAAAACTTTTGTCACCATTTAAAAAATTGAAAACTGTAATATCTTCAAGTCTAGACATGATCTTGCAATGGAAATGTATTGACATGCTTATCTAACCCATCCGAAGTTTTGGAGGAATTTTCGGACCCGTTTGTGCTCAAATGTAAACTTACTAAAAATAATAACATTATGTAAATGTAAGGTTGAGACACCATTTTCGTAATAGATCTTAGGCTTCATTTGATTGTGAGTTTAGATATTATATTGCATTTGTTTCTATTATTTAGATTCACTTTTTCATAACATTTACGTAAACAATCATTTAATTGGTTGTTTTACCTTTTTAGTCATTTCTCCCACACACAAATCAAATCTATTTATATTATGGACAACATTTTTCATCTCTTTTTCCTCATGTATAGTTTTGGGCCTTCCTAAAAACATATTACCTCATCAACCTCTCTCTTTGAACTTCTTCATCGTCTTGCACACATTTTTCTGCAACCATATTTCTCCTTGTCCCGTGCATAGAGAGTCTCACCAAACTATCCAATCTGACAACTAGAGCATATCGTCCAAATCAACTTCTTTTAAACATATCAAAGACAACATATATACATATAATGAAATAATATCTTCATTACAAAATTCATATGTATTTTCATAATAAAAATCCTTTAAGAACTATTGCTATGTTGGAGGATAACAACAAGAATATAATTTTTAAAAAATTCAAGGGTTTCCAAGCACCTATTTCCTTCAAGTCTTAGAATCCATATTCTTTCACAATTTCTTGGTTTCACTTTTCTTTTAGAATCTATTTTTTGAGCCTTCATACTACAATTCAATTGGTTTCTTTGAACACCTACAATATGGTTGCAACATTCTTCTTTTCTTCTTCTATTCCTCTCCTTTGACAAGTTGATTTCTTATGTTTTCCCTCATACAATTATTTAGAGCAACTTGCAAATCCTTTCTTCAACCTTTCCTGTATTGATCTATTTGTCTTAACACCACTAAAGACTATATTCATAGAGGGCTTGAACTATGTGAGACACCCAAAAGTGGTTCTCAAATCCACTCTTTAGTTTCCATTGAATTAAGTTCTAAAAATTACTTTAAAATTAATGAAATAAAGCATAACCATTGCTTCCAAATGTAGTATCAAGGTTGCCGCAACATTTATAAATTCTCAAAAACATTATGCTTGTTTCAAAATATAGAATATATTATATTTCTCAACGAAATTTTTTCTTTAATGTACAATAATACTTATCATTCTTCCTCTTATTCTTCTTTCATTATAAATTTATTATGTTGCAGATCATTTAAATTATATATTAAATCTATACACAAGAAAAATTAAAATATATATATCTATGGTACCCATCATTCTCTTTATTTTTTATTTTGAAATATCGTTTCATAAATTGAAACCTAATAAACCAGTATTGTTTCAATAGTGGATGCAATTATATTATAATTATTTTTTACATGACATGAAAGTTGTGGTCCCATGGCTATTAGATTTAGAACTATTTAGACATGCAGTTCAACACTATTCTCTCTTTATAATATGAAGTTGGGTGAAAGACATGTATTTTAATTGATATGATGAATATATATCAAATTTTAAAAAAAATGGTTTTAATAAGTTAATTTTATTAAAAAAATATCACTTTTAAATGATAACCATTGTACATAGTTTTTTTTTCATAGGGGGTATCTTCGCATTTCAACCCAGCGCTTAGCAGCCCATATCTCGAGTTCCTGAGATGAGTTGGGGTGAGACTAATCCCCCTACATATGCACGAGCATGCTCACAATACAAGTGCATCACTTAAATCTAAACCTCGGATACGAACCCAAGACCTCGGGGAGCATACCCAAGGCTTAAGCCTTCTTTGCTGACCGCGCGGACTAGAGCCGAAGCCCACCATCACACATAATATTGTTCACATTAAGATAGTTCTATCAATGAACCTTAGTCCATCTCATAAAGAAATATTATGAAAAGACTAGTTTTTAACCTAACATAATTCTCATTACATTACCATTACAAAAGAAAGCGAACTTAAAAACAACTACAAAATAACAAGTGTCCAATGGCTACATCTACTAGTAAAGTAGATCATGCTAATTTTTCAAGAAATTTGTGTTTACAGGTGGTTGGCTAGATAGGACCATTGCTATTATAGTTATGACTATTCTCTACATAAAATGATTCAATTGCAAAAATTCAAATAGGGCAAATACAATGTGTTTTTGTTGTTTTTTAAATATTTTTACAGTATCGTGGAGGCACTAATCAAAATTAGTCATGATATACAAATTTGGACTTTCATATAGACATAGACAATAGTACTATTCTGTGTGGAAATTAGACGCATCCTGCCACTAGCATAAGGAAAGAGAAGGAACTTTGAAGTCACAAGTAGGTGAATGAGATGATGCAAAAGACTTGGTAGTTGATGAGGCAGGAACATGTCTGCTATTATGAGTGTAATGGGAGATGACTTTCAAATCACGTAAGATGATGCAGCAAATTGGTAAAACTCCCAATGAGTCAAATTGAAAGAGACTGTTATTGCAAATGATGATGGAGATGTGTAAGTTGCTTTCTAACTTACATAAGCTCTCTCTCATTCCACCATTACTTAATCTCTTAATCTACAGAGACAGTTTTCCATGAGTGTCAATGGTGGTCCACACATCTAGCTTAATAATACTACACATATAGCTATGAATAATTATAACTGCATGATATTCTTTATCAACGTTTTAATCTGCCAGTGAATGAGTTTTCAAAATAATACATTATTGTATTATTGTTTGAATGTCATGTGCGACCTTATCTGAATGTTACATTTTAAAAATTAAAACAATTTTGTTTCTAGACTAGAAAAAACTTCATCTATTACTAAATAGATATAGTAATCTATAGATTCATAAGCTTTCAGAGCAATTCTTCCATATAAAAACAAAACTTCGGACCTACCCAAAATTGAAAGGTTAATCCAAAGTGGATAACTCCAAAATAAAAATAAAAATAAAAATCAATCTATATATAAAAATTGCCAAGCAGAGCAAAGTAGGTAATCAGACCATGGTGTTGCCCTTTTTATTTGTTTATTGGTTAATTTTGGTCAAAGTTACGTGCCTTAAAAAAGTTGAAAAAGGAATGCACACAGTTAGAATTGTGAGAATGAACTTGAGAGAGATTGGGGAACATGGATTTTGATATTTAAATATTAAATATAAAGGTTAGCATTCAATATGTTGTCATTTTATTTATGGTAATTATATTGTTTTTCTGTTGTAGATCTTCATTTTGAAATAATAAATATTTTATTATATTTTTCTTTTCTAATCTTCATAATAATATTGGTAGCTGGGTTAGGTTGTAAAAAATATTTCCAAACTATTCAATGTATAAGGTTGTTTTAATGTAGTTTTCATAATGGCTATATATATAGAGTTTAGAGTGTTTATTTTCTTTTGCAAATTCTTTATTGGAGAAAGAATGAGTTCTCAAAGGTTGAAAAATAAAAAATTTAAAACGCATGAGAAAAGTTGATCACAAATGATATGATACTTTTTTTCACTTTTGTAAGTCTAAATGGAGGCTTCTTTGGACCAGGTTTGACGCCTGGGTGTATTTGACAGACAGAATCGCCTACACAGACTTGTAGTTTAGATGCATACTTACTCATATTGTTGTAATCTGCTATATAAAGACAGACATAAAGATCAATAATATTAGTTTTCCACAATCTATTATAATTGTTTTTACATGTCTAATTTAGATTTATGATTTAAAAATCACATACAACTTAAACCAGAAAAGTTACACATAGACATATATATGTTTCCATAAAAAAAAACTATTTAAAATAAAATAAAATAATGCCAACTCGTCTGCCCAAATACAGGAAAAACTACTTTCTTCTGATTCATACGTCACATTTTCCATTCCACGAGGTTTCCCATATTATCATGTCATAGCAAATGAGAAATGATGGAAAAGGAAAAGCTGTGACAAATTAGAATAACAAATTTCATAAACAATAATTGTATACATCTTACATCATGCAATAGCTCAGATTGATAAAGATGTCCAAGAAAAAAAAAACCCAAACAACAAAGTGTAAAGCATTGAGTTCTTCAAGAGGGATAGGGAAGAATGATAAGATGGTTGCAGTTTCAAATAACTTGAAGAAACAAGCCAGAGAACGAGGTTGCTCTGTGCCTGATTCCGCCAAGCGGGGAGTGTTGATGGATCATTCACAGGCATCTGGGAAATCTATGGATTGTGATGGTACCAATCCTACTACAGTAGCTGCGACTCTGCCAAATATCACGGATAAGCAATCAAGTCAGAATCTTGGGGCTGGAAATTCTTCTGCGCTGG
>MU225029.1:1064619-1090133 GCA_018584345.1 Thuja plicata | reverse complement strand
ACGGTGTCTCAAGATAATGTTGGTGTTCTGGCAGACTTAGCTCAGGATGTGCTAGCATCTGGTAAGGGTAAGGGATCTTCTCTCCCTTTAGGTCTACTGCAAAGACCTTTTAAGAGGGTTTCTTTTAGTCCTCCTCTAAGGAGTGGGCGTAAAAAAGACCAAGAGAAACTTAGATTTACAGGAGATATGCTGATAGAGTCTGGGGCTGTGAAACCCTTGGATGCTCATTTCCCCCAGCCTACTTAGTGATGATCATCCTCTCATGGAATGTTGGGTTGAATAGCATCCCTAGACAAAAGGCTATTCACGATTTGGTGGTTGAGGATAGGGGGCAGCTTTCCTTAGATTTGTCTCTTGAGTTTGTTGATCTTGTTGCTCAGGATAGAGCTCTGTGTTGAGCTCTCCTTTTGTTTCTCTTTCTGTCTTAATAAATTTTTACCCCTTTTTTAGTTAAAAAAAAATATATATATATATATTTAGAATAGTTCGCACATATTCAAGCTTAAATTGAATGCATTTATTGTAATTTTGAACGTCATAATACTATTCAAAACAATTACTTAAGGAAGAATATGTGTGATTTAAAAAAATAAAAAATATGAATTGGGATATGAATGGCCAATTCACTAAATAAGGTGTATAATCATGAATTTATATTTATAGAATAGACATTAGATTTTTACTGTCGATAATAATTAGTATTTATTTAGTGGTTTTATTTGCCGTAATTAATTAGAATGTTAAAATATTGTTATGTTCTTTTTATATTATAATGTTTAGTTAGTGTAAATTAGAATGTTGTATATAAATATTTATTACAAGGGAAAAATTATTATTAATTAATTATTACAAATCTTGCTAGAAAAAAAACTAATATGAAGCAAGCCTCTCAAAAAAAGGGACTTTATTAAAATCTTTCATTCAAAACTTATTGAAAAATATGTATGTATAGCAATAGATCTGAAATAAAGAAAATTAAATAAAAAGAGATCTATGTGATTAGATGAAACTCCCCTATAGATTAGGGAGAGACTTGTGTGTTGCAACTTAAGTAGCCATATCACTTTTGCCCATGTTGCCCACTATTTCAACAATTTTTTTTTACTCATGCCCCTCCCTCTCAACATCACAATCGCACTCTCAATATGTTTTCAAATTTTTGTTGTCCCCCTTTTTGGATTGTTGCTCTTTTCTTGTAAGCAACCTTGTTTAAATAAAAATAATATACATTTTCAAAATAATTGCTTTGCATGATTGTTCATGCATTTTTCATACCTTCATTCCACTCAATTAATACCTTGATGTTTTGATATGATGTTAGTGATGATTAATCTAATGGAAGAATCAATATATCAAAACATGTAAAAAAATTATTTGTGATAATTTAAAGAAGGAAAAAATAGAAAAACTGAAAACTAAGATATAATATTGTATTAAAAATACTATGATCTACATGTATTATAAAGGCACGGGCTAAGTTTTTGAAATTTGGTCAATAGTGCATTTTGTAAGGAGCTTAGCCGCATCCTATTATAAATACCTTAATACCACTCGATTGATGCCTTGTGTTTTGATAGGAGATTGATGATGATGACATCTAATAAAAGAATTAATAATATTAAAACATGTAATAAAAGAACATTTATGATAGAAAATATAAACTAAAATACAATACATTATGAAAAATAAGTCTACAATTTTTTTACAATTTTTAATATTGAAACAATAAAAAATTATTTTTATAATTAGTTAAAACTTGTATAGAATTTGTTTTCATTTGCAAATTTTTTTTTTCACATATATTTTTATAATGACATGCTTAGCTAAGGGTTGGAAGTCTTATATGGGAAAGCAAGATACTGAGAGCGGGGGGGTGAATCAAGATCTATAAAACTTTTACACTTCTGAAACAAACTGATTCAACACACACACACACACACACACAAACATTAACTACAATACTGTAATAGATCTAACTACTAATCACATCCATGATAAATACATAACACAAAGATATGGTAACCCATAAACCCTTGAAAGGTAAAACTGGGGTGGGGATGACACCCACAAATCTTCACTACTGCAGTAACAAAGTGTGCCTGTTAGGGCTACAAATTTTTGATCACTTCTGATGATCTACCTTGTGAGGGGTCTGCCCTGTTAAGAGCTTACAAATTTATTCAATCTACATTGAGTAAAGGATTTAAACTTACAACTAAGTAAGCACTCTGTTAGGAGATTTAAAAAAGTCTGTTAGGACTACTCTGTTGAGAGATTTAACCTGATTCACTTGCTAGAATGTATCAATACCTGATCCTTTAGTTTGCACTTCAAATGCTAATGTCAGATCTCCTCTTTCCAACTCTTAATTGATATAAAAATCTGATATAAATCTTTTTTGTCCTTCACTGCTCTGCTGGGTCACTCTGCCTGATCTATGCTTCAGACATACACAACTCTGCTTCTTCTACATACACACTCGATCTCTTCTCTTCGCATCCACATGATTAGGGTTTTTTATATTTCCTTATATAGATAATTGATGAAGCTTCCAGACCAAGATCAACGATCTAGTTTCATCACTTTTGCCGCTTAAGCATTCATATTTTTTGATTGGTTGCATTGCTTACATAGGGATTAATGATCTCATCCATAGAACGTAATTAAATCCTTAAATGTATTTAACGATCATTAAATCATACATAGAAGTCGACCAAAATAATTTACCTAAGTGTTTGTGCCATTCCAAACACATATACCAAAACTGGCTTACTTGGCATATGAAATCTCTGGTGCTCGGTCAAAACTGTCTTACTCGACATATTCATATGTTGTCACTCGTCACTAACAATTCTATGCAACTCGACATTCAATCTGCTCGACAACTACTGAGTACTCGGTGACCATTGACTTGCTCGACAGTAACTACTGCCCAGTCCATACATTACTCAGCCTTAGTGGGATGACTCAGTCACAGTGATGGCTGACCAACCTGCCTTGATAATGACTAAGTGTGTGACACTAATAGACAACATAACTTGGAGATCAACAATCTCCCCCTTTGACATTAGTGGCAAAAACACTTTGTCATGACTTTTCAGTACCTTAACAAAATAGTATTCTAGTACTATGGTACTCCCCATAAGGTTATAACTCAGTCTCCATAAAGACTTCGATACATATACATCATATGTACATAACTTTTGGCATACTCAAGACTTAAAAAATGAGATTCAAAACTATTGCAAAACTGTATGTCATACCTTTCTGATCATATGCATTTTCATCTATTTCCCTTTGTCTTCATCTATTTCCCCATTGTTTTTGTCACTCTTGGCTGCTGGGGGTGTAGGGCTCAGAGATTACTTATCCAAATAATGGTTTGTGGAGCTGTAGAATCATTGCCAATGTGTTGTCCCAACTAGATCTCACAAACTCCAAAAGTTGTAGTTTAACTTCTAGCTGAGCAGCTAGATCAACCAAACTTTCTGCAATATTGAGAGGAGGATCTCTCTGTACTAATTCCTTTGTAGCTTTCATTTCTCTCTGCATGACCTCCAAATGAGGTATCAACATTGCTTGAATATAGATTAATTTTTCCCTTATTCTACCATCATTAGCCATTAGCTCGGCTAGTCTCCCTTGGGCATGAGTCAACGTGGTAAAATGAATGGAGCTGGAACTTGCATCCATGCTCAATGAATACCCTATTGAATTTAAATCTAATTGAATCTTCTCAATAATCTATTGATTCTCCTTTGTAAATAGTTCTACATCACAAATTTGTTTGTACAAAGAATGAACATTTTGTACTTCCTCTAAATTTATTACAAGATCAGAAAGTGCAACCTGTTTCATAACAAGCTCAGTTGCAACTTTCTCAAGAACTTTGGTCTCAAATTTCCTGTCAGACCATTGCATGAGCTTCTCATTAGCTTCAATATCATCATTTTTCACCTTTTGAACAATATGAACCAATTGATCTAAAATAGGTGTTTGCTCATTTATATCTTGTAAATCAAATGCATCAACAAAGATATCCTTTATATCATGTAATACTTGCTTTTGTTGATGTTCTCTTTTTGAAATTTCTCTTGTTTTCTCTTCCTTTTCAATAAATCCTACAAAATTAGCACTTGCTCATATGACAAGTTATCAGTATCCCATTTTGGAATCACTACAACTTCATCTAGTGTCACTTATGTGCCTTGTTCTTCTTCTTGTGTGACTTTTTCTTCTTTGTCTCCGGTGTACTGATACTCATTTTCTTATCTCCTTGCAATGTATTGGTGTCACCATCGATTGAAATAGACTCCCTCTGAGTAATAATTACCTTTTTTTTAGGTGTATCATCGATCTTTGTTTCAGTGAGTGCAAGAGGTGTGACATTCGGTAGTTGTACTAGTGCTTGAATAACCTCTTGTTCCTTAGGCTCATGTGTCTCCTTATTTTCTGTAGGCTTAGTCTCCTCTATTCCTCCTTCATGACATCCTGAGACATTTGTTGTAGACTTATCTGCTTGATCTTCTATGCTCTCATCTCCTTCTGTATTAATTTCAAAGTTAGCCTCGGTAGGTGAATCTAGAATGGTGATTGTTGGCTTACCCTGCTCCTCGGCACTTAAACCTTGTGAATCCTCAACCTTCTTCCGTATTTCTTCCTCAAGATTCTTTGTCTCATCAATGTATTATTTATTTTCAAGCTCTATTTGTCTAGATATGCCTTCATCTGTGTTTGCATTCTTGTCAACTATCAGTCCAAAAATTGTCTTCTAGATTAGTGTGCTCTGTTGAACAACCCCTTCAACATACTTCCTCAATATACAATATACTCTTAATTTAGGAATAAATCTGTTCCTATAGTGCTCCATGAATTGTTTTCTTTGTTTCTGTGTCAAATCAGGCATCAGTTGGGCTAATGCGCCTTCTCTTATCTACCTTTCAGTCTTAATGGAAAAATGCCATCTCTCATCAATCTTGTTGAACAATTCATCAGGGACAAGATTCCTAATTTCTAACGGTGTCATCTTGTATGATCCCAACATTTCTATCATTGCATCCTCTATCTTTTCCTTATCCTTTGTACTCAACTGTTCAAATTTAATGAATTTAAATCCTGACAAACCCGCAAAACTTCTGATGTGGAAAATCTCATCCACATTTTTTGGATGCTTATGTGTGGCCACCTTGAATTTTCTGATATCATCTATTTCTTTCATCTCCTCATCTTCATCATCTTTCTCTAATGCATATCTTCTTCTTGGTTTCTTCTTAGGGTGGCTCAACTCAACCTTAATTTGAACTTGTTTTCTTTTTCTAGAGCTCTCCCCTTCAACTTTCTTTACTAAAATTTTATTTTGTGGCTCGGTTGTTGTTGCAATTGTAGATGCCCTTGTTCTCGGTATTTTTGTGGTAGGAGGAGTAGAATTATTCTTTGAACTTTCCTTTGTAGTTGGCTCGGAAATCATTTTTCCTTTACCCTTCTTTTTTGCAACCACTTCTTCATCCTCACTTTCTTCTGAATCACTGGATTGGTCCTCACCCTTGATAATCCTTAAAGGATCAGAAGTTGTCATTAGTATAATAAGCAAACAATTTTGGACCATCGATCACATGATCACTAAGAGACAGTTTACAGTGTAAACCAAGCACAATAGTTTACAGTATAAATCAAGCATAATAGTTCACAGAGTAAACCGAGCACTACTCTATTGAGAGACAATTTTATTCCTGGGAAAAGTGGATCTTATCTACACGTCAGCTAAAGCACTTTAGCCTTTAAAATAGCTTTATGCTTTGCTGGAAAACCATTTTTTATGGATCAAAGAAAGGATCAATTGAGGATATAATTAGTTTAACTGATTGTACTCATTCAAACTAGGAGATCAAGGTCAAGTTGTAAACCTTGCATCATTAGAGTTTTCAAGAAAAGCGTGAAACCTAATTAGGTCAAAATCTTGTATATATAGTAATCAATCAATAATATGAAGGTTATAGTCGCAGAAGGACATCTATGGATCAGCCAAAGAGTTTCATGTAGAAGGATAGATAAAGAGGAATTCAGTTATGAAGAACTACATTCAAGGATACCGAGCAGAACATAGGTGTTATCCATCACAATAGGTGATATACAATTTCGTGAACTTAATGGATCTGTAATCAACAATTCAAGATTGCAAGCTATCAGGTCATCTATATTTTTTTCTACTCTCTAATAATTGTAGCAAACATAAAAAATCCTTCAAGAAGGCAGACTTAACAGTCTTATTGTAAATCTCTTAACCGAGTGCACACATACATTGTGTTGCTAAAATATCTTAACCGAGTAGACTTAACAAGTCTAACATGTTACTCCTAATAGGGTAAGATCATCATAAGTGATCAAAACTTGTAGCCTTAACCAACACCTTCCATTCTGTAGATAGTGAAGCTTTGTGGGTTTCATCCCCACCACAATTTTTACCTTCTAACAGGGGTTTTCTGCGTTATCAATTCTTGTGTCATGTGTAAATGAGTTTTATGAATGTTTCTATGTTTGTTTACATGCACTTACATTTATGTTATGATATTACATACATGGAGTAGAAAAGCTACAATGGTCGGTTATGCAAGAAATGAATACTAAGGTTTAAAATGGTAAAAGTTTTTAAGGGTACTGATTCACCCCTCCCCTCTCAGTACTCACTCTTCCATTATTTCAAAAATTGGTATCATAGCTAGATCTCTTATTTCAAAAATTTTAATCACTTGAGAGAAAAGATCATACAATGGAAAGGTATAAGCTTGATAAAAATATTGAGAATCAGAAGTTGCAAATACAGATTTTCTTTGAGCAATACAAAGAGGAAAGAAACAAAATGAAAGAGTTATTGGCTGAAAGAAAAGTCATGGCATCTCACACCAATGAAACTAACTATCATGAAGAAGAGATATAATACATAATTCCATAAGTAACATAACTGAAATACATACACATGATATGATAGACAACTTTAAGAAAGATAAGAGCATATCTCCTAAGATATCGTAAGGAAGTGCAACTGCTACAAGGTCACCGACAATGGTACAAGGATGTCGAGGTCTCAAATGGTAAAGAGGATCACTACCACCCATCCATGTGGCACCTAAATGGTCCACTCCCACAGTGCTGAGGAGATAACAACAGATCACAATTGGTTTACAAACCAGTCATAAAGTAGGACCAAACAAGGGATCTAGAAAGCTCTTTATCACAATGTACATTTCTAACTAAACAGGTAAAGATCTATAAAACTAGAGGCAACCGACACATGTAGGAAATCTAAAATGAATATGGGGAAGTGTCATCACATGAGTAAACTCTAAGGTGACCCAGGCAGTCTCGTTAGACCCTCGGCTCCCTATTGACTCTATGCGGTATCAGTAACCTCTCGTATAGACAAGGGTACTAACTATGCAAGATCAAATCAAGCATCTTCTCCCACTCCCATCCTAGTCTATAAAAGCACTCAAGGCATGGGAGAGGAATACATACGTCTTATTAATTCATTTTAAACCTCGTAGTGTATTAGGTTATCACTTATTAAGTAACTTACAATGAGTTACCCTGGCAAGCTCTTAGGGTCCCGACCCTCATTTTAAGCCACTCCCCCTTAGACACTGGATTACCTACCCTAAGCTCATAATAATAATTAATCTCAACAGTACCATACAGGTACCACCATCAGAATTTAGTTCCACATAAGGCCAACAGGAACACACATTGGTTCACGAACCTAACACCAAATAAACACCCACACACGAGCTTAAGGAAAACAGTTGGGGAAAGATAATCAAAAAGATACTAATCGCAAAGAAAAAGAGAAATATAATGACATAATACACACCCCCAGCCTCTGGTACATTTCCCTAGGAGCTAACATAGTTTCCCAGAATAAACCCAAAAGAATAATACATCTTAAACAGGGAAAATACACGATAATCAACAATAGAAACCAAAACATTAACTACCAATTAATAGATCTTATTAATTAATAATTAAAGACAATACTAATTAATATTAGATTAATTAATATCTAAACTAATTTCTTTAGAAAAAAATCAAGTCTAAACACCCAAAGTTTATTTTAACATTAATTAATATTGAATTAATATTAAAATAAATTTAATCAATACTTAAAAACTAATAAAATTAAAACATATATAAAAAATTGATTTAAAATAACGTATTTAATTAATAATAATAATAAAAAAGTTAATTTTATATTAAATTAAATTCAAAATAAAATTAATTTAATTAAAAAAATAACATATATTTGGGGGGGATGTACCCGCACCCCAATGCCAAGGGAGGCAGGCCCCCCAATGGCTGTCATCGACAACCTAGCTGCCATGAGCAACTCGCTGTGAGGGCGGGGGGAATGGAACCCCTGCCGCCTCCAAATATTTTATTTAAAAAAAAAAACCTTTTTAAAAATATACTAACTTTTATAAAACAAAATACATAAACTCTTTTTTGATTTAAACTTAAAAAAATATATATAGAACACAGTTCTGAAAAAAAACAGCAGTATGATAAGATTTCTTTCTCGTTTTTAAAAAATAGTAATTTTAAACTAATTACTACAACTAAAACTATAAAGTTTATAGGGAGAAAAATACACATTAAAAATCCTTGGCCTTCTAATCAAATGAGTTATAATTACTAACTCAGATTTGGAAAAAACCTCAAGAACACAAAACATAATTTTCTAAAGATAATTCCTAAATTTACAAAAATTCACAGATTTTGATTAACTAGACCGTTTACTACCAATGTGAATCCACATGATTGTTCCTAATCCCTCCTAGGATATACAAAATAAGTTTCAAACAAAACCCATCTACCAAAACTAATCTAAATGTAAAATTACAACTTTCCTAACAAAAGATTTATAATCAAACATACACCTACAAATTTCGATTTAGAATCCTACCTCAAAACCCTGACAATTCTGAAATCGCTGATCTAGCAGTACACAAACAAGCTTTCCAGATTGCTCTTCAAACTTCAGAAACTCCTCCTTAGCAAGATTCAAAGCTCAAATCCCTTCACTTGTGTGTTCTTGAGAAGAGCTAAAAAATCTCCTAAAATAGAAAACAAAACTACTAACCTAGGGTTTAAGTAACTCCAATTGACTTTGGAGTCAAAAGATTTGATTTACAAAAATAATTCATCTTTATCCTCCAAAAGACAACTTTAAATTCAATTTTGAACTTTAAAAGTTTATTTCACATTTTAATAAAAGTAATGAATTCACTCAAATCAATTAACTCAACAAAGGTATATCAACTAACTTTTATTGATCAAATACCCCCTTGATTAATTATTTAGTAATTACATGATTTAAATAAATATAACATTGATAACATACGATCCAATTTCTATTTTAACATGAATAACCTTAAACCAAGCATACAACCTGAAAACCTGACATAACCAAAATAAGAAAAGCTCAGACCCAAGGAAAGGTTCCCGAATTCACGTCAGTTGACAGATTTTGAAGGGTGAAGACACATAATCTTGTCCACTAATTAGGACAATAAAAGGTTTAAGTTAGGGCTTTGGACCTATTCATTATTTCCCCCCTCTTACCACTGAAACGTTGTGATAGGGCACACTCACTCCTACCAATTCAGGGAAGACGATGCCCAATACCCGCAATCTTGTCATCACAAAGATGAACATGTGCATACATATAATATGTAATAAGCAATGTTTGAGAATGGTAGGTCGTGTGGGTCTTGCATGCAAGTAACTACGACCTTGTCTCATACCATAAAATCGCATTATACATAAAGTAAAGAATACATACGATCCATGTGCATATAAATAGGGTGTTAGTATTATCAGTACTACATAACCATAAATGTAATCATAACATGAGATAAACATTATAAAAGTGCTCATAAGTCTAACTGTAATAATATTAAATCACGCAAAATCCATAGTTCTTACTAACTGAAATGTAGTGAAAAGTCATACAATATCAACTGCATATAGAACTAGAGTAATCGATGCACACGTGCAAGTGGCCAAAAGAGTTTAAAAAAATAAACTAAAAGCTACTAAAGGGTAGGCACTACACCAAGAAATACAGTTGGTGACACCTCATCTAATGGATTAGGTGATTCCACCAGCCCCACCTAAGAAATACAAGTATGGAACCACACTCTACAAAGCTATATTTTACATCAGTTCCAACATTCATTGATAATATGCCAAATTAGCATGAATGAAGATGCACTATGGTATTACATGTTATGTCTTGTGAGTCAAGTCTCATCGGTCAATAAAAACCAAGCATAAATTGCACATCGGTAAACATGGAAAATAACAACAAAGTTAACACTACATACCGAGCATCATTGATGTACATGTGAAAAGAACAACTGAGTTGACACTTACCCTGAGCATTGTATATTCACCGAGTTGAAGACTTTGGTGAGTTACCCGAGCATCTCTGTTTCGTTGACCGAGGGGTAGCTAATGTATTTAATGCATCACTTAGGGTATTCTCTATAAATAGGGCAATGAGAGCTCATTTCATTCACCCAGCAATAAAGAGCAATAGCAGAGAGAAGAAAAGTGATTCAGAGTGAAAAGATTGCAGAGTGATTCACAACAGATTCAAAGCTACACCATCAAATTTTGTGCACTCACAACGAACATCCAATGAGTATCTAGACTCACCAAGCTAACAGTTTATTTGCAAAGAAGACCTAAAATTATCAAACAATGGAAACCACTTCATAGGTCATGAAGATCAAGAATGCAAAGGACAAAAAGATTGCCTTGATAAAGAACTCAACCTGTGAGGAACCCAAATACAAGTTTTTCCCTGAGGTTGTTGCTCAAGCCGATGAAAAAGGAGCATTTTCAAGTATCCCTCCTAGGGTTTTTCTAGTTGAAGATATCCGTGCATACATCCACTGCAAGATTGCATAGATTGGAGATTTGGAGATTGTGGAAGCTTACAAGAAACTATGCAAGGATGGAAACCTAAGGGAAGAATACAAACACATTAAGGTGAAAGGGTAAACCAATTCCCTACTGTTCTCGAGAGATCTCAAAACTGAATGGATACACATAGTACTTAGCCGAGTGCATGATGGAAGGATGTGGTTGGATGAACCAAAACTTGTCACAAAGGATGTGATTCATGTAGTGACTGGTTATCCGATGACTGAGAAGGAAAAATCCCTAAAATACCCTTCACGTCCCGACATTGAAAAGATAACTGGAGCCGAATGGAACGACAAAGGTCTGAAAGTTAATTCAATCACCGACCCTGAGATGAAATTCGGTGCATATGTGATTAGATACAAGATATTCCAAGCTAGCAGAATGAACAACATTGCATGTGGAGCAGTTAACACTACATATAAAATTTTGAAGAAGGGACTAAAACTAGACCTATCCGAGCTTCTACTGAAGCAACTAGAAGAGAACATGAGAAAAATTAGATCAGCTTGATCTAATACAAGTAAGTTCGGTTCCCTCCTTATGTGCACATTATTCTATTTACAAAAATTATTTCCTTCAGTCGGTAATGTCACTTGGGACACAAACCGACCTATCATTGCACAAATTAGTGATTTCATTAAGTCACTAGGAGATAAATCTACACCTTTAATGGATGAATACTTCACAACATTCAAGGATAGGATGCAAAAGAAAATGAGAATCCCTGCTCAATTAGTGGAGAAATACAAGGATGAGATATGTTTTATAGTGGAGACTAACACCACTCTCATCAAACCCACACAACTGAGAACAACATGGTTACTACCATTGGACTATGAAATTGACATCGATCAGGCTACAAAGGCTATTGAAACTTGCTGAATGAGCCAGTGGATAAAACATTGAAAAGATTTGGCACATATGAGGAAGCCAAGTCAAGAATCAAGACTGGTTTAGTTGTCAAGAAAATAGACAGGAAAAATACAAAAATAATGAATACACTTCAGAAGAAACTATCGGTAAATGATGAAAAGTTGGAACAACAAGTAGATATCACTGAGGAATAGTCACCCATCGGTGACGATAAAGAATTAAGCGACTCAGAGTCTACCAAATCAGATGCACAACCAGCCTAGAAATCAAGAGTTACTGAAGTAACAACCGCATCTAGAACAAGAAGCAAGACAAAAAAATAGGTAGACTCACCACCCTCGAAGAAAGGAATTGTGAGAAATTATCAGAAAAGAAAGAATACATCCTCAACTAGGCAATCAACACTAAAACAAAGAAGGAGATATTTAATACGAAAAGAAGATAAGGATGACACTGAAGCAGATGAGAGAGAACAAAGAATCCAAGCAGAAAAGGCTAAAATACCTAAGACAATTGATGAAATTGCTGAGTCAATCATCAAAATAGGCAATATACAACATCCCAATATTAGACAATGGGTAACTCTGTCTACCAAGATTCAGAATAAAATAGAAGAAGCCATCATTAAGGAAATGATTGCTTACAAGTATGTGCCTATACAATTCACCAATAAGATTCCACAGGAGCTGCAAGACAAAATATCAGCTAGGTGGACATATGCATTGCATATGGAAAGACAAATGAGGGAGAAATCCCTAGCTACATTCATGCTCGACTCCATAGTTGAAGAAATTGATGAAACAATGTAGGAGCATGCAAAGAAGTTTTCTGCAAAGACAAGAGCATACAAAGTACTACAAGACAAGTTAGAAGAGATTGATATAGAAATCAATAAGATTTGGACACAAATCTTTAATCCACCCAAGCAGGTACTGGTTCTAACCGAGACTGCACACAACAAGGAGAAGGAGGCCACACTGAGCCCTGAACACATTTTCATCAATGACACCAAGGATGTAAATCCCATTGACTTGACCATAAAGGCAAGTAAGGTCATGGATGATATGCCTCAAATATTTCAATCATTAGGGGAAACACCAGACATAACCATACAAGATGTCACTCAAGAAGATCCTACTGATGAAGCCAAGGCAGATGAAGATTCCACCACTGTCACTGAGCCAATAAATGAAAAGGGCACTACTGATGTAGCACATGCACTTATACTAGGTAAAATGCATTACTTGATACAAGATATCAATGTAATGACTAAATCACATCAGACACCACCGGAGCCTGATGCAAACATACCAAAGGACAAAGGTGATGAACATGGGGAGAAGAAAGATACAAATGAAGAGAAGAAGGATACAAGTGGAGAGGAAAAACAAAGTGATGCACCTACTAAGAATACTTAAGAGAAAGACAAGGCTGCAGATCATGAAAAGGTTGAAGTAGAGATGTCTACCACCAACCAACAGGTACAGACTGAGAAGCATACCAAAGACACCACACTTATCAAATAATCGCCAAAAGAAACATAGCAAGAGAATGATCTTGCTATAATCCTTCATTCCCCTGCTTCCAGCAACATTCAAAAGAAGATGAAGACCAAGAAAGGAAGAAAACCAGTAATACTTGATGAGATAATAGACATACCCGACTGTGATCCAAGGACACTGGATCTTGACTCATTATCAAGGTATGGAGAACTATGCAAAAGAAAATAAATACATGACAAGCTCATAAAGGAGCACAAGAATCCACAATTCCTTGAAACAACCAAGGAAATCCTATTGCAAGTAGTACAAGACACACAGATCGATCAAACTACACCAATCATTGATCAACTAGCAGTTCACAGAGTAAACCGAGCACAATAGTTCATAGAGTAAACCGAGCACCAGTCTACCGAGAGAGTATTATTCTTGAGAAAAGAAGACCTTATATATGCGTCAGCTAAAGCATTTTAGTCTTTAAAATAGATTTGTGCTTAGCTGGACAACCATTTTTTGTGGATCAAAGAAAGTTTCAATTGAGGATATAATTAGTTTAGCTGATTTTACTCATGCAAACTAGGAGATCAAGGTCAAGTTGTAAACCTTTGATCATTAGAGTTTTCAAGAAAAGCGTGAAACCTAATTAGGTCAAAATATTGTATATGTAGATGTAGTAATCAATCAAGAATATGTGGGTTGTAGCCGTAGAAGGACATCTATGGATCAAACAGACAGTTTCATGTAGAAGGATAGATAAAGAAGAATTCAATTATGAAGAACTACATTCAAGGCTACTGAGAAGAATAGAGGTATTATCCATCACAATAGGTGATATACAATTTTGTGAACTTAATGGATCTATAATTAGCAATTCAAGATTGTAGGCTATCAGGTCATCTATATTTTTGTCTAGTCTCTAATAATTGTAGCAAACAAAAAAAATCCTTCAAGAAGGTGGACTTAACAGTCTTATTGTATATCTCTTAACCGAGTGCACACATATATTGTGTTGCTAAAATATCTTAACCGAGTAGACTTAACAAGTCTAACATGTTACTCCTAACAGGGTAAGATCATTAGAAGTGATCAAAACTTGTAGCCTTAATCGACACCTTCCATTCTGTAGATAGTGAAGCTTTGTGGGTTTCATTCCCACCATAGTTTTTACCTTCTAACAGGGGTTTTTTGCATTATCAATTATTGTGTCATGTGTAAATGAGTTTCATGAATGTTTCTATGTTTTTTTACATGCACTTACATTTATGTTATGATATTACATGCATGGAGTAGAAAAGATACAATGGTTGGTTATGAAAGAAATGATTACTAAGGTTTAAATTGGTAAAAGTTTTTAAGGGTACTCATTCACCCCTCCCCTCTCAGTACTCACCCTTCCATTATTCCAATACACCCTGACCTTGTGTGATCTAAAATGGTGCATTCTCCTCTTCTTCTTCTTGACCTAAAATTTTCTCAAGATTCTTAACTATCTTCTTTCTTTTTCTCTCCTTGGTTGTAGCCTTCAAGCCCATGGTTATATTATATTTGGCTTCTTCATACCTACCAAATGTCTTATCATTTTTGTCAATTTCTCCTGATATTAAAGTTGTGATTTCTACAGACGTTTCATCAATATTTACCTCATAAGGCAATGGTCTCAACCATGCTACCCTTGGTACTATAGTTTGTACATATGTAAAATCAATATCAACAAGGAAACATACATCATCATAATGTTTCTCTAGTAATGATACATGGATTTTTCTCCTTAACCTCATTTTCTTCTTGAATTCAGTAAAAGTAATTTTTCATAATATTATCAAAGTTTTCTCCTAATTGTTGAATAAAATCATTTATCTATATTGTCACTGGTCGGTCCTAACTCTAGACAACATCTCCTAAGGTAGGAAAAGTGTTTTTCATTTAGAAAAATATACAAACTATTAGGGATCCAAACTTACACATTGAATTCTCCGCCTTCCTGATTGATGATAAATTCTTTGCTAGTTGAGTCATATGCAGCTCGACAAGATCATATGTATGGTCCTTCTTGACTATCTTCCATGCCTGGTCTACTATAATAAAGGGAACACTATCCAATCTATTTGAATGATATAAATTGTGTACTATCACCCTTATTGCAAAGTCGATTTTAAGATCTGTGACTATAGAGATTGTCATACCTCGTTTGTTCCATTCTGCCATAATGTTTTCTTCAATCACTTCCTTACTTTGACATCACATAGTTCTCTTTCCTTATAGAATAGGGTATCCAATAACTCGGTGAATGATTTCCTTGGTGATTCTTATTGTCCCATTCTCCAACCATAAACTCATATCATGAACTCTGATTAGAACTATTCTAATCCATTCAACTTTGAAGTCACGAGGGAAGTCTAGGGCACAAACTAACCCTTTGTCGACAATGCGTTGGTGTTCAGCCTTCAACACTCCATTTGTGCATATTTGTTTATGTGCTTGTCTCAGCTCATAATATCTAATCTCGCTAACTTTGCACATGTAGCATGCCCTCACATCTTGAATCATTAAAACCTTTGGTGAGATCAATGACAGGGCTCTCGAGAGATCTCCCTTAATCGCAATCTCAGGTATAGATCATAAATTCAGCGGTTCACATACATTACTCTTGACCAATTAAAAATTATTTACCTCCTTGTCTTGATTCTTCACTCTAACAGATGAACTGGTAGCCATTTACTTAAACTAGGGTTTGTAAAATAAATTCTAAGTAACTTGACAATAACGGGTCTACGCTTCACATTATTTGCTAATGATACAAAGTTGAATCTTCACATAATTCACACAAATCAAACTTTAGTCACCTTTGAATCACTCTGCAAATTCTCTAATCTCTTTGTGAAATTAAAATGAAGAGAAAAATCCATTATATAGACTCGAACGGTCAAATTAGGTCTTCAATAAATGCTTCATACAATAGTAAGTGAAAACCAACTTTCTCGGTCCTTGTGTAATAGCTCGGTTAACTCATTCCATCACTTTGTCAAAATTGTGAATCGGTCATTGCTAACACTTCCAAAATTAACTCGGTCAATATATCAGCTCGGTCATTATGGGGGCTCAGTAAATACTAATACTGATGCTCGACACCAATTGTGCATATCAATTCTTTTCTCAGTTCGTGCCTTAGATTTGTCCTAAGGCATCTTAAATTATGCAGATATGAACTTTAATACATCTAATGTTAGTAACTAGTGTTAAATATAGCATTTGAAAAAATAGTTCCTTACATACCTTCTTTGCTTAATTGGAAGTAGTGTGATCACCTGATCCATTGGATTGGGTGATCTCAGGTTCACTGGTTCCACTATTGCTCACTTCTTCTTTCTTTCTCCATGTCTGATTCATCTGGTTCTTTATCTGATCAATAGTAGGTGCTGGTGCTCTGGTCCTACAGTCTCTCCTTGTATGACCAATATTGTGACAGCTATAATAGACCAAAATTCCATTCATCCAACTCTTGGATTTACCTCTAAAGTGTGTCCTTATACAATTTTATGCAATATGACCATATTCACCACAATAATGACAACTATGCCTTGTATTTTAATCCCAATTGAATGTGTTACCTTTCCTAGGTGCATTTCCTTGTTTCTTGGATGTCCACTTAGATTTTGCATTGGATCTGCAGTCTTTGGTTCTATGACCATACTTATGGAAATTGTAACAATGTCCTTGAAATCTAGGTGAAGTAGGTGTAATTCTAGTCTTTTACCTGCATTCATGTGCTTGATGTCCATGCTTCTTACAGTTAAAGAAATATCCATTGAATTTAGGCTTAGGATTGGACTTACCATTCTTTCTTCAGAATTTTTTTTTGTGTGTACTAGTTTCCCATAATGATGACATGTTTTTTTGTTGTTCTTCGGCTTTACATTCCTCTGTTCTCCACTCTTTGATCATTATCCTCCTTCAGTAGGTGATAAGTGCTTGGTATGGCCAATTCCAGAGGTGTCATTGGTCCTTCTTGGTGATCTCATCAGTTCCTCAAAGTATCTCATGGCTTCATTAGGTTTGTTCATCCTCTCAATGAGTTCCCTTTTAGATCTTAACTCATTTTTCAGTTGATTGTTCTCTGATCTTAGATATGTAATTTCAATGTCTTTCCTGTTCACCTCTTGGTTTACAAATAAAAGTTGGTTGACCATGTCTAATTGATTGTTTGTGAACTTCTACACATCACATGTCCTTTCATCAAGTCTAGTAGCCATTTGTCTCTTCTCTTCTTCTACCATTATCTTATCTTCCTCAGCTTTCTTTTTTTGATCAATCACCTCACATAGTGTTATTGATTGAGTTTCCTATTCTATCTTTAGACTTGTGACTCATTCTTTCAGTGTTTTTTTTTCTCCAATAGATCTGCAACTACTGCATTACTTTCTTTGGAATTTCTATTATCAATTAGACCTTCAATGTCTTCTTCTTTATATTGAGTGTCATTTAGCTGAGTTGCCAATTCTTTCCTTTCCTTTAAGTATTTCTGTTGGAGATTTGCTTTTATGCAAATAGTTGACTGTATGTTTGTCATTGATGACAACATATAGTATACATCAGTGTACTGTATTCACCTTTCAGTATGGATATGTTGAAGCCTTGCACAATTATTTTTATGTTTTAGACATAGTTATTATACCATGTTCATACACGTAGATTCAGAAGTTTAGTTACAGTTGAGTTATGTTACTCTGTTTGGTAGCCACAGTTTCAGAGGACTATTTTCAGAAAGCCGACAATAATTTTATTGATTCTTCAGTTGCACCTATCTATGAGATATGCGTGTTTAGATTCATGTTTAGTTATGATAGCAAATACGCTAATCATGTTTCATCCGAAGCATGAAATTTGGGTAATTTTGGCGGAGCCGACTATGTGAAGCGATGCATCTATTAATTTTGAGTTGTGCGGTTCTAATTATGTTGCATGCTTAGTTTAGCTGACAACAGAAACATTGAAGGGATTCCTACAGTCGACGTGATCATATCTTTTCGAGAAGATACATATAGTAGTTCATTTGAGATCACTAAGTGTGAATGATAAGAAAAGAGACAGAAAAAGAACATAGCAGAATGCTAGTTGTTATGGGACAATAAAACCATTTCATTCATCAGATAAAGATCTATGTGAAGAATCAGAGAGTGCATACAATTCACTGCAACTGATCAAGACAGTAGGTCTACTCAAACAGTTCATTATTAGATATAGTGTATATCTATTTAACTAAAGGTTGCAACCTTCATCATTTTAGAAGTGTGCTTTTGGACAGTGTGTCCTCACCCCTAACAGGGTTCTTTGTAAAAGACTCCTAACAGGGTCTGACCCTTAACCAGGTCACTGTACTTATTGCATTGTAAAGATCAACTCCTAACAGGGTTGTAAGATCTTCTAACATGGATTATTATACTCAAGTACATTTCTTTGTGGGTGCTAATTCCCACTAGGGTTTTTACCTATTTTGGTTTCCCTGTAACCAAAATTGTGGTGTTCTATTTTGTGTTATCTTATTGTGTATATGCTTAATGATATTCTATACTTGATTGGAGAAAATAATTAAAACTAGATGATAACTGATTCACCCCCCTCTCAGTTATCCCTTGGAACTATTCCAATAATTGGTATCAGAGCCAAGTACCTTGGAGAGAAAGCCTAACAGCTTAAGGTAGATAAAATGGTGTACTTTAGGAAAGAGATTCCTAAGCTTAATGGAGAGAATTATCTTGTTTGGAAGAAAAAAAATGATAACACATCTTTAGTGCGTTGGTTTTGAGATCTATGAGGTTGCTACTCACGCAATTGATGTTCCTACCTTGAAAGAACTTGTAGAAGAAGACTCTACTAATAAACAAAAGGAAGTATTCACCCAAAATGCAATTTCCAAAGAAGCCCTAATCAGTGTCTTATCTGAAAGTGAATTTTTTGAGATCAAGAAGGCAGACAAAGCATATTCAATATGGAAATACCTAGAAGACATGTTTGAAGGAGACATCCAAGCCAATAATGCACGTAGAAATACATGGAAGAAAAGATACAAAAATTTAGAGATGCTACCTGAAGAAAACATCAAAGCTTATAATCAAAGGATTATTGAAGTAGTCTCAGGAATCAGGAACAATGGTGGAGAAATTTTAGAGGAGATATAATGGATAAAATGATGAATACATTGACAAAAAATTATGAAAGAAAGATAAAAATCTTGGATGAAACCATTCAATTCTCAAAGGACTTCGAAAAAGAAACCTTGATCAGCAAAATATTTGTATTTGAGATATCAAGATTGAAGACAGAACCTAAAATTGAAACAGCTTTCAAAGCCTCAGTCCAAATCCTTGAGCATCTCTAGTAATATTGAGAAAGAAGAAGTTGATACAGAACTAGAAGAAATCATTGCTATGATTTCTAAGAAAGAAAGGAAAGGTAAAGGAAAATATGTAGGACATCTACCATTCAAATGTTTTTCATGCAATAAAGTTGGCCACTTTGTGTCCAAGTGTCCTACAAGAGTCAAGAATTTCAGATCAGATTACAAACCCAAATATACCAAGGAATGCTATCATGCTGAAGATGGTGTGACTGATGATGATTCAAGAGAAGATGAAATTAGATTTGTTGCAATTAAAGTTAATGAAAAGATGATTGATGAAATAGAAATTGAAGATGAAAAGAAAGCACAAGAATTGGCTTTAGTTTCACAAGCAAACATCAAAATAGATTGGATCATAGATAGCAGGTGTTCACATCACATGATAGGAGACAAAGATAGATTTGTACACCTAGATAAGTACAAAGGTAGCATGTTTAGATTTGGAGATAAAACTCCCAAACCTCTCATAGGTAGAGGATCCATCACCTTAGATGTAAAGAACAAGACAGATAATGTTCTATATGTTGATGGTTTACATCATAACTTACTAGGTGTTGGACAGTTGTGTGATAAAGGATATCAGTTAGAATTCAAAAACAACAGGTGAATTATTAACAAAAAAGGAGGCATGATTGCATCAGGTTCAAAGACCAAAGGTAATGTTTTCAGCTTAACTCCGAAGTAAATTGTTTTGTTGCAAAAGTGGATGACAGTTGGTTATGGCACAAAAGACTTTGTCATATCAATTTTGACAATATAGTAAAGATAAGCAATGTAAAGGAAATAAGAGACCTTCCTAGTATTGAAAGACCAGTTGATACTATGTGCTGGGAATGTGTGATGCGAAAGCATGTGAGGAACTCATTCAAAAGAAAATAGAACTTTGTAGAAAACAAATTAGATCTAGTTCATACAGACTTATGTGGACCTACTCAAACAAGATCATACTATGGTGAAAGATATTTCATTTTTTTTGTTGATGATTTCTCCAGAATGATGTGGGTTGTGTTCTTGAATGACAAATTTGAAGCTTTTGAGAAGTTCAAAATATTCAAAGCTAAAGCTGAAAATGAGTCTAGATTAAAGATAAAATGTCTGAGATCTGATAGAGGAGGAGAGTTCACCTCTGACAAGTTTCTTGAGTAATGCAAAGAACATAGGATCAAAAGACAACTAAGTGCACTTAGAACCCCTCAACAAAATGGAATTGCAGAAAGAAGAAACAAGATAATACTTGACACAGTGTGCACCATCATGATTGAAGGAAAATTTGTGCACACCTATTGGAGAGATGCAGTCAATACAACATTCTATACTATCAACATAATTCAACTAAGACCAGGTGTAGACAAAACACCTTATGAACTTTGGTTTGGTAATGTACCTACAATAAAATAGTTCAGAATCATTGGAAGCAAGTGCTACATCAAGAGAGATGATGGTGTTGGTAAATTTAATGCTAGAAGCGATGAAGGTATTTTTCTTGGTTACTCTACTAAGAGCAAAACTTACAAATGTTTTAGTTTAAGGTTGAAGAAAATCATTGAAAGTGCACATGTGAAGATTGATGAGAAGTTCATTATTCAAGAGAGATATTATGAATATGCACCTATGATTGAAGATGAACCTAGACCTATCCATAAAGAAACAGTTATTGAAGAATTTTTTGACTGTATTGATGTATCATGCAATAACCCTGAACCAAGTCAAGAAGAATCATAGATGAGAGTGTCACACCTAAAATATCAAAATACATATCTAAATACCATTCAAAATAAGATATCATTGGAGATCAGAGCAGTAAATTTTTGACAAGATCCAGAGCAAAAGGTTCAACCGTTGATGAAGAGGTATGCTTACTTTCACAAATTGAACCCTTAAGTGTTGAAGATGCGTGTAATGATTCTGATTGGAAAAATGCAATGCAAGAAGAATTAGATCAAATAAATAAGAATGACACATGAGAATTGGTCCCTAGACCTTGTGACAAGAACGTGATTGGAACTAAGTGGATATTCAGAAACAAAATGAATGAAGATGGGATAGTGATAAGAAACAAAGCAAGATTGGTATGTAAAGGGTATCCACAAAGAGAAGGAATTGACTATTCTGATACATTTTCCCCTATGAGCAGACTGGAAGCTATAAAGTTGTTTTTAGCCTATGCAACATTCAAGAACTTCAAAGTATATCAGATGGATGTCAAGTCAGCATTTCTAAATGGTGACTTGAAGGAAGAAGTTTACATAGAGTAGCCTGAAGGATTCAAAATTTCAGACAAACCAGACATGGTATGCAAACTAAAGAAAGTCCTCTGTGGACTTAAACAGGCCCCAAGAGCATGGTATGAGAGACTTGATGGCTTCTTAACAAAGATTTTATTAAAAAAGGGAGCATAAAATTGCAACTTATTCATCAGAGAGACACCTGAAGGATTATTAATTGTTTCTATCTTTGTTGATGACATTATTTTTGGAGGTAATGACAAGCTTAGTGGAGAATTTTCCAAAGAGATGCAGAGTGAATTTGAAATGAGCATGATTGGACCTATAAAAAACTTTTTGGGATTAAATGTAAAGCATACAGAGAGAGGTATATTCATAAATTAGTCTAAATATGTGAAGTGGATATTGGAGACATTCAAAATGGAAGATTGCAAGCCAGTAAGCACTCCTATGATAACATGAAGAAAGCTTTCTAAAAATGATGACTCCACTACAGTCGACAAAACACTTTACAAGTCAATGATTGGAAAACTAATATATCTCACTCAATCTAGACCAGACATTTCTAATACAGTTGGCATTGTTGGGAGATTTGCAGCTGAACCTAAACAGAATCACCTAATGGAAATATAAAGAATATTCAGATATTTAAAGGGAACTATAGACTATGGTTTATGTTATCCTGATTCAGAAAATGTAGAACTTCATGTATACACAGATGTAGATTGGGTAGGTTGTGTTGATGAAATAAAGAGTACATCAGGAGGAGAAATATTTCTTGGAGACAGGTTGGTTACTTGGACAAGAAAGAAGAAAAACTATATTTCTCAGTCAACAATAGAAGCTAAGTATGTAGTAGCCGCATTGAATTGTTCAAAAAGGGTGTGGATCAAACAGATGATTAAAGACTTTGGATTTCAGATCAATTATCCTATTGTCATTCATTGTGACAATACCAGCACCATTAACATGTCAAAGAACCCTTTGATGCACGCGAAGACAAAACACATAGAAATAAAATATCATTTTTTAAGAGAAAAATTTGCAGAAAGAGAAGTGAAGTTGGATTATGTGAGCACCAAAGCTAAGTTGGAAGACATATTTATGAAACCTTTATCAAAAGATACTTTTGAGTATCTCAGGAAAAAGCTGGGAGTAATTCCCTTTCCTGAGTTTGATTAGAACTCACAGAAAATGCATCGGTCCTTAGTGACTGATGAGTGGTTGACTACTCTACTTCTAGAGTAGTACTTGTGCTTATTTGTATTTAGCATCCTTTTCCATTGATGTCAAAGGGGGAGTATATAGTAAGGGGGAGCATATACTCTGGGGGAGTATATATTCATGAAAATAAAAACACAGTCAAAGGAGATGCAACAGTGAAGAGGAACCTTTGATGAGGATATTGTGAAGATTATAAAAAGAAAGAAGACACTTTTGGATTGATGGTGTTTTTAATCATATGTTTCCATCAATGTCAAAGGGGGAGATTGTTGGAGATTTGCTTTGGTGCAAATAGTTAACTGTATATTTGTCATTGATGACAACATATAGTATATAGCAGTGTAATGTATTCACCTTTTAGTATGGATATGTTGAAGCCTTGTGTGGTTTATTTTATGTTTTAGACATAGTTATTATGCCATTTTCATACACGCAGATTCAAAAGTTTAGTTATAGTTGAGTTATGTTACTCTGTTTGGTAGCCTCAGTTTCAGAGGATTGTTTTTAGAAATCCAACAGTAATTTTATTGATTCTTCAGTTGCGCCTATCTATGGGATATGCATGTTTAGATTCATGTTTAGTTTTAAGTTAAAGATAATTAAGCAAATGTGCTAATCATGTTTCATCTGAAGCATGATGTTTGGGTAATTTTGGTGGAGCCGACTATGTGAAGCGATGCGTCTATTAATTTTGAGTTGCGCGGTTCTAATTATGTTGTGTGCTTAGTTTAGCCGACAAGAGAAAAATTGAAGGGATTCCTACAGCCGACGTGATCATATCTTCTGGAGAAGATACATGTAGCAATTTATTTGAGATCACTAAGTGTGAATGATAAGAAAAGAGACAGAAAAAGAATAGAGTAGAATGCTAGTTGTTTTGGGAAAATAAAGCCATTTTATTCATCAGATAAAGATCTATGTGAAGAATCAGAGTGCATACAATTCACTGGAACTGATCAAGACAACAGGTCTACTCAAACAGTTCATTATTAGATAGTGTATATCTGTTTAATTGAAGGTTGCAACCTTCATCACTTTAGCAGTGTGCTTTTGGATAGTGTTTCCTCACCCCTAATAGGGTTATTTGTAAAAGACTCCTAACAGGGTTTGACCCTTAACCAGGTCACTGTACTTATTTCATTGTAAAGATCAACTCCTAACAAGGTTGTAAGATCTTCTAACAAGGATTATTATACTCAAGTACAGTTCTTTGTGGGTGCTAATTCCCACCGGGGTTTTTACCTATTTTGGTTTCCCTATAACCAAAATTGTGGTGTTCTATTTTGTGTTATCTTATTGTGTATATGCTTAATGATATTCTATACTTGATTGGAGAAAAGAATTAAAACTAGCTAATAACTGATTCACCCCCCCTCTCAGTTATCCCTTGGGACTATTCCAAAAATTTCTTCAATTCCTCTCTTGCTATCTCAAGATTTTGTAGTGCAAGATGGATGTCAATCTTCTGATTCTCTATAACCTTTCCCAACTTATAAATCTCCATCTCCAAGATCTTAACTCTCAAGTGGTTAGACTTCTTCAAAGATAATAAAGCTCTAATACCAATTGTTGGAAGTCTTATATGGGAAAGAAAGATACTGAGGGGTGGGGGGGTGAATCAGGATATATAAAATTTCACACTTCTAAAACAAACTAATTCAACATGTATATATAAAATTTAACTCCATTACTATAATAGATCTAACTACTAATCACACATCCATGATAAACACAAAAAAATTGTTTGGTAACCTAGAAACCCTTGAAAGGTAAAACTGGGGTTGGGATGACACCCACAAATCTTCACTACTGCAGTAACAAAGTGTGTCTATTAGTGTAACCACCTAAATTTGGTCTGTTCGAATATAGACCCTATTTTCCCTAAGTGTGATTATACCCCCAATTATGTCATGACAATGTTACTTTGGCATAATTCTTTTTTTAAATCAAATTTAATGTCCTAGGTAATTGTTATCACTAAATTATATTAACTATTATAGCCATATGATTCAAATCAATTCAAACCATTTTAATCAAAACAAATTCAAACATGGCTATAGTATTTAATTATAAAGGAATTAAATAAACCCCTAAATCAATTAACCACTTGAAAATAACCCATTCCCCTAGCTTATTTAATTTAATTAAAATGGCTATAGTCCCCTTAATTATTAAAAAGAAATAAGATGCTTAAATAATTAATTCCTATATTTTAAATGAATTAAATAAGTTTAATTCATTTCATTTATATTCCCTTAAACCCCAACCTAACCTATTTCAACCACTTCTACCCTGGGTTCTAACCCATCTCAA
>MU225029.1:1053511-1064569 GCA_018584345.1 Thuja plicata | reverse complement strand
AACCCACCTCCTAATATTGTCACATTCCATTAAGGAATGATTAACAACTCAACCCACTTGAGAAAGTCAACTTTCTCAAGCATGACTTCTCTAAGGACCAACTTGCCAAGTTGAGCCTTACACCCTCACATGCCTCTTAAATGAATTTCATTAATGGATCATTAATGGATATTCTCTCTTGCCCATCCCTCATTAATGCCGAAGGCATTAATGGTTCTTACACCTCATTAATGACCTTAGGGGATCCATTAATGAACCTTGTCTCCCCTCCCTCTCTCCCATTCCTCTATAAATTGAAGGGATTTAGAGCTCATAAGAGGCCTCAAATTTCAAATAGTAGTGTTGTTATGCCAAGATTTTGAAGGAATCTCAAAGCATTGTTATGCTACCCATTCCTTCCTAGCTTCATACACATTTCATAGTTACTTTCTTACATAGTTATAATTCCCATTTTAGACTAATATGCATGCTTAAATAGTTAAATAGTTTGTTTTAAACTCAAATCTTTCACTCTAGGTTGTTTATGTCACTGGTGTTAGCATAATCTGAGGGCTATTATGTTATTTTCTACACTCATCCTAGTTAGAAAGCAATAGGTCGATGTTAGGGTTTTATATGCTCATTAACCCTTGTTTCTCAATAACAGAATAACTTATTGAAGTGTTGTGTTGCAGGTAACAGGTGCACAAATATACACACACATTTTTGGCACCCACTGTGGGGTCCGATTTCCAACTTGGCCTCATTTTAAACTAATTTTTCACTAATTTGCATGCCTAGGAATCTATTATAGGGTCATTTTTGGTCATTCAGGATCGCATCCAGGATACGCCCTCGCACCGCAGCAAACGAGGCTTGCATCTGAGATTTCCCAGATCATTTTTCATTTAGGATCACATCTAGGGAGCATTTAATCACATTTGTTAAGTAAAGCCGCTTCTGATTTTGTGTCATTTTCTGTCTTTCTGGATCGCATATGGTGAAAATTTTAGTGAACTACATTGCCTAACCACTAACGTTTGTGTGTTTGACTTCTTTGATCTTTTGAATAGCTTAACAATTGTTTGCGGGTTGACATTGATGATTTTTCATGGGAGTTGCTACATAACAAACTAACTCAGTTTTTCAGGTTGCCCAACCCCCATCTTGACCTCTATTTACTTGCTTTGAAAACTAATGAACATTTTCCAATCTATCACTAAACTGACTAGAGGACTATGCTCTTTTCCTTTTAAGGAAAATCAGAAACTCACACATTAGTTTATGGGTTGAACATAATTTGGAGTTAATTAAACAAGCAATCACATCGTATAATTATTTTGGGATCAGTAAATGAACGACACAAATCACTAAATCTTGTGGATCAAAGAACAAGTTCAACTGATAATTCATTTTTGGGACACAGAAATTGAACAAGCAAACTCACTAAATATTGTCGCTAAATGAACAAGGCAAATCTACTTTCAAGTATAGTGTTTTCATTAAAATAGGAACATCTAAATCAGGCACAACATTTCTTGAGGGAAAGAACCACTTTGCTTGATTCTGTTTTGGGAGAAAATGACTTAGATTAGGAGAGTATGCTCTTCTTGTTTGGAAGAATCAGAAATCCAGACATCCAAAGCTCGCCAATCCTTGGTACACATATTTAAATAGTAGAGGGCCTATCGGTTGAGGAAAAAATCTCCCGGGAACGGCCCAAGTGAGGACAGGTTTTATGCCAACCCTTCCAACTCACTATAAATAGTTGCTTCCTCGTAGGCTAAAGCCTCGAAAGACGGAGCCAGTTTTTTATGGAATTTTGACATCATTCCTTGAACATGCTTGGGTATATGTAGAGTAGAGCCACTTGAATCTTGCTTGCGAGATTACATATATTCAGGTTCTCATAGGGCTATAGACCTGAATTTTGCCTTGTGCAATTCTATGGGGGACAATTTCGAATGGATTGCCCAATAATCTAAAACAACTTCAACTAAAAGAATTCCTGATTCATCCCCAAAAGGGTGATAATGTTTGTGCAAGGCAAAAAGTAATTGCCCCAAGACACTCGTCATATGGTGCCCTCACTTGCGTTTGGAGACGGCTAATACAACATCATGACTGGAGCCATTACATGCTTGGTGATGGCTGTATTCTGATTAGCATTTGAGTGTGTACCTGAGTCAACGAGCAAAGATTTTCATCCTCCACCTAGAGAATAGGAAAAAGATGAGTGTTTGTTTCACCCTCCTAATAAAACAAATCTGTTTGATGTGCTTGAAAAATCACTAAAAATATAAAATTCTTCAAACAAGAAACAATATTCAAACCTTTAGATACATGTGTTTCTCACTCACCAAAAAGTCTCTGAACGTGATCACAGATCAGACAAATTGCACAAACTTCCAAAACGCAAATTTCAAAACTGGCAAAAACTAACAAAGGCATCATAAAATCGCATCCTATATACCCTGTATCACATTTGGTGTTTAGGATCGCATCCGATATACTGCCTCACATTTGGTCAGCACACAGTTGCATCTAGGATATAGGCTCGCATCTGGTGTCATCAGAGGCTCGCATCTGGGAGCTCGCATCTAGGACAGAGGGTACTTGCAGAAGTATTTCTTAGAAATTCTCAATTGATTAGGATACCCTTTTGGCTCTTTAGCTGGTTCCTATTGTCTTTTCTGGTCTCCCTATTGAAATTTCAAAACTCTTTCTAACATCTACCTTGCATGCTTAGTCAGTCTTTTACGATCGATTTAATACGTGTAGTCTACCCACTTTCTACCAACAACTTGGTTCCCAGCTCACTATCAGGGCATTCTAACCCTCTAACGCTAGAATCATTTACATCCACCAATAAAAAATGGTTACTTTTACCTAGACACGCCCACTTGAATGGTCCAAAACTCTCACTTGCACTATTGGGAAACGTTGACAAAGTTGAGAAACAACTTCATGGTTAACACAAGATGCAAAAAGTACACATCTAAAGAATTGAAAGTGCCTCCTAAAACACCAAACTTTCAAGGGGAAACATCTCATTTCTCCCTACTCGATCTAGACTCCCCACAAATGGATAGCGACACTCGCAGATGGAGTGAGGCTTTTGAGGAATATAACAATGACAAGAGGCCTGAAGATGCAGATGAAGAAGAAGAGCCTAAATTCAACGGTCCCTTATTTGAGTCTGACAATGAGAACAAAATCACTAAAGAATAATATGAAAAGCTCAAACAAAGAAAGAGATTCCATAAAATAATGGAGAAAATGATTGACGAGGATAAGGAGAAATACTTCCTCCATCTAGCATCCATAGGTGTCAAATTACCTAAAGATTATGATGTGGAAAAGCTCAAAGAAAAGGAGGTACCAAATCCTATATCTATTCTCACCAAACAACTCAATTTGATGCAAACAGAGCTCACAAACCTCAAACAAGAGAAAGAGAAGCCCAAAACACAATACTTGTTGGATGCCATTTGTCCATTTCCTTTTGATAAGAGTATCACTATGATCCCATTTCCTCCCAACGTGGCAAGACCAAAGTATGAAAAGTACATGGGAGAAACTGAACCACATGATCATGTGAGGGAATTTTGTGCTCTAAGCATAGAATACATGCATGAACCTACATACCTCATGCGACTATTTCTAGGAAGTCTAGGGGGAAATGCCATGGAGTGGTTCTCAAAACTGAACCCTAAGGTCAAAAATTTTGAGGAGTTAATCCAATGATTCATCTAACATTACTCCTACAACATCCAACATGATGTGACCATGATGGACCTATGTAATACCAAACAGAGAACCGGTGAATCCTTTATACACTTGCTACAAAGATGGAGGAAGATTTTTGCACGATATTCAAGGGCCATTCCCGAATCAGAGAAGATGGAAATCTTCATTAATAATCTAGTGCTTGAATTGAACTATGCTTTAAAAATGCAAGACTCTCCAAGATTCGATAGAATGATTAAAAATTCCCTCTGTATTAAGGAAGTCATGGTCAAAAGGGGAGAGATCACCCTTCAAAATAAAAACAAAGCCAACAACTCCAACTCCAAGCCTAAATGGTGGAAGAAAAACAAGAATGTTGTTAATGACAGAGTGGTTGACACCTCTAACATTAATCCTAAACTTGAGGTATTCAATCTTACTAATATTATGCAAGCAAGCAAGGATGCTAAATTCATGACCCCCATACCCAAGGAAAAAAATGATAATAGCAAGGGTCGGACATGGACTTCAAAACCTCAAAGAACTTTCACTCCTTTGGGAGAGCCTCTCGAGACTATTTTAAAGACACTATTGGATAATAAAGTTCTCACAATCCTGGATTCTAAACCATGGGAACCAATGGTCAAACCTAGGTGGTGGGATGATAATTCCTATTGTGTCTTCCATAAAAACAAGGGGCACAAGACTAATAATTGCCTTAAGCTTAAGCATGTCATCCAAGACCTTGTTGAAGGAGGTAAGATCAAAGTAGATGAACACACTACTAATGAGGATCATACAACATTCAACAAACCCTTTCCTAATTACGACAAATGAGAAACATCTAAAGGGAAAGGTAACAAAGTCAACTACACCTATTCCAACAATGACAACTTGATCAACATGCTTGACATTAAGACTGAATCAATCAATGTGGTAAGAGTCAAAGGTGTCTCATTCCACTCAAATGCCATAACACGGAGCCAAGCACAGGTCATGATCAAAGGACCTCCAAAACTGACTCCAACATCCAAGGTTCCTATTGTGACTATTCCTAAACTAGCAGGAAAACATATGGTTACTATTCCTGGAGAAAAATATGACTTGGTAGACCAATTGCAACGAACCTCTGCCAAAATTTCCATTTTTGAGTTGCTCAAAATATCCATGGTACATAGGGAAATCCTACAACAGGCTCTGCATGCTGCTAACGTCCCAAAATATATCTATATAGACAAATTTCAAGTGATGGTCAATCACATCTCACCACCACATTACCTCTCCTTTTCTGGAGAGGATGATAAATCATTGACTCATCCACATAATCAACCCCTCCATATCGAAGTCCTTATTCATAAATCCCGTGTTAGACACGTGTTGATAGATGGAGGCGCATGATTGAATATTTGTACACTTGATCTAATCAAGAGACTAGGTCTCTTAGAACAGACAATTGACTCTAGAAGCAAGATAACTATCAAGGCCTATGATGAGGAAGAGAGATCATCCAAAGGTCTTATTATTCTACCTATTAGAGTCGGCCCAATTGAGTGGAATGTCACATGTCAGGTACTGGATCTACCCTTGGCCTACAATATCCTTTTAGGAAGACCATGGATTCATGAAATGCAAGCTGTGCCATCTACTTACCACCAGTGCATAAAGTTCCCACATAATGGGGTGGAAGTGACGATCCCTGCAGATGCTAACTACACTTGTAATAATATCAAAGCTGGTAGCATGATCCCACATAATAAGGAGGCTATGGACACAATTTCTCCTGAAACTACCAAGGAAGTGGTTGTGAAGAGTTTTGGCAAAACCTTAAAACTTGAAGAAGAAGGTATGGGAGAGTACAAGCTGGACCTAACTCCCTCATTGACAGAGCTTCCGGTATCACCAAGATCCTATAGAAAACCTTCCTCGACATTCACACCTACAACATCCAAAGAGCTAGAAGTACATAAAGCAACTGGCATGGTAAAGGCATCCACATCTTCTTTAGATAACAAAGAAGAACATGCAGTCTTGGATTGGCTTTACAAAGGAGAACTGGTGGAAGTTGAGGTCAAACATGTAAAGATATCCCTAGAACAATATGGAAAGGGATATGATTTCCTCAAACAAATGGGATACAAAGGAAAAGGACCTCTAAACAACACAGGATGAGGGCTTATTGAAGATATACCCATGGAGTTCTGAAATACTAGAGACAAAATAGGACTGGGTTTTAATACTAAAACTGATAAACCCGCTTCAAAAGGGAGTCCACACTCAGATAAAGAGAGTGATGAAACAGATGAACTAGAGCAGTGATCCTATGAGAGATTATTACATGTTGGCATAGAGGATCCCAACTACCAAGGAGAATGCTATGTACCCAGCTTTGAGGTACCACCAGATCTTCACACCCCTTTATTAGCACAACCTCCCATTCAAGAGGTGGGAGACACCATAGCAACTGGTCCATAGATATCGTTAATAGCAACAATTACTCAAGAGATACCCTAACAAAAAGATTTACATCCTAACTGGGGGCAATTGGTCACAATTTCACATGTCCTTGATCTACCCCACTTTGATCCCTAGGTAGCTAACCGGGTACATCAGATAACCATTGCTAAATACTTAAACAGATCCGATGATGAGGTCACTGACTCTCATGATTATGAATGGCAAGAGCTATCTATTGCCACTGAAGATATTGGAATAGATACAATTCACATGTTTGTAGCACCCTCAGCTCCTCATAAATAGTTTAACACTACTCCCAATGACACTGATAATCCTGAAGTAGAAGAAGAGTTCCTTCCTCTGATCATTGATGAAGAAACTGGTGAGTACATAAGTCTAGATGAATTTCATAGGCTCCAAGCAAGAAGCCCCCTTTTATGGAGAGATGATAATGAGATTTCTACTGATGAGTCACTAGAGTTTGGTCTACATATAACTAACAATGATCCTTTTAATGACGATCTCACTCTTATTGATCTAAATATCAAAGAAATTAACTTAACAGGTCATGTCATGTCGGTTAATGGTCTTGATGCTAACACGATGCTGTCCTTCCCAGAAACTGATTCCCTAACATTGGTACTTCTAGACCTAATTGATTGGACTAAAACATATCCTACTCCTATCCTTGACTTTTCTAATGACCACACCCTAGCTTGTTACCTCAACGCTTGTGAACCTTACCCTTCTTCCACCAATGCAAGGAGCAAAAACAAGTCACAAGAGGATATCAAGTTTCTCAGTCAGAAACTGAAAATTAAAAAGAAAAAGAGGACTGATGATGAAAACCACTTTGTGGCAGTATCAGATCCCAAAATAGTAAAGAAAAAAGTTGTATCCAATGGTGAAAACCTCTCAGAGGCGCCCAAGGATGAGACTCTTGATATCCTCCCTGAACACTTTCAGGAAAGGTCTTCAGTACTGATTGAACCAACATAGCCAGTAAATTTGGGCACTATTGAAAATCCTCAAATAGTCCACCTTGCACAATCTTTATCAAAAGATGAGAAGACACTATTCACAGAGTTCCTGAAAGAAAAGAAGATCAACTTTGCATGGTCTTATACCGATATGCTTGGGCTGGATCCTAATCTCATCATGCACCACTTATCTATAGCTCTTGGGATCAAGCCTGTGAAACAAAAACTTAGAAAAATGCATCCTCATGTTGCATTATTGGTAAAAGCAGAACTAGAGAAGTTGCTGAAAGCTAGATTTATCCAAGTCATTGCCTATGCAAGGTGGATCTCCAATGTGGTCCCTATGTCTAAAACTGATAAATCTATTAGGATCTGTACGGACTTCAAAGACTTGAACAAAGCCTGTCCAAAGGATGACTTCCCTCTACCTAACATTGACATGATCATAGACCTCACAATAGGCTACCAGATGTATTCTTTAATGGATGGATTATCAGGCTATAACCAAATCAAAATTTCCCCTAAGGATCAAGAGAAAAATGCATTTACATGTGCATGGGGCACCTTTTTCTAGAACATCATGCCATTTGGGTTAAAGAATGTCGGCGCAACATATCAAAGAGCCATGACAACTATATTCCATGACATGATGCACAAAAACATGGAAGACTACGTGGATGAAACATTAGCAAAATCCAAAGAAAGAGGTACTCACATTGCTAACTTAAGAAAGATCTTGGATCGTATGGAATAGTTCCAACTCAGGCTCAACCCAAAGAAATGTGCCTTTGGGGTCCAATCAAGAAAGCTCCTAGGATTCATTATTTTAGCAAAGGGAATTGAGGTAGAACCCGCTAAAGTTAAGGCTATACTAGAGATGGCTCCTCCATGCAACATCAGTCAAATGAGGACCTTACAAGGGAGACTCCAGTCAATCAGGAGATTCATGTCACAACTTGCAGATAGGGCCCAACCCTTTACTAAATTACTACATAAAGGGGTTACCTTCAAATGGGATGAACACTGTGAAGCAAACAAGAAGGTCAAACCATGCATATTTGAAGTGGGAGATCTTGTCCTAAAAAAAAATCCTAAAAACCAGCCTAACAGAGAGAAGAAAGGAAAGTTTGAACTTAACTGGTTGGGACCTTATGTTATCACTGCTACTTTTGGGACTGGAGCTTATCAAATAGCTACACCTGAAGGAGATGTTCTTCTAGATCCTATCAACACTCTACATTTGAAGCAATTCTACACTTGATGATTGGCTAACAGAGCCTGTACAACAAAAAGTTTATATAAAATACCAAAAACATTCATAAAATTGATCCTGAAGAAATCCAAAAACAATGGAAAAGGTCCTTCAAAAAGGGTAGCCTTGGTGAAAACCTGGTAAACAGATGCCTTGATACTACAAAATCATTCAAAAAAAGAAAAAATAGAAAAAAAAATAGAAAAAGAGAAAAGTGCCTTGATGAGCACCTGGTAATACATGCATCTTGGTAGCAAAAAGAAAGAAATGATCTTTCCAAGTGATGAAAACCTGGCAATCAGGCGTCACTTGTGTTCAACGCTCCATCTATCAAAGCATTGCTGATACTAGACCTTCATAATTATACCTGTGCTCATACGCTAACTTCATTTCCTAAATGACTATCTTATCCTCGCTTGGGATTTGTCTACATTTACGTCTTAGGAATAAGTCATTCTACACTGGGGGCATTTTTTCTGGCATGGTAGGTTGCGGTTGCTAGGTTTCTCTAGGATGGTTTGCCTCATGAACACAATGTTTCTTGATACATGCAAAACAATGTCACTTTCCAAAACAAGGGTGTCTTTTCAAACATCACATATCTAGACATGACATTTACATTAACAGAGTTCCTACAAGGCTATATTGGATTGTAAACATGAACGGATTATCCTATCAATACATAGGCATGAAACACCATATTGCTTATATTCCAATTTTTTTCTAATTGATGAATCTCTACTGTGTTTGACAAATGAATGAACAAGTACTACTTAAGCACACAGTTTGATATTGGTTTGATTATGATTCTCTTATGTCTTGATGATGTTTTCAACTAGGGGCATCTAAGTAATTGTAAATTTTATTTGATTGATTCACAATTGATGATTTATTATGTCTTCTTAGTTACTCAATGATGTTTGTGCAAAGACAAAGATTCAAAAGAATAGGGGGAATAATGTTTTCTTGATTTTCTGTGTATGGTGATTGCTCCAAATGATCCTATAAATTTCACCTAACTTGGATGTTTATGGTAAGAGTTTCCACTATGGGTGGATAACCACATATATCTTGATCTTTGTTATGTGTAGACTACGGTGAGGTTGAAATAATTTCCTTGTCTATTTTCTGATCTAGATTCTCACTAAGGTATACAAAGCATAATGTACCCAAAGATATGAATTTTCAAGGTCATTGCGGGTCCAATATCTTGCCTTAATCAAAATCTGGTATATTAAAAGCAAGGTGACTATTTTGTTATCCTGGCTTCTATGCCTTGATGCCTAAGTCTATTTCCAACATTTCAATAAAACATAGTATTCATACTTTCAAAATATCTGTGGATATTGGTGATGGTTGTACTATCAGGTGGTATCCATTCCAAAAGAGTTCCCAATGATGATAAAAAGCTATACATTTGCATATCAGTGACAAAGTCCTAAAAGTCTGCATGTAGCTGCATTTAGAGATTGCATGAACAACATAAGGATTTGAGCTCAAACTCCTTTCTATTTTTAATTCATCTGAAATCCAAGTTTATTAATAATACCCATGCTTCCCAAAATCTTTGATCTATCAAGAACAAAATCGAACTCACCTTTATTAAACATGATTAGCTTGGTACTAGTGTATTTATTTTTAAACACACCATCTTTTTCCACTTCTTCTACTTCATTCGTTCTTAAAAAACGGCTTCCTACAAGTGATACGTTCTTTCAACTGAGGGGATTTTATTCTTTTTCCTTTGATTTCATTCCTGAGGGGGCATGATCACACTATCATCAATTAAATTTTTGCTCGAAACAACATTAAAATGACTTCGTTATCAAACAAACTAGGGGCATAATAGTTTCCTTGACTAAAGTCAGAACTATTAGATAGAAAGCTTTGACTCTCATAAGTTGAATATCTTGTACCCCCTCATTTTAAAAGATTCTTATCAAGCTCCTAGTAGCTTCTTACTGGCTTTTGGACGACAACCAAGTTCAGAATCAGTATTATCAATCTTTGGACGACAACCAAGTTCAGAATTGGTATCTTTAAGATCTTTTATTGATCATTGGATGACAACCAAGTTCAAAATCAATTCTACCAGTTTAGTTCAATCAAGTGCGAGACTGATCTCATCAAAATTTTATTCGAAAACCAAGAACAAGATTCTCAATCTTTCTAAAGTCAAAAATCAAAAAAATTCTTTGAATCAATGCGCTACTCGTACATCAATTCAAAGAAGGGCAAATGTAACCACCTAAATTTGGTCTGTTCTGACTATAGACCCTATTTTCCCTAAGTGTGATCATACCCCCAATTATGTCATGACAATGTTACTTTGGCATAGTTCTTTTTTTAAATCAAAATTAATGTCCTAGGTGATTTTTATCTCTAAATTATATTAACTATTATAGCCATATGATTCAAATCAATTCAAACCATTTTAATCATAACAAATTCAAACATGGCTATAGTATTTAATTATAAAGGAATTAAATAAACCCCTAAATCAATTAACCACTTGCAAATAACCCATTCCCCTAGCTTATTTAATTTAATTAAAATGGCTATAGTCCCCTTAATTATTAAAAAGCAATAAAATGCTTAAATAATTAATTCCTATATTTTAAATGAATTAAATAAGTTTAATTCATTTAATTTATATTCCCTTAA
>MU225029.1:979267-1053377 GCA_018584345.1 Thuja plicata | reverse complement strand
CTCAACCCACTTGAGAAAGTCAACTTTCTCAAGCATGACTTCTCTAAGGACCAACTTGCCAAGTTGAGCCTTACACCCTCCCATGCCTCTTAAATGAATTTCATTAATGGCTCATTAATGGATATTCACTCTTGCCCATCCCTCATTAATGCCCAAGGCATTAATGGTTCTTACACCTCATTAATGACCTTAGGGGCTCCATTAATGAACCTTGTCTCCCCTCTCTCTCTCTCTCCCATTCCTCTATAAATTGAAGGGATTTAGAGCTCATAAGAGGCCTCAATTTTTGAATAGTAGTGTTGTTATGCCAAGATTTTGAAAGAATCTCAAAGCATTGTTATGCTACCCATTCCTTCCTAGCTTCATACACACTTCATAGTTACTTTCTTACATAGTTATAATACCCATTTTAGACTAATATGCATGCTTAAATAGTTAAATAGTTTGTTTTAAACTAAAATCTTTCATGCTAGGTTGTTTATGTCACTGGTGTTAGCATAATCTGAGGGCTATTATGTTATTTTATACACTCATCCTAGTTAGAAAGCAATAGGTCGATGTTAGGGTTTTATATGCTCATTAGCCCTTGTTTCTCACTAACAGAATGACTTATTGAAGTGTTGTGTTGTAGGCGACAGGTGCACAAATATACACACACAGTTAGGACTACAAATTTTTGATCACTTTTGATGATCTACCTTGTGAGGGGTCTGCCCTGTTAAGAGCTTAGATTTTTATTCAATCTACCTTGAATAAAGGATTTAAACTTACAACTAAGTAAGCACTTTGTTAGGAGATTTACAAGAGTATTTTAGGACTACCCTGTTATGAGATTTAACCTGATTCACTTTCTAGAATGTATCAGTACCTAATCCTTCAATTTTCACATCAAATGCTGATTTTGGATCTCCTCTTGCCAACTCTTAACAGATCTCAAAATCTAATATAACTCTTTTCTATCCTTTACTACTCTGCTCGGTCACTCTGCGTGATCTATGCTTTAGATATACAAAAATATGCTTCTTCTGCATACACAACTGATCTCTTCTCTTCACATATGTATGATTAGGGTTTTGTATCTTTCATGATATAGATAATTGATGAAGCTTCCAGATCAAGATCAACGATCTAGATTCATCACTTTTTTGGCTTAAGCATTCATATTTTTTGATTGGTTACATTGCTTGCATATGGATTAATGATCTCAACCATAACACATAATTAAATCCTTAAATGTCTTTAATGATCATTAAATCATACATAGAAGTCGGCCAAAATGGTTTACCTAAGTGTTTGTGCCATTCCAAACACAAATACAAAAACTGGCTTACTTGGCATATGAAATCTCTGGTGCTAGGTCAAAACTGTCTTACTCAACATATCCATATGTTGTCACTTGGCACTAACTATTCTATGTAACTCGACATTCAATCTACTCAGAAACTACTCAGTACTCAATGACCATTGAATTTCTTGGTAGTAACTACTACTCAATACATACATTACTCAACCTTAGTGGGATGGCTTAGTCGCAGTAATGATCAACGAACTTGCCTTGATAATGACTAAGTGTGTGGCACTAATAGACAACATAACTTGGAGATCAACTTTAAGATGTTGAAGCTATATTGTCTCTTTGTCTAGATAGTTAGTTAGATATTGAAATTATAGAAGAAAGGTTTTTCCGTAATATCATCTATAAATGACATTATACATGATTGTTTAATAAGTTCTTTAGGTCTATCTAAGGTTTTTAATATACCTCATCAATTTAAAAATTAGTTACCCAAGTATGATGTCATCACTTACATACTTATTGGGTAGTGTTCACTTTATTCAAGTCAAAGAGACATATGAATGATATGGCATTTGGTTTTCCTTTTATATTGATATGATTGTTGAAGGAAACCATGGATATGGTGGAACATATTCACGTACACAAATGCAAGTTTGAAATGAGCTTCATTTAAGGTAAAGTTTTTTGGGCGATCTTTTAAAATTTTAAAAATATATATTGTTATGCCCTGCATACCCGTCCCTACATTTTGTAGGCAAAATGTTGGGTCCCCCCTTTGTTTTTTTGCCTTTCTTTCTTTCCCTTTTATTTTTTCTCTGGCCTTTGCTTCTGCAAGGGTCATTTTCTTTGCTTTTTGGTTATCCTTCCTCCGGGACCCGGTCCCAGAGTGTTTTTTGTCTTCTGAGTCGACCAGATTTCTAGACTCTGGGATTCTCTATCACCTTTTCCTTTTTTGCTAGAGGGCGCAGTTTCATGGAATCCCTGGGCCTAGAGTTCGGAGGTTTTCCCTTTTTTTTTTCAGGATTTGCAGAAGGAAAGAGCGGGATATGTTTTTACCCTAAGGGTATAAATAGGTTTCACTAGTCATTATTACATTTACCATGAACAAATTATCCAGAGCGATTACCTGGAGTGATTAAGGCTATCAAACAACCATTAAGTGCAAATTACTCTTGGTGCTTTAACAGTGCTTAAACAGTGATTATCAGTGGTACGTTCATGATCTGTGAAAGATTCTCAATTGCAGAGTGCCTCCCGTGCTCCTCTCACATTTTCTGATGTTAAGGTAGGTCTTTCGGTTCTTTCCCTTCTGGTTTTGTTTTTTCTTTGCTTGTGCTTGTTTTTGCTTATGGTTTTGTCCACAAGAAGGTTGTTCGCCTTCCTCGCATTTTGGTTCCCTTCTGTAAATTGTGTATTCTAGTGTAGATACTGTGAATTCTTGCAAGCTCCAGTATAAAGGTGTCAGAGTCTTGCTATAAATTATAGATAGAGTAGTCCCTGTAAATTGTGTTGTCTTCCAACTTTCCTCTATATATTTTGGGTCTGTACACTGTCCTAGTAACCCTTCCCATGGCAAGCTCGTCATGCTTTGCATGTCAAAACAAGGTTTGAAGCTCATCTGCATGGTGTTCGCCTGGCTCAAACTTGGCACCTCGCCTGCTTGAGCCCTGGTAGTTTTCTCTCTCCTTTGTCACTTTGTCATTGATGGCAGGATTAATTTCCCCATGAGTGAGTATTCAAAAACATCCCATCTAGCATTCATTTCCCTCATGCCAACCCACCTGTCGCCATTAAGGGCTACTACACCATCTATTGCGTGACCATGTGGCAACCCATGTCAGTCAAGTACGGCTCACTGCCTGGTCATGTCAATAGTGGCTAGTTTCAGTAACTCTAGGCGCTAAGAAGTCCATGTGCCTTCATCCCATTTTGTCGCATGAACTAATACCCCAGGACCTCCGTGTGTCGATTAGAATCCAATCTTTGCTAACTGTTATACTCTGGGATTTTGATACGTAATAATATTATTTGAATAGATGTGAGATGGTGGTGAATTCTCCTATAGTCCATAAAAATGTTGTATTTTTATCATACCATATGTATTGATGGTTCTCCAGTCTTGCAGTTTGCATGATATCCAACGACATGTCTGAAGTAACAACTCCTGTTGGAAGTACGGAGCTTCCAACTACCTCCACTCGGGCGGCCACAAAAACAAAGGCAGAAAAGATGTTGGCCAAGCTCCAATTAACCTCTAAATACATGAGGGAGGGTGTTCTTGTGGGGTCCAAAGTGGACTGCAAGCTGCAAGAGATCACAGATACCGAGCCTGGACTATGGGCTGAAATGCAGGGCCTTATCCAAACCATGTACCAACAGAGGGCTGCCAGAGATGATATGGCAAAGAACGTGGCCACCTACAACATCGTTGAAGTTGGAATTTTCCCCTACTTAGTGCAAGCACTGGTAATGATCCTTCAACTGGCGACTCACTACAATGCTCCCACCCGGGTTGTTTTTCTTGCCGATCTTCTACCACTACACTACTCGACGACCATTGTTAATCTAGATGCCACCACTTTTGCTTCGGGGATAGGAATCCCCCAATTCAAGGGAGCCATCATTATCTCCCAGTATGTATCACTGAAGGAGTTTGAATAAATTTCCATTCTTGTCTGGAAACATCTCAATACTCACTGGCTAAAATCCCTGAGAAGGGAATATAAGAAGATGAAGCTGGAGATTCCCCGCAGAGACTTCAAGGAAAACATATAGGAGGGAATCACATTTTTGTGTAGGCTCTTCGGAGAGCCCCATGCCAAAGACATTTTGGCATGGATGTATTATTTCCTCTACTGCATCACCACCTACAGTCAAACCTTCGACTTGGCGACCATCATCCCCAATCATGTAGACTTCCAGCTGAAGAATGTCCTCTAAAATTTGAAGATCTACATGACCTCATATGTATTATGGGCACTGGCCCAATAGAGACCCACTCTTTGGGGTTTCTAGATAGTGGGTATTCTCAGGAACGGGCCCGGCTAGCTTGCCCGATGGGATCATTATCCCTGGAACTAGTGGGAAGCCTCATTCCCCAATTTTTATAGGATAAATGACACGTTCATTTACCATAACATTTTGACACTCACTCAGGATTTTGGGTACCAGTTGTCGCAAGAAGCGATGACTTTGGTAAAGACATACAACAATTATTTCATTCAATTCCATCAACATACTTATACTTAGGTGACCGGCTTCTCTGGGAAGCCCTACCTACCCCCCAGGCACTGAAGGGATAGGATCATTCTTTTGGTGCTCTGCAGGAAAATCCTGGAACTCCACACATTATTTGGTGTGAAGAAGGTTTCATCCATCCCATTCCCAATTACTTGTGGGAACTATTCTTGCAGTCTCTCAGTGGTTAAGGAAGCCAACAATGAGCTAAAGAGTTTGGGACTAGCATAATTCCACCTTACCAGAAACAATTTTGATCCAGTAGATAAGATAAGAGAGGCGTTGCCCCAAGTATCTACACAACATAAGGTTCACATTGAAGATTTCTGGGTGGATTTTCAGGAAATTTTTGATCTCTAGGCCTGACAACATTCATGGATGTCCAAAGGCTTGATGAAGGTCCTCAACCTTTAGGGCTTCCCAAAAGATTTTTTTGACGATGGGCCTCTGTAGGACCCAACATACAAAGAACAGTGGATTGACAAGTTGGATTTCCCTCTGGTGGATTGGGACACCCTGGAGAACTTAACAATTGAAGATGTGAGTCACCACATCATTGAGAACAACCATAGGTATTTTGAGCAAGTATGTAAGAGGAGCACCCGTAAGGGTCCAATCTTGTGGGGGTCTGCTTCAACCACCGGAGCTGTGGGACCAAGCAAAGACAAGGGGAAGGAAAAGAAATACACCCTGCCCTAAATTACTCCCCAGGATCAACTTCCCATTTTGGAGCAAGTTCACGTTCATTTATAGGCATCCAGACAGATGAGCCAAAAGATAAGCGCCCAGCTCGCCCGCGGTCTCCTAGTTACCCCAGTGGGATCTTCTTGCCTAACAGGTTCCCCTTCAGTAGTAGCACTCATAAGCTAAAAAATAGAGGTCGAGGCATAGTCCGCATATATTCTGGATGCTAGGGCCCCATTACAAAGAAAGAAGAAGCAGAGGGTAGACAATCCCCCAAGCACAGACACGGGTCTCGACATGCCCAATGTTCCCCCAATAGAAGTTAGTTTGGACTCCCCTAAACTAGATGATCTCCTGGAGACCTCCCCTCTGCGTGATGATTTTGATGATATATTTGGGACCGATGAGCTCATGAATTTACATGGGGAGATAGACAAGGTGGTAGAAGAAATAGCCGCACAAGAAGTAGAAATAATCCCTAATGAAGGGGAGACACCAGAAAGAGAGGTGGTTCCAGAGAAGGAGGTCCAAGAAATTGAGAAGGACCCACAAGATGTGGAGGAAATACTAGTCTAGGGGACCAAGACAAGTTTGAGGCAAACAAATAATGAGCAATTAACAATTGGGGAAACCATACCTTCGGGATCAACCGTCACGCTCCAAATGCCCTCAGTTACTCTGGGTGATCAAGTGCCCCAAAGTATGACATTCGGCGAGGTGGTCTCAGTGGCCCAACAAAAAAACATTGGCCAGACACCTCCACCTCCTCTGGAGGATGTGCCCAGGGAGAAAAATGTCTTTGTGAATGACGCCAAAGATGAACAACAACAATAGGATGAGGGGAAGAACCCCGAAGATACAAATGTTGAATCAACATATGCTGAAATGGATGGGTAAAACCCTGGTGATATGGATGATGCTGGTGATGGTGGAGATAGGGTCTCCGACACCATAGATGAAGATTCCACTACGGTAGAATGCACTAAAAGCCCCAGGGAAAAAGAAAAGGAAAAAGAGTCTGATGCGACCATGGATACCAGAGATACACCACCAGAATCTAAAGAAGGCCCTGATACTCATTCCTTAGCAAAAAAATCACCCCAGCTGCCACAATGGCTGGTGGAATCGAGAAAGAGAAAGGTCCCAGCACCGATAGGCATTTCCCTATCGTTGGCCAAGATTATGGCCCAGAATGCAGAGGCTAAGAAGCCCGAAAAGGCCCAAACCGTCCATACCCTCTGGACTGGTCCAGGAGGAAATACAGTTGCAGTGGTTGTAACCCCTCCCCCAGATACAGATGCAACAACAATGAGAGCTTAAGATTATGCAATCACAGAGGTACTTCTGGAGAGGAGAGATAAGCAGGGTGAGTCAGACCTACTAAGAGAGGCCACGTGGGCAGTTGAAGCCCGGTATGATAAATAGGCACATAAGTTAAAGGAGGAAAGAGAAAAAAATTAAAATCTCCTCGGGCTTCTCATAGAACTTACATAGCCATTGGCCGAGATCCATCCAAAAGCCTCCACCTCTGGACCACCACTTCTGTAGGGTGATATGGATGCTCTTAGGGCTATGAAGAAGAAGGCACATGATGTAGATGGGTGGATCACATTGTAGATCAAGACTGTGAGGAAATTATTGGAAGAAACACTCCCAGACCTTTACCTGATCAATAATCTTTTGGGCCAGGTAAATAGTGTCATCTTCCTATGGGAAAGGGACATAGAAAAGTATGAAGGGTGGAGGACCGAACTAGAAGAAGTAATAAACTTTGGGTAGGAAGCCACCATAGAGGCTAGAATTTTGGGAGAAGAACCCTTCAGATTCCTCCAGGCACAGTACTCTAGACTTGGCCTCAAAATTGAGGTAAGAAAGCAATTGGTTACGACCCTCAAAGAGAACATCACGATGGTCCGGTATCCTTTGGACCTGTACAAAGCATTTGTTGGAAGGGTTTCACAAGTTGATCCTTCACCACCAGGACTTATGCCTTGGAGTACTACATCCTCAGTAAATTTCTTAGTTGATGGAATCCTGGTATCAGTCTGCCGGGGACTTCAACGGAGGAAAAATGTCAAGGATATCTAAAATGATGCTCTGGGCTCATGAATCGGTAAATTTAGTTGAGGAATTCCAGGACGGGGCCAGAGGTATTGAAGAGAAATTCAGGATTCTTAGCAACCGGTGGGACAGTGTCACAGAAATTGATGGAGATGGCATTAGCCAAATTTTGAAGGCATTCAAGAACAAGGGACAGTTTAGTTCTCCAGATTATAAAGATTATCACCAGTAGGGTGCATTTTTGAACATTCATTATTCTTTGAGCATAAGCTCCAAGACTGTGAAATTCTAGATCCAAAGTTTTGTATTCTTTCAGTGACCCGTGTCCAGGTTCCCTGGAGCTGACTGGGCATTATCCAACAATTAATAAAGGGGGTCAGAATGTAGGTGATCCTGATAAGGCATGTCAGATGGAGGGATGGCTCTGATAGGTGATTTTCCCAAGGTGCCGCTCCAGAATTAACTACCTGGTGCATCGAAGACAGTGAGTTGCATTTTTCATTAATGAGGCATGTAGCCTCAAACTTTTGGAAGATCAGATTTCTTCTATTCTTACTCTGGCACTCTTGTTGATGTTGATTCTTCCATCCTTTCTTCTTGTCTTCTTCCTTTGTCCTGTTAGACCTCTATTCTTTTTGAGGTGATTGTAAGTGGTGCAGGTTGTACTGGCCACCAGATATTGTATTTTATTGGTTGAGTGTACAGTTAGATTAGGTCAGTTTTATTGTAAACTATGTGTATAAATAATAAGTCTGACCTTATTTCAAGGGTCGACAAAATTGATGATTTTGCAGTCCAAGTAATAGCAAGTAGCTCTTTTCATTTTTTAGTAGTTGCAGAGCTCAATGCTCGGTAGTTCTTAGTAGTTAGATGCTCCCTTGGGGCTAATTGATGTACACACCAGTGATGCTGGAACACCCTGTTAATGAAGAAGGAAAATTTTCTGGAAATGATGTTGTTGGTGTTCTGATCTCCGAGTTAGCAATATCTCTTTTGTTCTGTATGTTTCTAATGTCCTCTTCTCTTATGTTTTGTTAGATTAGATAATCTCATTTCCCCTTGCTATTGAATATGTATGAACTGATGGTTCTGTATGCATTCAATATTTAGTGTATTTCATTAGAGAATTGTTGATGTTAAAGACATATCGCATGACTATAAGTAGAGTAACAAACTCCTAACCTTGATCTATCTTTTTCTGTTTATTTGGTAAACTCATGTGTGCTTGTAGGAAACCCCGACCTATCACCAAAATTCCCAGAGAAGATGAGTCAAAAAATAGCTATCCCCCCTAACAAAATATTCACTTGCCTAACTTATCTCCCCGCACCCTCGAGACCCAACACTCAGGTGCTTGAAGGCCCAGAGAATGTATTCCCCCAATAACCTTTACATGCAAAGTTGGCCGGTACCTCGGTACCCAGTGAAAATTCTTCATCTGTTGATGAGACGGTCACAAAGTCTCATCAATAGAAACTAGCGCTAGAAGTAGGGCATGAGCTCATCCCCTTCAGAAGATTTTGATTTCACAGCGCTCGAGGGTTCCCCAAGCCATAGATTTAGGAACCAAGCTTTTAGTGGGATAGGGTCTTTTTCACCCTTGCATTTTGAAAGAATCCTTTGATCAGCCTCGAATCCTGGAAAGTTTGTTGAACTCAAGCTTCCTTCTTGAAAGAAAAGGACCCCAAAGACCAAATAGCTAGTCAACCTTATCTATGGATTTTCTACACCTCAGAATACCCAAGCTCCTCAGATAACCCCGGGGACCAATGCTCAACCTAGCCAAAATCTAGCAACCCTAATGGAAACCTACTTTGGTAACACTGGGTCCCTAATGGGGGAGTTCCCCTATGCTACCAACGATCTTCCTCCACATCTTGAGAAGATCTGCCCCAGATACGAGCATCTTGGCCCCAGAACTATAGAAGAACATCTCTAGACTTATAAGAATGCCATAAACAGACACTGGTGCACCATCAGGATGTTGTGACCTAGATGTTCCCTCTATCCTTAGGATAAAATGAGTTAAATTGGTACCTCAACTTGTCGGCCAACTCCATCAATAGTTGCCAAGATATGGAAGACACCTTCTTGGCAGCCTTCCATGTTCACATGGACCCGACGTGGTCTCACAGCTAGTTTATCTCCATTAGGAAGGAACTGAACAAACCCCTTCCCTCATTCAACCGTCGGTTCCAACGCACCTTGAAGCAGTGCATGGGCCCTTTCATCCCATCCATAGGTGTAACCATCAGGACATACCTAAATGCTATGGACCCTATTGTTTCCACTCTCCTTTGGAAAACCACCACCGCAAATGACTGGGATACTCTGGCAAAGGCTTACAACCTGGCCCTGGAGTTGTCCCGCGATTTGAGCAAAGCTCTTGGTGGGATTGGGAAATGCCTTCCATTCAACATGATACTTGACAAAACTTATTATGCCGGGGGATACAACCCCAATCTAGCAATGGGTTCCCAATGATGGTCATGGGCCCATCGCTGCCAATAGACCAACAAGCCCGATATGTTTATTCATCACAAGTCCAGACAATACCGAGTCTGGAATTCATTCCCTGGAGCCATTCGTAGCAAATGCAACAACCATTGACACAACCCTCCAAAGTACCCTTCTTCCATTCGCCCACGACTAGAGGATTGTAGTCCTCAACTCTGGGAGCTACTGTCACTTTCCTCGGGAACCCACCACAACAACCATCACACTATGAAGCGCATACCGAGCTATCCACCGAGGTTGAATCCCTTTGATGATTGGTGTCTTCACTGACCATGGACATGGGACAACTGAAGGTGGGGCCTTTCGCACCTCACAATTCCAATCCCCAGAGAGGGAATGTTTTCTCCAGACAAAAAAACACCAACTCTGAGGGAAGAGACTACAACAACAGGCCTTGGCCCAATCAACAACAATGGAAAAACAATGCTAATGCCAGAGGTCCTCCTCCAAACCAAAACACCACTCAAGGCAGTGCTAGACCTAGTCATTCTGTACAACTTGCAAAATTCCACCCCATGACCAACTGGTGTAGATTGCATGAAACCGTCTCTCATTCCAAGGTGAACTGTGCCACATTAGAGAAGATCATCATGATCTCCCAGTCGGACAAACAACAATTTGTCGATCCTACTCCCCTAGAATCTTTCGTACAAGAGCCTATTCACAATTCCTTCACATGTGAGACTGACTTCTTCAGGACAGACAAAGAGGACGAAGAAGAGCCCAAATTATAGGGGTTCTTTGATGAATCCATCCCGACCTTTGAGGCCAATGCCTTCACCAGCCCACAGACTCCTTACAACACTCAGATTTAGGCTGGCAAAGGGCTGGTTTACACACCAAAACCTCCCAAGAATACCTCTCCCTAGGATAACACAATTGATCACTCCTTCCCGCTGAAGGAACCTGACTCTAACCAAGCTAAGGATACGGCCGAGGGAAGCCAACTTTACTCGGGGGAAGGTTTGACATCACTAGGGCATTAGAGAGAACTACCACCTCCATGACCTTGATGGAAGTTTTGTTGAATTGTCCCGAGCAGAGGAAGTCTCTTCTGAAGCTCTTGGGAAACTCGGAAGCCATCAGTCATCCACCAAAGACTATCACATTTGACGATGCCAATTTGGTTGTCTTCCAAGGAAACACAGAGGATCCTCCCTTCCTACTGGGCTTGAACATACAAGGGAAGGACCTATACAAGTTCTTGGTAGATTCTGGTGCTTCGGGCAACGTCATGCCCTTATTTATATGCTAGAAGCTCAGACTCTTTCCCACTCTATCCAAAGGCGCAGTAGTCCAATTGGAAAAAACTACTGTAAAAATGATAGGTGAGCTGAAAAATGTCTGGATTTAGCTCATCCAAGACCCCTGGATATCAAGCATAATAGATATTTAAGTGGTGGACATCCCCGAAACTTATGGGATGTTGTTAAGTCGTAATTGGTCTAAGGCCCTTAACAGATATTTTTGCACAGACTTCTCCCGTTTGTGGCTCCCTTGGGAGGGGAAATCAAACCAAATCTGGGTAGAGAGTGAACCCAGAATGAAGTAGGCCCTCACTGAAGTTGGGAGGGTAAATGAAGTCCTATTCTCTAAATCTTCCTCTGGGATGTACCAACTCCTAGAGATCCTAACATTTGATTTCACTCCCGGGGAAAATCTCATAGTTGTTTAGAGAATTTAGGACCTGGACAAAAAAATGAGGGATGAGGTAAACTCACAAGGTAGCACGGCCACCCCCGCCACACTCTTATCTGACAATTGGTGTCGGGTACACTACTAGAAACATTCTAAACTAGAGTGTGAGCCTTGCATCGCTACTACTACCCACCATGTCAATGCCATCTAGGAGAAAGAGTACAAAGTAGATTCACCTGGACCCAGTAATCATTCTAGTGGTATGCTAAAGGTACCACTTGTCCAGGAATCCCAAACAAAGGCTTCTCTAGAGGGAAACCTCACCCACGCACCATCAGAGCTAAAGGAATCACCTCCCAACCCTCCCAAAATCAACCCAAACAACACTTCACCTTCCCAGCCCCAAAAAATGAATAATGACTTGTGGACCCTGAAGTTTGATAGATCCCAGTCTAAACAAGGCTACGAGGCCGGAGTGGAATTGATCAACCCACAGGGGAAATCCTTCCTTGTGTCTTACAACCTACAGTTTAAATGCACAAATGATGTCATGGATTACGAGGCCTTGGTCCTTGGACTCCTATTCTCACTAAGAAAAGGAATCACCCGCCTCTGGGTGATTCAGAGTTGATCGTTAAATAGGTCCGGAGCCAATACATGTGTCACGACAAAAGGCTAGCTACATACTGCAACCGGGCATGGAGCCTCATTGAATATTTTGATGCTTTTGGCATCGAACTTATCCCCTAGAAATGCAACTATGTTTCGGATGCCCTTACCGTGTCTGCCAACACCCTTGTGCCAATGGCTGGCTCCCGACTCTAAAAGTTTTCTATTTAGATGGTCCCTACCCAGTCCATCCCAGACAATATTACTCACTTTTTGGTCTTTGAGGATGACCAACACATTCTATCCTTCATGGCCAATGTTGGCATCTTTGAGGATCACATAGTGGAAGAAAGAGATCATGACGATACCAGGTAGGGTGCAGAAGATGAAGGGATTATTGACTTACCCACCAACACTATCCCTAAGGGGATGGTATCTCTTGAACGCATCTTTGTTTCAGACCCCAGGGGCCGAGAGAAGATATCATCCTCCTTTGAGGGAGGAAGATTTGAAAAATTCAACATCGGCTAGACCGATGAAGAAAAATTTGTACACACTAGCACCTCCTACTCCCCAGAGGAGAAGGAGAACATTCTCGTGGTTCTTCGAGAATACATTGAAGTGATTGCGTGGGGGGTATGAGGATCTGAAAACTTACGACACATCTATCATGACCTATACCATCCCACTGAAACAAGATGCTAAGCCTTTCTGACAATAGAAAAGACCGGTAAACCCATTGATCGAACCTGTAATTCATCAGGAGGTTTAGAAACTGCTATCAGCCCAGATTATCTTTCCTATTTGGCACACAACTTGGGTTTCCAACCTCATCCCCATGTGAAAGAAAAATGATGAGATCCATATTTGCATGGATTTTTGCAATTTGAACAAGGCATCTAAGAAGGAAAATTTCCCTCTCCCCTTGTTGGACGAGGTATTGCAAATTGTTAATGGGTCCCAAATGATGTCCTTCCTAGATGGGTACTATGGGTATAACCAGGTCATGGTTAAGTATGAAAATAGAGACAAAACAAAGTTCACCACCAAGTGGGGAATGTTCACATACTAAATAATGCCCTTTTCCCTTATCAACGTAGGGGTGACATTTCAAAAGGCTATGGACATTGCGTTTGAGGGCCTAGTTAGTAGATGCATAATCATCTACATGGATGATTTGACATTCTTTTCCCAGGACAGGCGTGATCACTTCGCCCACCTTGCCCAAATTTGTTAGAGATGTCTCTGGTATGGTATTTACCTCAACCCTAAGAAATGTATAGTCAGGGCCACTGAAGGAAAGCTTCTCAGGCATATCATCTCTGAGAAGGGGATATCTAGTGACCCTGAAAGAGTTAAAGTACTGCTGAATCTACAAATACCTGATAGCAAGAAAGAAATGAGATCTTTCTTCATAAAGAGAAAATTTGTTTGGCAGCTCATTACTAGACTCATTGAGATAGTTAAACCACACAATGACTTGATGAAGAAAGACACAAAGATTGAGTGGAGCCTCGAAGCAAAGTGAGCATTTTCTCAGATCAAGCAAACCATAGTGGAGGCACCAATCCTCGCAAGTCCAGACTATTCCCTCCCATTCCACATATACTCCTTTGCTTCCCCGCATTCCACAACAGTAGTCCTAACCTAGAAAGTCAAAGGGGAAGAATGAACCATTGCTTTTATGAGCTCCCCCTCAAGAACACCGAAGTATGATTTTAGTCTTTGGAAAAGCAGGCTTTTTCTCTAGTCCTAGCCATGAAGAAATTCTGGCACTACATTCTCTAGAGAAAAGTGCATGCTATCGTTCTGGACCAAGCTATCAAATCTTTACCACTATAGAGTGAACTGGGTGAATGCTGGAGGAAGTGGATGACCATCCTCCAAGAGTATGATCTAGAAATGCAACCCATGAAGGTAGTTTGAGGCCAGGGACTATGCAGAGCAATGGCGGAAGGAACTCAAAATATTGAATGACAAACTTACACAATGGAGTCTATCACTCAAGACCCATGGTGTACCGATCTGGTGTACCTGTTTCTCAACAAAAGATTCCCAGAGGGGCTTCCCCCAAACAAATGTCACACCCTACGGTTGAAAAGCGTACATTTCACGATAAAAAAAATTCTTTTTTGCAGGAACTATGAAGGGATATACCCGGTGTATTGATAGGGACCAAGCTTCTAAAATAATTGAAGAATTTCATGGGCAGTTCGGGACCAGGCATGGCTCAGCTGATGCCACTGCCCAAAAGATTCTCCAATCTAGATACTATTGGCCCTTCATCTTTAAAGATGTCTACACTCATGTGAGGAAGTGCCACACTTGCCAAACAACAGCCCGCTGTGAGCGAAACCCGACCATGCCTTTGCATCCGGTCTTTGAAGTTAGACCCTTCTCCCAATTGGCGTTTGACTTTATCAGGGAAATCAACCCCAACTCATCTGCCAACCACCAATATATTTTGACTGCTACTTATTACCGCTCTCGGTGGTTTGAGGCAATTCCTTGCAAAAATAACACGACACATGTAGTTATCAAATTCTTGGAAAAAAACATAGTCACCCAATTCAGAATGCCATTCGCTATAGTGTGTGACAGCGGTCTGGTATTTTCTTTGGCGTAGTTACTTGAATGGACCTATGAAAGGAAGATCACCTTAAAGTTCTCTAGCAACTACTACCCCCAGGGTAATGGTGTAGTTGAATCTACCAATAAAAATCTATTGGAGGTGATCAAACACTTGTTAGAAGAAAAACCCCGAGACTGACACCAAAAGCTTATGTTCACCCTTTAGGCAGATCCCATCAAAATTAAGGAAGTCCTCAGGACTTCCCCATTTCATCTGGTTTACGGCCAAAATCTAGTGTTTCCTATCAACTTACAAATCCCGGTCTTATAGTTTATGTAGGAATTTAACAACCAGGACAACATCATGGAAGTTCAGCTGTTGAACCTGGTGAGGATGGAGGAACAAAGAGAAGCGGGCACTAGAACACTTTGCGCATCACCAAGAAGTAGTTAAACAATGGTTTGATCGAAGATCCCAATATAAGGCTTTTCAGATTTTGGACTTGGTCCTCCTATGGGACAAGGCCCAGGAAAAGAAAGGAAAGCACACCAAATTTCAAAGGCTTTGGCTCAGGCCATATTTGATTTCTAAGATCTGCAAGGCAAATACTTATCGCCTCAGCACCATGACTGGAGAATTCATCCCATTGCCTATCAATGGATAGTTTCTCAAGCACTATTTTGAATGAGGTAGGTGGTAAGTTTTCCCTAAGTTGTATTATATGTAAAGTTCTTTCTTGTAAATATCTTTCCCAGTGCTCTTTGGGAGAAACTTGTCCTTGTAAATATTTTGTCGGTAGTCTTTTGGGACCACCTCCTTTCCTTATTTTGATTTTGTTTTTACTTTCTTTTGTTTTGCATCTATTTTCTGGGTTCCCATCGCGTTGCCCTCTTCTTGTAGACAGGTATGCTTTGCATGACATCTAGTCCTTGGAATGGTACCTTATGCATTTTAGGTAGTCTGAAATCTATTGTTAGCATGGTGCAATTTTTCCGCACTCCAGAGTTATTTTGTGCATATGGTAAAAGGTTATGGGAAAATCTTCATCAGATTCATATCTCGCAAGTCTTGACATCGGTTAATAGAAAATATAAGAAGCAAGTAAATGCATGGTCTTTGAGGGCAGATCGGTTGCACTAGTTATTGGCCAAGTCTAAAAATCATAAAATATCCTAGGTCCAGAATGTTATCTCCTATTCAACAATTTAAAATGGATGGCTAGGTGAAAGGAGTACCACCGTAAAAAATAGCTAAGCTTAAGGTTCACGGTGAAAGGAGTACCACCTTCCCATCTTCAAAAGAAAAGAAAAGAAAAGATATGAATAATAGAGAATTTCGGTATCCGAGGGAGCGTACAAGATGTGATGATTTTGGTTTGATGTATTCATCTCCTCCTCTTTGCTTCTCCTAGATACCAACAACTTGATTTTCTTTCAAAGCACACACCTCACAACTGAAAAAAGACCAAAAGATTGAATCACTGATGAGTTAGATTTTCCTAGACACCTCGCGCCTTGCAAACAGAATGCTCCAGGTAAAGATAAGTTCCGGTTTTGCTAACTAGAGATTCTGAAGTTCTCAAATGTGCTAAAGGCATTCGTCCCAGTGAGTCGCCATTTGTTATGCCCTGCATACCCATCCCTACATTTTGTAGGCAAATTATTGGGTCCCCCCTTTGTTTTTTTGCCTTTCTTTCTTTCCCTTCTGTTTTTTCTCTGGCCTTTGCTTTCGCAAGGGTCATTTTATTTGCTTTTTGGTTCTCCTTCCTCTGGGACCCAGTCCCAGAGTATTTTTTGTCTTATGAGTCGGCAAGATTTCAAGACTCTGGGATTCTCTGTCACCATTTCCTCTTTTGCTAGAGGGTGTGGTTGCATGGAATCCCCGGGCCCGGAGTCCAAAGGTTTGCCCTTTTTTTGAGATTTGCGGAAGGAAAGAGAAGGATATGTTTTTACCCTAAGGGTATAAATGGGTTTCAATAGTCATTATTACATTTACCGCGAACAAATTATCCACAGTGATTACCCAGAGTGATTAAGGTGATCAAACAATGATTAAGTGTGAATTACTCTCGGTGCTTTAACAGTTCTTAAACAATGATTATCAGTGGTACATTCATGGTCTGTGAAAGATTCTCAGTTGCAGAGCACCTTTGGTGCTCCTCCCACATTTTCTGGTGTTAAGGTAGGTCTTTCAGCTCTTTCCCTTCTGGTTTTGTTTTTGCTTTGCTTGTGCTTGTTTTCACTTTTGGTTTTGTCTTTGTTTCTATTTTTGTTTTGCAACCTGTTTGTTGTTGCCTCCCGTTGGTGGGATGGCCCCATAGGAAGGTTGTCCACCTTCCTCGCATTTTGGTACCCTTCTATAAATGGTGTATTCTAGTATAGATACTGTGAATTCTTGCAAGTTCCTATGTAAAGGTGTCAGAGTCTTGTTGTAAATTGTAGATAGAGTAGTCCCTGTAAATTGTGCCATCTTCTAACTTTCCTCTGTATATTTTGGGTCTATACACTATCTTGGTAACCCTTCCCATGGCAAGCTTGTCATGCTCTGCACATCAAAACCAAGTTTGGAGCTCGTTCGCATGGTGTCCGCCTAGCTTGAACTTGACACCTTGCCTATTCGAGCCCTGGTAGTTTTATCTCTCCTTTGTCACTTTATCATTGATGGAAAGATTAATTTCCCCATGATTGAGCATTAAAAAACATCCCACCTAGCATTCATTTCCCTCGTTTCAACCCACATGTTGCCATTAAGGGCTATTACACTATCTATCATGTGACCACGTGGCAACCCATGTCAGCCAAGTACAACTTGCTACCTGGTCATCGATAACGACTAGTTTCAGCAACTCTAGGTGCTCGAAAGTCCCCAGGCCTTCATCCCATTTTTTCACATGAACTAATACCCTGGGACCTCTGGGTGTTGATCAGAATCCAATCTTTGCTAACTGTTACACTCTGGGATTTTTATACGTACTAATATTCTTTGAACATATGAAAGATGGTGGTGAATTCCCAAGGAGTCCATAAAACTATTGTATTTTTATCATATTATATGTATTGACAGTTCTCCGGTCTTGCAGGATATCCAACAACATGTATGAAGTAACAACTCCTCCTGGAAGTCCGTAGCTTCCAACTACCTCCACTTGGGTGGCCAAAAAAACAAAGGTAGAAAATATGTTGGCCAAGATCCCATTAACCTCCGATTAACCAAGCGAGGGTGTTCTTGTGGGGTCCAAAGTGGATTCCAAGTTGTAGGAGATCACAAATACCGAGCCTGGACTATGGGCTGAAATGCAGGGCCTTGTCCAAAAAATGTACCAACAGAGGGCTGCCAGAGATGATATGGTGAAGAACATGGCCGCCTTTGACATCATTAAAGCTGCAAGTTTCTCCTACTCAGTGAAAGCATCGAAACTGTGTTGTAATTATTGGAATGATGTACTGAGAGGGGAGGGGTGAATCAGTACCTCTAAAACTTTTTATGTGTTTTGCCCATTAACCTTTATTTCATCAGATTTTTATATACCTATCTATCTGTTCATCTTTGATTATGTATGTGTGATCTCAATATAAGTTATTTATATGTATAAACATTCAAGAAACATTCATGAAAATAAATAACACATAACACATGATATGATATCACATAAAAATCTTGTTAGGAAGTAACAAATGTGGTGGGGATGTCTACCCACAAAACTTCACTATCTGCAGATAAGAAGGGAGACAATAAAGGCTTACAAATGATCACTTCTGATGATCTACCCTGTTAAGAGTATTAGAGTTGAGACCTGTTAGGATCTACTTCATTTGAATCTTTAGCAACACCATTAGGTGTGCACTCTATTAAGAGATTTGTCAAAGAACTGTTAAGTCCACCTTCTACAAAAGGATTTCTATTGTGATGCACTTGTTAGAATGCAACTATAATATAAATGTTAATCTGGTAGTGAATGCAATCTCTAATTGCTGATAACAGATCCTGTATAGCTTACAATGTATGTATGTAATCACCTTGAGTGATTGAGTAATACCTCGTCTCTGCTTGTCGGTAGCCTTCCTGTGTTCTTGATAATTGCTATGATCTGTTTCTGAACTTTGCATGAATTCTCTTCTTCTACTTAGATGCTCTCCATAGCTACTATCATTCTTCAAATGATTACAAGTCCTTTTTTATTATAAATGATGGAACATCTATTTATACTAGTTTCTAGCTCTATTCTTGATTCACGCTTTTCAAATTAACTCTAGATCCAAGGTTTACAACTTGACCTTGATCTTTAGTTAGATATGTTTTAGATCCATAAGGATGCTTTAAAACATTTACAATATGCTTGCTTGACCCTTAAGTTAAGATTTAAAACAAATAAAAACTCTATAAATAGAATTACATTGCTTTCTCTGACGTGTAAAAATCAGATCCACTTTTTGCTGGTTCTTTAACTAACTATCGGTTCTGATGTTTGGGCTGCTCTGTCAATCTATCAGTTTTCTTCTCCGTCAGTGTTCCTTACTTGAACTATTCATCGGGTATGCCTTTTCTTCTCTGTCGGTGATGTTCTCAAAACTGTATCATCGGTTATGCTTGTCGTCAGTAATTTCTATACTTAGTATTTTCACGTTAGACATTTTGTCCTATCGGGTATGCTTGTTGTTCGCTGGTTATGCTTATTGTCCGCCAGTTATGCTTATACCGATGAACTTCATCATGTTTTTCCCTTTAAGTATACTAATGGAAAAACTTAATGTCATCAAACTGATCCTTCAACTGGCAACGCACTACAATGCTCCCACCTGGGTTGTTTTGCTCGTTGATCCTCTACCACTGCACTACCCAACGAACATTGTTAATCTGGATGCCACCACTTTTGCTTCAGGGCTGGGAATCCCCCAGATCAAGGGAGCCATAATTCTCTCCTAGTCTATATCACTGAAGGAGTTCATAGAAATTTCCGTTCTCTCCTAGCAACATCTCAATACTCATTGGCTAAAGTCCCCGAGAAGGGACTATAAGAAGATGAAGCTAGAGATTCCCCACGGAGACTTCAAGGAAAGCATATAGGTGGGAATCATCTTTTTGTATAGGCTTCAGAGAGCCCCATGCCAGAGACTTTTTGGCATGGATGTATTATTTCCTCTACTGCATCACCACCTACAGTCAGACCTTCGACTGGGTGACCATCATCGCCAATCATGTAGACTTCTAGTTGAAGAATGTCCTCCAAAATTCAAAGTTCTACATGACCTCATATGTATTATGGGAACTGGCCTGACATAGACCCACTCTTTGGGGTTTAAAGATAGTGGGCATTCTCAGGAATGGTCCCGACCAGCTTGCCCCATGGGATCATTATCCCTGGATCCAGTGGGAATCCTCTTTCCCCCAGTTTTGCAGGGTAAATGACACGTTCATTTACCATAACATTTTGACACTCACTCAGGATTTTGTGTACCGGTTGTCATAGGAGGCAATGACTTTGGTAAACACATATGGCAATTATTTCATTCAATTCCAACAACATACTTATATTCGGGTGACCAGCTTCTCCGAGAAGCCCTACCTACTCCCCAAGCACTGCGGGGATAGGATCATTCTTTTGGAGTTCTGCAGGCAAATCCTAGAACTCCACGCATTCTTTAGCATGAAGAAGGTTACATCCATCCCATTCCCAGTTACTTGCATGAACTATTCTTGCTATCTCACAGTGGCTAAGGATGCCAACAATGAGCTAAGGAGTATAGGACTGGCGGAATTCCACCTTACCAGAAACAATTTTGATCCAGTAGATAAGATAAGACAGGTGTTGCCCCAAACATCCACACCGTATAAGGTTCACATTGAATATTTCTAGGTGGATTGTCAGGATATTTTTGATCTCTGAGCCTAGCAACATTCGTGTATGTCCAACGGCTTAATGAAGGCCCTCAACCTTCGGGGCTTCCCAAATTTTTTTTTCAGACAATGGGATTTTGGAGGACCCAACATACAAAGAACAGGGGATCAACAATTTGGATCTCCCTCCAATAGATTGGGACACCCAAGAGAACTTAACAATTGATGATGTGAGTCACCACATCATTGAGAACAACCATAGGTATTTTAAGTAAGTATGTAAGAGGAGCACCCGTAAGGGTCCAATCTTGTGGGGGTCTGCTTCGACCTTCGGAGCTGTGGGACCAAGCAAAGACAAGGGGAAGGAAAAGAAAGACACCCCGCCCCAAATTACTCCCCAGGGTCTGCTCCCTATTTTGGAGCAAGTTCACATTCAGCTAGAGGCGTCCAGATAGATGAGCCAAAAGATATGCGCCCAGCTCGCCCGCTGTCTCCTAGTTACCCCCGTGGGATCTGCCTACCCAGTAGGATCCCCTTCACTAGCCGCACTCATGAGCCAGAAAACAGATGCCGAGGCACAGTCCGCAGGTATTCTAGATGTTGGGGCCCCATTACAATGGAAGAAGAAGTAGAGGGTAGAAAATACCCCAAGCACAGACATGGGTCCCATCATGTCCAATATTCCCCCAGTAGAAGTTAGTTTAGACTCCCTCGAACTAGATGATCTCTCTTAGACCTCCCCTCCACATGATGATTTTGATGATATCTTTGGGACAGATGAGCTCATGAATCTACACGGGGAGATAGACAAGACAGAAGAAGAAATAACCACACAAGAAGTAGAAATAATCCCCTATGAAGGGGAGACACTAGAAAGAGAGGTTGTTCCAGAGAAGGAGGTCTGAGAACCTAAGGACCCACAAGACCTGGAGGAAACATCGATCCATGGGACCAAGACAAGTCTGAGGCAAAAAAATAATGAGCAATCGACAATTGGGGAAACCAGACCTTCAGGATCAACCGTACCCCCAACCGTCACGCTCCAAATGCATTTAGTTACTCTAGGTGATCAAGTGGCCCAGAGTATGACATTCGGCGAGGTGGTCTTATCATCCCAACAACAAAACATTGGCCAGACACCTCTGCCTCCTCTGGAGGATGTGCCCAGGGAGAAAAATGTCTCGATGAATGACACCGAAGATGAACAACAACAACAGGACGAGGGGAAGAACCCCAAAGATATAAATATTGACTCAACAGATGCTGAAAAGGATGGGGAAAACCCCGGTGATATAGATGATGCTGGTGCCGGCAGAGATGGGGTCCCCGACACCACAGATGAAGATGCCACTAAAGAGGAAAGCACTGAAATCCCCAGGGAAAAAGAAAAGGAAAAAGAGTCCGATGCAACCATGGATACCAGAGATACACCACCAGACTCCAAAGAAGGCCCTGATACTCGTGCCTTAGCAACAAAACTTCCCTAGCCACCATAATGGCTGGTGGGATCAAGAAAGAGAAAGGCCCCAGTGTCGGTAGGCGTTCCCCCATCATTGGCTGAGATGATGGCCCAGAATGCAGAGGCTAAGAAGCCCAAAAAGGCCTAGACTGTCCATACCCTCCGGACTGGTCCAGGAGGAAATACATTTGTAGTGGTTGCAACCCCTCCCCTAGATATAGATGCGGCAACAGTGAGAGCGGAATACTATGCAATCAAAGAAGTGGCTCTGGGGAGGAGAGATAAGCAGGGTGAGTTGGACCTGCTAAGAGAGGCCACGCGGGCAGTTGAAGCCCGGTATGATAAACATGCGCAAAAGTTAGAGGAAAGAGAGAAAAATTAAAATCTCCTCGGGCTTCTCGCAGAACTTACACAACCACTGGCAGAGATCCATCTAGAAGCCTCCACCTCCAGACCACTACTTCTACAGGGTGATATGGATGCTCTTAGGGATATGAAGAAGAGGGCACATGTTGTAGATGGGTGGATTATGAGAAGACAAAGGCCGTAAGGAAATTCTTGGAAGCGACACTCCTAGACCTTTACCTGATCAATAATCTTTTGGGCCAGGTAAACGGTGTCATCGTCCTATGGAAAAGGGACATAGAAAATTATGAAGGGTGGAGGAACAGACTCGAAGAAGTAATAAACTTTGGGGAGGAAGCCACCATAGATGCTAGAATTTTGGGAGAAGAACCCTTCGAATTCCTCCGGGCCCAGTACTCTAGACTTGGCCTCAAAATTAAGGTAAGAAAGCAACTAGTTACGAACCTTAAAGAGAAGATCACGGCAGTCTGGTATCCTTTGGATCTGTATAAAGCATTCGTCAGAAGGGTTTCACAAGTTGACCCCTTCACGACTGGGACTTGTGCCCTGGAGGACTACGTCCTCAATAAATTTGATGAGCTAATGGAGTCCCGGTATTAGTTTGCTGGGGACTTCGACGAAGGAAAAATGTCAAGGATATCCAAAATGATGCTCCGGGCTCATGACTCGGTAAAGTTAGTCAAGGAATTTTAGGATGGGGCCAGAGATATTGAAGAGAGATTTGGGATTCTTAGCGACCAATGGGACAGTGTCAAAGACATTGATGGAGATGGCATTAGCCAAATTTTGGAGGTATTCAAGAACAAGGGATAGTAAATTTCTCTAGATTCCAGAGATTCTCGCCAGTAGGGTACATTTTTGAACATTCATTATTCTTTGAGCATAAGCTCCTGGACTCCAGAATTCTGGATCCAAAGTTTTATATTCTTTCAGTGACCCATGTCTAGGTTTGCCAGAGCCGACCGATCATTATCCAGTAGTTAATAAAGGGGGTCAAAAGATAGGTGATCCCGATAAGGCATGTTAGACAGAGGGATGACTCTGACAGGTGATTTTCCCAAGGCGCCACTCTAGCATTAACTACCCGGTGCATTGAAGACAGTGAGCCACATTTTACAATAATGATGCATGTAACCTCAAACTCCAGGAAGATCAGATTTCTTCTATTCTTACTCTGGCACTCTTCTTGATGCCAATTCTTCCATCCTTTCTTCTTGTCTTCTTCCTCTGTCCTGTCAGACCTCTATTCTTTTTGAGGTGATTGTAAGTGGTGCAGGTTGTACCGACCATCGGATATTGTATTTTAATGGTTGAGTGTATAGTTAGATTAGGTCAGTTTCAGGGAAAACTATGTGTATAAATAGTAAGTCCGACCTCATTTCAAGGGTCGGCAAAATTGATGATTTTTCAGTCCAAGTAATAGCAAGTAGCTCTTTTCATTTCTTTGTAGTTGCAGAGCTCAATGCTCGGTAGTTCTTAGTAGTTAGATGCTCCCTTGGGGCCAATTTATGTACACACCAGTGATGCTGGAACACCCTGTTAATGAAGAAGGAAGAGTTTCTAGCAATGATGTTGTTGGTGTTCTGATCTCCGAGTTAGCAATATATCTTTTGTGTTGTATGTTTATAATGTCCTCTGCTCTGATGTTTTGTTGGATTAGATGATCTCATTTACCCTTGTTATTAAATATGTATGAACTAATGGTTCTATATGCATTCAGTATTTAGTGTAGTTCATTAGAGCATTGTTGATGTTAAAGATATATCGCATGACTATAAGTAGAGTAACGAACTCCTAACCTTGATCTATCTTTTGTTGTTTATTTGGTAAACTCATATGTGCTTGCAGGAAACCCCGACCTATCACCAAAATCGTCAGAGAACACGAGTCAAAAACCAGCTATCCTCCTGAACAAAATAGTCACTTGCCCAACTTAGCTCCCCGCACTGTCGAGACCCGACACTCAGGTGCTTGAAGGCCCAGAGAATTTATTCCTTGGATAAACTTTACAGGCGAAGTTGGTTGGTACCCCGATACCCGGTGATAACTCTTCATCTGTTGATGAGACCGGTCACAAAGTTCCGTCAACATATATATTGACGATGAAGGATTTAAATAAATATTTATATTAAAAATATTTATATTATGATTTTTTGGTTATTTTAACATTCTGGTTATTGTTTTGGGTTGTTTAGGTCATGGGTTCAACTATTGATTCGCTTTTGGTACATGGATGAGGGTTTGTCACACATTGATCAAGAGGTTACTTATCCTCCAAAGAACTAAGCTTCACATCACTAGACTAGACTCTTTATTCCACTTGATAAAAAAATTGATAGCCATATTGTTAATATATTATAAGAGTAGAAATTTATAGTGAACACAATACATCATTTATAAATTGTCAAATGGTAAATGAATTAGGTGAAGTTAACATTACACAAAAATCTTCAGCAATCAACTTTAAAATTTAAATCAGAGTGATAAAGAGTAGATATAGCTTATGTTCTAGTTTGGTTGTCTTCAAGGTGCAATTTGCTAGGAGATTAATACAAATTGGTATTCTTGGTTAAGAAAGAAAAAAAAAAGACAAAAGTTATATAATTGCAACTTTGAGAGATATGATGTTAGAAAATATTGCGGGAATGAATAAATGATCATTTTATGAAAGGACTTAGATATGAAATTGTAATATTTATTAACCCATAATAATACAAATTTTCAAGCGAGTTTCATACGCAGGGTGACTAGTAAGAAATGATGATAGATTGTCATAGGAATTGTGAACACATACAGAAGAAAAACAAAATCTCTCTCTCTCTCTCTCTCTCTCTCTCTCTCTCTCTCTCTCTCTCTCTCTCTCTCTCTCTCTCTCTCTCTCTCTTGTAGAATGAAAAGCACAAGAAGACTAGTTTTGAAGGAAAAGAAGGTGATGACTTTTACACAATAGCTAGTAATAAAGTACTTTCCAAGTTAGAAATTGCGCATATCTAGAAGCCTTAAAGTTTCAAAGAGAAATACTATCCTTAAACCATTTGGTGATAGAGAAGGAGCACCTCCGTTTATAATTCAATCTCACATCTATAATAAATGATGGAAGTAATGTCATGTGTACATCCCTATTTACAAAGTATATAATGTTATCTAGATAGTGGGCCATCATGAGTAATCTCTATAATAAATTACATCTCATATGGGTGAGAAGGTTAATTTATAACCAAGGGGGAGAGACAATAATCTTTTTCTAGTGTTACTTAACATATTAATATAATTAATAAGCATAAACTAATCTAAGTAGTATAAAGTTGAAGAAAAATATCTAAATATTAAATGTGAATTACAAAATTAAACATAAGTCAATTCTACAATTATGGATTAGTTTTATGCCATATAATTTTGACCTCTAAAGACCAATCCTAATATGATGCATTGCAAAATTCTATTATTTGTATTTGAGTGGTTAACAAGGACTATAATATCTCGCTATGTTTAAGCTCTCCTAGGTATACCTTCTTATTGAGTTGACTTTATAGTTATGAAAATAATTGATATGTATTAGACAATCATGCAAGTGATAATTAGATTATTTTTAGTACTTGAATGAAAATGCTCTTGAAATGATGCAAATGATAGTAACCCGCGATATGATGATAAATGAGTACATATTGAATGTTCTTAATACCACTACATAATTTAATAGATTATGTGAAATGTGTCTCAAGTGGACTCGTGGAAGGAATGAAATGGCGAGAATTGGAAATTTGTTGAATTTTAAATTTTATAAATCATTTGCATCTAATGTAGGATCAATTTTACACTATTAGATTGATGAAAAACAACAAAAAAACTAATATTGATGTGGATAATAGATGTTTAGATATGGGGCATAATAAATATCAAATATGTGGAAATGTGTGTCGAAACAACTGAGATAACGGGAACGTGCAGAGGTGAAACAAATCTATATATTCCCCAAACTAAATGAAAACTAATATGGTTATCTAAATCTCACCATTAAAATATTAAATGCTAATAATCATTGTAATATTAAATTTAATTATCTTTAAATTAAGTTGGTTATAATATGATCTTTTTCCAACAATATTAATCTTTTCACATGAGATATTATCAATTGTCAATATGTAAATGTATTAATCTATTAAAGCAAAGTAGACCCAACATTAAATGAGAATTGGCATAGTATGTGAATCTCGTCAAAAAAATATTAAAGACTAAAAATAATTATAATAGTGGTTTTGAATGTCCCACAAATTAAAGTTGTAATATTACAATTTATATTTTTACACAAGTTTATTGCAGGTGCCAACAAGAAGTTGAGTCCACTTTTTGACCAAAAAATGGAACCGTTTTTCCTGTTTTTCAAAATTAATCCCAATTGATCAAAAAAGTTGAAGCACTTAAAGATTGAATCTTAAGAAAAGTTAGGAATAGGAAATGTAGTAGTCAAAGTCTAGTTTCTCAATATGTAATTTATATTAATACCCAAATAATAAAAATTGAATTTCACTAGGTATTTCCGAAAACCACTATTCAAAAGTCACTTTTTAAAGACCTTCCATGCATGTGTACGACAACCATAATTTGACCTAAATGAAAGTATTTTTGACTCATTTTGGAATATCATATATAAGATACTCAAGATTGATGAACATATTTTTTCATAATTTTTTGCTAAATATATCTTTTTCTACTATTTTTATTGGGCGTAATTTTTGTTTTGAAAACCCCTTGTGTACAACAAGCATAAGTTGATCTAAATTCATCATTTTTCAAAATTTTCATTTTTTCAAAGTGAAAAGAATTGACTATAGTTTGATGTCATATAATTTGTTTTTTAAAAAATGTGAAAAGAAATTAAAGTTGTAAAAAATAAGAAAACATGTTATTTCACACTTATGGACCGGTTTTTATTAGAAATTGTTTGAAAATTAAAAAAACTAGTCCAATTTTTTTTTTAAATATATGTAATCATATCTATAATGGGTTTTAATTTTGTGAAAAAATAAATCTTTAGAAAACATCTTCTTCCAAAAGTGGGTTTCGTGCGTAAAAAGTTCCCCTAGAAGAGGACTCAACTTTTTGCACTTACCCTTGCATGTTTTAATATGTAATCACATGAAGATATCCTATAAAAATAAATCTAAAAATGAATGAAAATTGGCATAGGTATGTAAATTTCATGGTTACACTAATAAATACATAATGATTTTAAAATACTTAAAATTGAAATGACTATCATGTGTTTTTTTAACCAAAAATATATTTTCAAAGTAGGTGATGTGTTTACAAATTATGAAACTATGTGATATTTTATTAAGATTCAACTACATAATTTATGAGCTAATATTGGAAACCTATATTTCATGAGTAGTTGTTCTCAATAACCTTTATCATGAGAATAAATTAGATACTTAGTACTTCTTGCATCTAGTAGATGCTCATAGGGGTGAAGCATCAAGAATTATCGATAGGTCACCGTTCCTAATACTACTTTGTATCAAGTGCACTTAACCTTAATTTTTCTCCAAGATCAAGCCTACTTATCTTGCTACTAATTTAGTAGTCAATAAGAGAAAAATATCAAGACTTCCGATGAGATCATTCATTCAAGTACTACTATGACTCAAGTATGCTTTATCGAGTTTCCCCAAGTTGAAACCTACTTAGCTTTCTACTTAGCGGAAAATCTATGGTTAATTATTCTTCAAAATGATACTAGGGTGAGTGAACTTGGTGGCATGTGCCCCAAGATGGGGGACCTAAAGGGGGCCATAGATCAAGTCACAGTAATATATCACAAAACATCATGAGTGTTTTAAGACACAAGTTAGTACTATAATGTGCTTGGATTATGTCTTGAGATGGCTTGGAAATCTTGAGCCATAATAGAAGTATATTATAACATACATGTGTAGATAACATGCTAGTGTTATTTTCATTGAAAGTAAAGATAATGGTCTCTTTTTAAATTTAGAATGAATGCATTGATAAGATATTGAGTTTGCTTAAGGAAAAGTATTTTTGGCCTCAGTTGTATAAGGATGTTTAGAAATTTGTGAAGAGTTGTGGACTTTGTCAAGTTGCAAAAGGAGTAAGTTAGAATACTGGATTGTATATACCAATTTATGTTCCTTAGAAACCGTGGACTGATATTAGCATGAATTTTTTTTTCTTGGCTTACCAAGGACAACAAGGGGTAATGATTCCATATTTGTTGTTGTGGATAGATTTTCCAAGATGACACATTTCATACCATGTAGAAAAACATCAGATGGAGTGGATATAATAGATCGTTTCTTCAAGGAGATTGTCATATTGCATGGATTAACGAAGAGTATCATCTCTGGCTGAGATAGTAAGTTTGTTGGCTATTTTTGGAAAACTCTTTGGAAGAAGCTAGACACCGAGTTGAAGTATAGTTCTACATTTTATCTACAGACTGATGGAAAAATGGAGGTTGTAAACCGAAGTTTGGATAACTTGTTGAGATGCTTAGTCAGAGACAAACCAAGTAATTGGGATTGGATTTTAGCACAAGCAAAGTTTGCATATAATAATTCAGTGAATATGAGTACTAGCAAGACACCTTTTCAGATTGTTACTCGCATACAACCGAGAGGTATATTAGACTTGAGAGATATTGTTGGAGAAGAGAAGAAGAGTGTTGAAGGAGAAGAATTTTCTGAGTTTATAAAGTCATTGCATGATGAAGTGAAACATAAGTTGGAGAACAGTAATAAAAAATATAGGGATAGTGAAGATAGATCAAGAAGACATAAGATTTTTGAGGTTGGTAATGAAGTGATGGTTCATTTGAAGAAAGGTAGATTTCCTGTTGGAACATATGGTAAATTGAAGATGAAGAATTTTGGTCCTTGCAAGATATTGAGGAAGTTTGATAGTGGAAATGCTTATGAAGTAGAGTTACCTGATGACATGGATATATCACCTATATTCAATATTTCAGATCTGTATGAGTATCATGAACCTGATGAAGAAGTGACAGTTCCGAGTGATTATCATAAGAAACATATAGAAGAAGTTGAACAAATTTTGGAACAAAGAATTGGTAAGAGCACTAAAGAAAATGATTACATGGAATACTTGGTAAAGTGGAAGAATAGACCAATTGAAGGCTCTACATAGATTTCTCAATCTGAGTTGGATTCAGCTCAGGTCATACCTAACTCATGATTCGGATAATCATTTCTTTTAACCCTAGGTGTCTAATGCAGGAGCATCTTGGTTTCATGGCAATCCCATATCAAAAAAAAAAATGTTTTCTTGTGAGCTCGGTAGCTTGTTGGAGACCTTCAGTAGACTGCTCGATAACTATTGTGGAGTTCTTAGTTGATGGTTTTATTTTGTTTCACTAACCGAACTCGGTTACTATTCTTGGCGTGGTTTCACCGATCGGTTTCGGTGGCTCAGTGGTTTTCCCGTTTCCTGTCTCACCGAGTGTGTTTTCTTTTGTTGGATCTTTGGGTCGACATCTGCATTTAATTTTGGTAGCGGTATTAATTTGAGATCTCTCATTGGGATGCATGTGGACCTACATTTGGGTCATTATTGTTTCCTATGTTGGATCTTTAGGATCTTTTGGGCCGACCTTTTCGGTAGCCTCTTGTATAAATGTAGTGTTCTGTTCTTAGTTTTGAAGGAGGTAGTTGGATAGTAGTTTTGAGATCTAGGGTTTGTGGATCTTGTATGTATGAGGACTATTTTGTAATATTTTCAGATTTTATTGGTCGTAACCGGGAAGGCCTTACAGCCCGACATGTATGAAGTTTGATGAATTAATGAAAAGTATCTATATTCCTTCTCTCCTCTGTGTTTTAAGCTTCTGAGTTGTGTATCTGCAAGATTCTTTGGTGCTTGGGACTGCCTTTGGCCCTAAGTACTATCCCTCCTTGCATCATTCTCTCTACAAGTGATCCCACCATATCATTGCATGTCCCTTTAACTTTGTGCATTCAAATTTCACTTTCTTTTCCTTAGTCATGTGTTTCCGTTCAAAGAATTTCCCCATGTTGTTTAGCTAATCTATTTGCTCCTCTGGTTTAAGGCTACCTACATAATTTGATACTTCAACTTTGATGTCATAATTTCTTCCTTCTAATTCCCTAAGCATCCTTTCCTCAAATACTAGTTCATTTAATTGCTCTTCCTCTTCTCTGACTTCTGTATGTTATTCAACTCCTCTTCCATGGCTTACTTCGACATCTGAATCATATCCTATTTATTTTATTATTCAATTATTTAGCATTTGTGTAAGATTTTCTACATGTCTCTGGAGCATTTTCATATCTATATGCATTTGTGTAATACATCTTCCTCGTCATCTCCTAGCCATCTTCCCACTCTGATACTAGATGATGCAACCAAATTTTTAACCATTAATCATAAGAGAGAAAGGTAGACAGTAAAATTTCAGAGATCAAATTCAATGGTTCTTCCTTATTCTCCAACTACTCTACTGCTACAATGAGAAAATCACAAATTTAACTACAATCCAAAAATTACCATTTTTGGTAGATTTTCGCAAAATCTATTTTTTTTTCATATTTGGTAATTTCTAAAGCGATCCAAAAGACTATAAAAATTTCTAATTATTTAGATTTAAGTCAAGTGACACCACCTGTCAACTCGCTAAGCAACTACATGCATTAAAAAAAGATGCTTAAAAAACAAAAAAAAACTAGAAAATCCCCCCAAAATAGTAAAAGTTGATTTTGAGGCCTTATATAATGGAATTTGGCCGCAAAATGTGTTAGGATTTGCTCCAATTGACAACAGAGTCAAAATTTATGACTGTCAGAAGTCCTTGCATCACTGACTCTTTCTTTACATGTATTTTTTCTATCTCTTTCAATCTTCTATAGTGTCTTTCCTCCCTTTCTTGAGTTTGTTTTCTTCCTCTTTCACTGATATTCATGCCCATTTATTTCACAATCAATTCTATGGTCTCTCTTGCTCTTATTATTTCCTCTTTTCATAGTAGTTTTTTATGGTCTTCTTCATGTCTTTAATTTATATACCTTTCCATCTATTAGAATTGTGCACCTTTTCAGGGCTACTTTGGATTCCACCCCCCTTTCTATTCGCAATCCCCTAATTGCCTACCCATATCTCATATAGGTGGCCCTTAGGGTCTGACAAAAATAAATTTTCAGCTAGTTTACCTTCTTTTCTGCTTAAAAATTTCTTCACTATTCACTCTAGGGTCTTGGCAATGGAACCAAAATGTTAGCAAAAGTTAAGTAAACTATAGTTCGAAGATGTGTACCCCAAATAGATCTTAATGTAGTCTTATACCCTAGAGGAAATAGTAAGGAAATCAATAGATGCAAAATCAAATTAGAATAGTAATTATACCTCAAATAACCCATAATAACAATCATAACACATATAATTGGACCAACAACAACTTTACTGTGTTATATTATCAATCTTCAAGTACATCATATATTTTGAATCTCAATCTATAATTGTACTCTCTCTCTCTCTCTCTCTCTCATATCGATTACAATGATATTATATACACTTCCCAAGACTAGATATTGTCTAGTATCAAATACAATGACATTATATACACTTCCCAACTTGGAATATTATACTACAAGATGACCTGTAGGTCTATTTCTATACTATAGACTATATTCAGTGGCCTAAGTCGGCTTTTTTTTGGTCCTTACCTTGCCAAAACCCATCCCACCCCATGCCTCCACATGTGTGAGCATGCTTTTCTCATTCCACTCCTTGCTCAAAAGTGTATGAACATGCTATTTGTTGGAGAAACTTTAGCTCTCCATCTCATCCCTTAATCTTGATTCATCTCTGCTCCCATGCTCACACATGTGAGCATGGTCTTCACACATGTGAGTATTATTAACCTCTCACCTCTAAATTTCATCCTCTTATACTTATTCTCACCTTATTCCATATTATAATTTGATCGAATCTCCTCCAATGATCTAGGACCTTTCTCTCTTTTCACATTGTCAAGAAGTTGTGAATCGCATCCATGCAACTAAATACTAACTATTAATTCTATCCTTTCATCTTAGCTCTCTATTTTACATTATAACAATCTATTTAAGAGTGGTTTGCCACCTTTATTTCATCAACTCACCTAGCTAACATTAATTTCAAAAAGTAAAAAACTACTAAGAGCATCTACATACTACTACACTTGGAGCACATACATGCCATCATAATGGTGGTTTGTTCTAGGTTTTTTGTTATTGCTTTGCCTTGTTTGTTCCTTGCCTCCATTAAAGTTCTATCATAAGCGTGCTTTGTTATTTCAGTCTTTGGATTTTGTATTGCATCTAGCTCATTGATTGTATCTCAAATAGGGTTTTAAACTTTCAAAGGAGATTCTCTTGATAAATTGACAAATTAAAGTGGAAAAATTAAGTCATTTATAAGTAGTACCAAATTTTTGGAAGATGCAAAACCATTTTAGTAGATTTTTCAAAAGAGAGAGCTTATGAAATATTTTTTATATATACTTTCAAGGATACTTTTAAGGAGAAGCCATTCTCCTACACTTCAAACTAACTTAAACACTTGTTTAAAAGACAAATACTATACTTATGTCTACTGGAAGGAACTTGGTAGTAAATAAAAACTACTATAAAATTTTGTTCTTGTTGCTGCTCCTGGTTTTGATTGTGTGTATTTTTTTGCATCAACTTTTTTTTTTTTTACTAAAAGAGGGGTAAAATTTTATTAAAAGCCAAAGAGAACAAAAAAACAAAGAGCTCTAAAGAGCCATATCCTGACCAACAAGTTGATCCAACTTATGAGATAAATAAGGGGGAATGAGCCTCTGGTCAACAATATTCCAGTCATGCCCATGCTCATAAGCCCATTTAGCTAGGTAGTCAACAACACCATTCCACTCACGGGGGATATATGTAAAAGTGACAGAATCAAGAGACCTGCATAACTGAAGAATTTTCTTAATAACCAAAGTCAACTACCAATAGACATTCGAAAGCTCTTGTCTATTCAGTAAATTCACAATAATTTGCGAATCGTCTTCACAGATAATCCTTCGCCAACCATGCTTAAAATAATGCTCCACATCGAATAGGATGGCGAGGGCCTCCATGATATTGTTAGTATGAAATCCGTTGTGAATAGAAAAAAGAAACTGGACTTCCCCAGAACTGCTGTGGCCAACTCCCCCGATGCCAGCAGGACCAGGATTCCCCCGAGAGGAGCCATCAGTGTTGATTTTAATAACTCCAAGCAGAGGAGGAGTCCAATGCCCCTCACGTTTAACCCACTGAGAATGATGTCTGGCTCTACTACCATATCGGTGGGTAGCAGACAGAGGAGCCCCGCCATGTAGAGGGAAGGAGAGGTAAGTGCAAATATCCATATCTCCAGGATCCAAACCACCCATCTCCTCAAACTTTGCCAGAACAGTCTCTTGGAGGGAATGAACAATTTTCTCCCATAGGTGCAGGACTCCAAACTTAACCTCTTGAAACATTCTCCCACTCCTTTCCATCCAAACATACCAAAGAATGAAGGAAGGACCAATAGCCCAAGCACCCTACAGAAAAGAGGACTTAGAAGGCGAATGCCCCAATCTATCCCAAAACTCAGACAAAGAAGAAACATGCTAGCATGGGCGGCCCCACGCAAACCACCAAAAGTGCCAAATTTGCTTGACAAAGGAGCATTGAAAGAAGAGGTGTGAAACCGACTCCTCACCATCACAACATAACACACAGATTGAGGGACCATGGAAGCCACACTTACAAAGATTATCCCAAGTGAAGCAATGATTGTGAACCACCAACCAGAGGAAAAATTGACACTTGGGCCATGAGAGAGAGTTCTAGACATGCTTCCACCAGTGCACCTCAACATCACCAAACATCAGCCTAGAAAGCTCAAAGTACCCTGAAGAGACAAAATACTTACCAGAAGAAGCACCTCCCCAAGCCAGAACATCGGGTTCCTGCAAAGAGCTGCAGTCCCTAGAGGCAAGAATCTGAGAAAGCTCCATCCGATCCCGCACTGAGCCCCCTGGCGGCCAATCAGAAGAATGGTTCCATCTGTAACCAACAATGAGGCCCTCCTTGCAGGCCTCCTTGTAATGAGCCACCTTATCCTAGCCAAGAAGAAGGAAAGAGTCATAGAGAACTTGCAGGTGCGGATGAGAGATCAGAAGAGGAGGGTTGCCATTCCAAGAATCACTCCAGAATAGAGCCTTTGAGCCTCTATTACAAATCCAGAAAAGGCATCGCTTCACTAAGTGGGCACCTTTCTTGAGGGTAGTCCACACCATAGAACCACAACCCTCCAAAGGAAACCTTGGGATATTTGAAGGAGCAACTCCAGGGAGATACTTATGCGACAAGATGCGAACCCAGAGCTGAGACTGGCTGGAGCACCAACGCCAATAGAGTTTGGCAGCAAGAGCTTGGCCATTCAAGACAGAAGAATGAAGACCCAGGCCTCCCTCCTTCTTGGGCCTACAGACAATATCCCAATTAACAAGGCTCCATTTAGAATTTTGCAGGTTCCCGCTCCAAAGAAATTGCCGAGAAAGGGCATCAAATTCCTTAAGAAAGTACACAGGGGCTGCCTGAACCATGCTCCTATAGGTAGGAAGAGAGTGAATCACAGATTAGAGGAGAGTCACCCGTCCGGCCGTAGAGAGCCATCTATGAGTCCAGTGGTTAACCTTATATCGCAACTTATCAAGAAGGTTCTGCCAAAAGAGCCTAGGTTGTCATGCATCAACTTTTTGAATCACACTTTGTGATCCATCATTCTACTCCTTGAACTCTCTAATATCCTGATGATAGATCATAGAATGTGATCTGAAACACTAATGCATAAAAACACACACCCAATTGAATTAGAAACACTGACCACAATCATTTCTTTTTATGAATTTTAGATAACTAATAATAAAAAATTTCTCTACGATTTTATAGATTTCTTTAACCTTGAAAAAACCTTAAATTGGTCAGTTGAAAGAGTGCTTAATAATGCCTTTGAAAATCTACGATAGGTGCGTACTTACTGGTATTTTCAACTATTTACAGAGAAAAACAGGTTTGATTTGACATTTGAGGATCTCCCAAGTATGAGAAGACCTAAATCATCACCAAGTGGAAGTCGTTTTCTTTGAGGGACCTCTAACCTTTGTAATTTTATATAATTTTCTTCTAGTAGTAAGAGAGCAATTATTTGATTCATTACATCATTTAGGGGAAAAAAGAGATATATAGATGAACAACATTATCTGTGTCATTGTCAAAACATGGCCTAGTTTTATGATTTTGGTGTGAGGTTGACAATAGTTAACTAGGTTGTACAGTGAAATTAAATATGATTTTGACAACTTGAGCATATCTGTATTGAAGTTATCAATCCAGTTCATGACTAGTAAAAATAATTGACAAGTCTACTGTATGTGGTAGGTATTGATAACAATCTTGCAGGCACAAAAGTTTAGTAGGAAGCTCATTTCCAGTCCCCCCTGGAGTAGGAGATGAGAGGGGACTAGGAAACGGGATTGATTGGCTGATGTACAAGAACATTTATTTACACGTATGTAAATTTGATGACAGAGAACTGTATTTTCTGACAGAGAGAGGAAGAGTGTTTTAAGATGGTAAGGGTGGGCATGCTCACTTGTCTTGTAAGGTAAATGAAAGCAACACAAGGCAAGGCCAAGCCAAGGCCGATTTGATAATTGAAGTACTGCTGCATTCCTAACATCATCTCCATCAGTCATCTGGCATTCATATCTCTCTGTCATAAGCCTTTGTACAGGCAGAAGTTTACTGCAACAAGAAAGGCATAGGCAGATGTGTAAAACTTATGATTCATTGTCACTCTTCTCTGGCACAAGAAAGTATTGGCAGGAGACATACTTTTTAGTACAATTTAACCATGTCATTCAATGTTCGTCCTTCTTCTTGTCCTGGCTCTGATTGGCTTCTGCACAATTCAGCTGTGGAAATGCAAGTCCATCATCATCATCAGCAGCAGCAACAGCCGTGTTTATGGGAACCTAGTTTTGGTGTTGACTTGGATAGCTCTGCCCTCCTTCTACCTGAGAAAATCAACCTCTTTACAAAACCTAGAAGCCAATACACAGTCTTTTGGGAGTCTGGAAGTTTTTACCCCAAGCAGCAACCTATCGACTCTTCAATTTTAAGGTCCACTGAGCGAGACTGCTTCGAAAACAAGAGCATGGAGTGTTCATATACTGATGGTCTGACATCCATGTCCACTGTCACAGAAGAAACATGCGTTCCTGATGGTTTGTATCAGGGATTTGATGCAGTAGAAGGGATTGTCCCAAACGAGGTCTTTGATGGGCTGCCGATCCCTCCATTTTTCGAAGATGGTGTGGATGATATCTCTGTTTTAGTCACTTCTGACCATTCAGATGCTGTCGGATCCAGCAGCTCCATTAACTTGCATTCGCCTTTGGACCAATACAGCATCAAGGTTAGAAAATGCCCATCTCAGTTACAGGCCAATTTAGGTCTGCCAGAGCCCCCAGTAGCCCAAGAGGACCCTGTACAAATTCTTATCAAATGTGTACAGGCCTGCACAGAAGGACACCATGATATCCTACATTCTCTTCTTGCCAAGCTCCAAGAGTTGTCATCTCCATTTGGAGATCCCCTACAAAGGTTATCCTTCTATGCGAGCGAGGCTCTGAAGAAGTACAGCTTCAAACAAGGAATAACCGAGGAGAAAACTAATGAGAAATCTTGCCTGGAGTATGATTTAGCTTACCAAGCCTTTTATCAGCTTCTTCCATATCACAAGTTTATCCACTTCACTAGCAACCAGGCAATACTTGAAGCTGTGGGTTGTGCCTCACAAGTTCATATCATTGACCTGGAGATCAGACAGGGCTTACAGTGGCCCAGCTTCATGCAATCTCTGTCCCTTAGGCCTTCAGGCCTCCCGAATCTGCTCAAGATTACAGCTGTAGGAAATGATGAGCGGAGATTGAACCAGACAGGGAGGCGTCTGCTCGAGTTCGCCCAATCAATAGGAATTGAATTTGTTTTTCGCCCACTGATCGCAGAAATGGAAGAACTGGATGAATCTGCCTTCAATATAGAAGCTAATGAGACTCTAGTTGTAAATTGCTCTGTAGTTCTCAACAGAATGCTCTGCAAAGCAGGTAAAATCCATAGCCTCTTGGCATTTTTGAGAAGGCTGAACCCTGTAATCCTTACTGTAATGGAAATTGAAAGCAATCAAAACATGCCCTCACCTGTGGCCCGGTTCCTGCAGTGTCTTATTTTACTTAGGGCCGTGCTCCAGTCCATTGAAGCCTCCGTGGAAAGAAACAATCCCGAAAGATTTATGATTGAAAGAGTTTACATTGCACCCAATATCTCTCGTGTTCTTGTGGACGATGAAGAGAATTCGCTTAGATATGCCTGCATTGATAGTTGGCGAAAGTTTCTTCGTCATTCAGGCTTTAAGGATTCTCCCCTCAGTCATTACAGCCAATGCCAGGCTAATCTCTTGTTGGGTTTGTATTCAAATGATTCATTCAAGCTCCACCAAGATGGGTCTACTTTAACTCTTGCTTGGCAAGATACTCCAATTGTTTCTGTCACTGCATGGAAATTATAGTTTCATGCACGCAAGGGAAGAAGAACTTTCATTCTTCGTAGTATTAATTATATGTCAGTTGAAATTGGTTTTATAAGAATAGTATCGCAATGTAAGATACCCAGTGCCAGTTGCAGACCAACTCCACTCAGAATAAGACTTTTGAGACCAATTTTCTGATTGTCTTGTAAATCTGTTGCCCAACAGTATACACTCTCCTGGTGCTTCTCTGGTATCTTAAATATAGCTTTTTTCACAAGGAGGAGCTAGAAAATTTCTTTTGTTCTGGACCTATGTAGTGGGAATTGCCAAGAAATGCTGCGTGAGGACATATTGCAATATGCATTCATCCAGCTTTCCCTGCATATTAGTATGTATGATTAGAGAATAGCTTAGTTGAAGATATTTCTGTATACTATGGTTCGATAGTGTATACAGTAAAGGAAGGCAATTACACTTGCCCTTGTTTAGAAACCAGCATGATCTCTGCAAATGTACATGTCCTTTCCTCCAGAGATGATTCAATATTTAGAAATTATGGATGTAAGTCCGACAAGCAAGACTATTCATGGTTGCTTTTCTCATGTTTATAACTCAAGTTCCTTCATAACTGAAGTTACCAAGTATTGTTCACAAGAGCAAACCAATTCTTAATTGTCGGTCGAATTAATGAGTGCTTTCTATTCTTCAAGTTCCCTCTTTGAGATAATAACTCTTCCTCAATGTCAATGGCTCTGTGAAACACACGATCAAGAATTTGAATGATAGGGCAGCTGCTAAAAGTAAGAATCCAAATTGATCTTTCGAAATTATTAACATGACAACCATGACTTTAGGCACAACAACTACAAGAAATAAGGCTCGGGCTTTAATTTGCTTCTTGATTATGAATAGGCAGCGATGTGTCACTTAAGAGATATATCCAGTATTAACATATTGAATTGAAACCATTATCTCGCATGGATTATTCAACAGTCTTGTAAATACCTAATATTGAATTAATGAGTACCACTTTATATTCTCTGTTTGGGGTGATGACTTTCTTCTTGTCAATAGCTCGGGGAATAAACAATCCTGGGCAAGAACTGAAAAGATTGACTAGGCAATACCACTAGCACATTAATGTCTAAATTAAACTTCAAGAATAACATGAAAGCTATCATTTTAAGCACAGCAGCTACACATTATAACCATGTTAATTTCTCCCACATTTCCTGACTTAAATTCATGTAGTTTTCACGGTCCATGGAGATGTATAGCAGATTTCTGGCTTAATCTGGTTTAAATATGCATGTAGCTTACTAGTACTGAAATTTTATTCATCTGTTTGAAGAAAAATAAGAAACTAGGTGTTATTGCGTCAGGGATGCTCCTTATTGATGAGAAATAACAGATCACAATGTCAGGGATGCTCCTTATTCATGAGAATAAAAAAATCACAATCGAACATAATTTTGCAATACATATGTATACAGCTTAATTACAGGATCAGAACACAGTGGAGTGTTGTTTGAATTTAGCTCTCAAGGGTTGCCCAAACTCAAAGCTCTGCAAATATTTTCGGTTCCTACAATTTGTCTGTTACAGAATCTCCTTTGGGAGGGCTGTCTTATAATTTTTAAGCATAATTTTTATGAGGGAGACGATAAACAAATTACAATCAAGTTGATTTGATGTCAATGTCACCATTATCCAAAGGGCTTTTGGCTAGCAGTAAGTTGGGGTTGCTTACAAGTACAAAACTCTAAAACTTGAGAGAGTAGAATTTGTAGAAATGAAAAATTAATGAATATGGATCTAAGCCTCCAGGTGTCTTGGCATCATGTTCCATTTCTTGCATTGCTCCTACTGTTCTTCTGTTCAAAGAAATATAAGAAACTAGAGGAGTTAATGCGTCAGATATGTTCCTTATTGAAGAAAAAAAAAGATCACAATTGAACAGAATTTTGCAATACATGTGTATATAGCTTAATTACAGGAGTTGAAGTCACTCTCCAAGAGTTGCCCAAACTTAAAGCTCTGCAAATATTTTCAGTAGCTACAATTTGTGTTTCTCTGTTAGAGAGTGTCCGTTGGGAGGGCTATCTTGATTAGATGAGAACTTTGACCGCATCGACAGAGTATCATGTTTAAGCATGATTTTATGATATGGAGTATCATGTTTAAGCATTTTATCATTCTTGAGCTCTTTTATTCTGATGATGGATTATGGAGTATGATCCGAAACGTTGATGCTGAAAACTTACACACAATCATCCTCAGAAACATAGCAGTGAAATTCATAGATTGTGGAAATTTGTTATCATTAATGATTTTATGAGATAGACTATAGGTAATCAACTTGATTAGAAGAACATGTTACCATTTTCCAAAGGGCTTTTGGCTAGTGGCAAGTTGGGATTGCTTAAAGTGTAAAACCCTAGGATCCAAATCTTGCTTGCAATTGCAAAACCCTAGATTCTAAAGGGCTTTCGGCTAGGAAGTTAGGGTTGTTTATAAGTACATCTGAATTGGTTTAACGGTGGAGAACTTATATTCTTGAAAGAGATCACAAGTTCAAATTCTGCAGATAAAAGAATATGTTGGACTGGTATGAGTTAGATGCCTCTGCATATTGAGACTATGGAAAATTTCATATGCTGAAAGTGAAAGTCATCTGAAGACCCAAAAAACAACAGATTGCCCAGACTATAAAACAGAATTAATTAATCAATTATTACCTTTTAATAATAGTAGCTTGAATTTGTTCTGTCAGAATATAGAAACTTGAGAGAAAGTATAATTTGCAGAAATAAAGAAATAATGAATATTGATTGAAGTCTAGAGGTGTCTTGACATCATAATTCATTTCTTGTATTGTTCCTACCGTTCTCAGAGGAATGCATTTTATTGGGTAGGCTCTAGTTCAATGTAAAATCACTTGGAAGATAAGAAACGACTAAAATCAACGGGACTTGTCGAATTACTCAGAAGATAAGACACAACTAGAGTCAATCCCATCGCTGACCAAAATTCAAAGGGCTCAACCTTTTTCAGAATACAGAAATAATACCATTCAAACACAAATTGGGGCAGTGGTAGATGGAACAGAAAAGGATATCTGTGCTTAATTAATGAATATTTCAATATACCTTGCCACCTACTTTGAGACTTCATTATCTGCCTCCCATGAATATATACTATTTTGACCTAATATAAGAAGTATAGGTATTAGATAAGTGGTCCTCAATATATGGACAGCTTATGCAAAGGATTGAGTGGTTTGTCAGAAAAGCACAAGCAGGACACTAAGTGCTGATGATCATCATGGTAGGCCAGAGGGCACGTGGATGCAAAAATTCCTATTGATAGCTCTGTATCTAAAATAAGTGAAGGTCTTTCAAAGCAGTTGAATCAGGTAAACTCCATGGGGGCTGATTGATTTTGATATGAATGAAGAGAATGCAAAAGAGAGCACAATTTCACCACAGAGATTTCATTACTATAATTGATAGGAACACAAAATTATGATTAGTCTTTTGTTAGGAATGGAAAGGTTTTTGGAATTCCGATAAATACTTTCAAAACTCTAAGCATGAAATTCTACCCAGCTCAATGCATCTATTAAAAAAATTAGGGGAAAATATCTAGTAATAACGGACAAGGGTCTAATAACCTTATGTTTTTGTCATAGATACCCCCAAAAACTGATTTTTTGATAGTCATTTCCTACAAAACAAAAATGCGAAAAAGTAATAGCTTCACACCCAATAAACACTCACCATTACACCATTAAGTAAACACTAAAAGTGCATGGTTATTGGTACACTTATGTTTTTATTACACATCAAATTGCACCAAAAATGTTACATTGTTATTAAAAAAAAATTGGATGCATATATTTACAAAATCAATGGATTGGTCCAAGAATATAAATATAATCTATTAATGTACATTTCATATTCAATTTATGTACATACATGCACAACTATTGGTGCATTCCATATTTAGTCAACTACATACATGCACAACTATTGGTGCATAATAACTTTTTATAACACTCTCATCTACACATTCAGCCAAAAATGTATGACATTCTCAGGCATTTAATCCAATTGCAATTTGTACCTGCATGAACAACTAATGGTTTAAGGCTCTCTTGTTAGGTTGGTAGGCTATCTCGTATATTTCATGTTTATTATTTATTTTTTCTATGCTTACTGTATGTTTTTTTTACAAATTTACTACTATAAAAATAAATTTACTGCTTTTACTGCTTACTTTAGGATCAAATCTATTGTATATCATGTTTATTACTTGTTTTTTGTATGCTTATTGTCTATACAAATTTACTGCTATAAAAATAAATTTACTCCTTACTGTAGGATCAAATCTATTGCAAAACTAAGTCAGCGTAGTGCAGCCTTAGTTTTTTAATGTATTCAATGAATATAAATGTACTGGTCACTATAGTTGCATGCCTTTATATTATAAGTTGTTTGTAATGTGGACCCTCTCAGTAGGATATAGAATCAGTGAAGGGGTCATTTTAATTAAATGGTTTTTGCAACCTTAGTTTTGTAATATATTCAATGAATAAATGTATTGGTCACTACACTTACTTGCATTGTTTTCTCAATTACTAATCAACTAGTTTACTGTATGCAATACTTAGAAGCATGGAAGCTTCATATTCTCATATTTCATATGCCTGACTTAGTTTTCTAACGTATTCAGTTAATACATTGCAAAACTAGGCTAGCATAGTGCACCCTTAGTTTTGTAATGTATTCAATGAATGCATTACAAAACTAGGTCAGTGTAGTGTGGGCTTAGTTTTCTAATGTATTCAATGAATAAATGTACCTTAGCTATATGCATAAAGGGTTACAATAAAATGAATGTGTAAATCTATTCCAATTATAATTACCCGCATTGTAATTTTGAAATTGGGCTTTCTCACTAATGATACATATACATATTTATGTATACATATACCTAAATATGTATACATATACATAATTATGTATACATATCCACAATTATGTTTATGTATACATATATTTGCATTCATGGTAACATTAAATGTTCTTGATGGATCAAACATTTGGTATTCAATGTTGTCCTTCCGAGGAGTCATTGCAAGACTAGTGCTCCAGATTATTTTTTGTGCAAGATGATGATCTCAATGAAGCTATTGTCTATCTTGGGCAACACAATCTAGGTGGCTCACATCTACACGATGGGGTCATCTATGACCTTGTCTTTTCTTGTCTCATGTCTCACTGTGCTTGTTGTCGGGATATTTGGATGTATGGGTTATTATTAAAGTATTATGTTAGCCTCGGTCATTAGTGATTGAGAGGTTAGATAGTTCCGTCACGGCGTTTCGGTCGTGGCCCTTCGGGTAGTTTATATACCCTCTCGGAGGATGGACACGAGGAGATATTATGGTATTATCACGGGTAACTTAATAATGCATAGACATAGTACAGGAAATACAATAAATATAGAATATATATCAGAGAACAATAGATGCTTTTGATTAATTATTCCAGACTTGCAAGTACATTTACATCATAATGATAATACCATAATATCTCCCCATGTCCATCCTCCGAGAGGGTATATAAACTACCCGAAGGGCCACGACCGAAACGTCATGACAGAACTGTCTAACCTCTCGGTCACTAATGACCGAGGCTAACATAATACTTTAATAATAACCCGTACATCCAAATATCCCGACAACAGTGCTCACTTAGTTTTGTAATGTTGTCAATGAATACATTACAAAACTATCTCAGCATAGTACACAATTAGTTTTGTAATGTATTCAATGAATAACTGTACTTGTCAGTATAGTTAAGTTATTTCAATGCATGGAAGCTTCATAGTCTCAGCTTTCACAGTGTTGACTTAGGTAGTTTTGTAATGTTCTCAATGAATACATTGCAAAACTAACACAACATAGTTCTTAGTTTTTTAATGTATTCAATGAATAATTGCACTAGTCACTATACATACATTTCCTTCGTTTATAAGTTGTATTTTATGTATTAAAGCTTCGTCATCTCAGGTTTCATAATGCAGACATAGTTTTCTAATGTATTCAATGAATACATTACAAAAATATGTGAGAATTCTTATGACTTAGTTTTGTAATGTATTCAATGAATACATTGCAAAACTAACTCACCATACTGCTCACAAAGTTTTGTAATGCATTCAATGAATAAGCTCTAAGTTGTTTTTAGTGTGGACCCGCTCACTAGGTAGGAATGGGGTAGAAGGGGTCCTTTTAATTAAATTACATTGTCCCTTGCCTTAATCAAAATCCCATCAATTTATACCCTGCGAAGGACCCGACTGAACCTCTCCTCACCCCATACCTACTCACCTTAACACATTTGCAGCTCACCGACTGCCACATAACGACCCGTGGGTAACCCTATTACTACCCACCATGAACCCTAAACTTGACCATTTCTTCTTTGTACATTTTGGAAACTTAAGCTCCCACCAATTTCTAAACTCCGTGTGCAAGGGAATCCATCATCCCATCGCGAAGTAGCAAATATATCACAGTTTTTTATCATTCAATAAGTGTTTGTAAAGATTTTCCTACACTAATAGTTTTATGTTTCAATTGTTTCACCTTGAAATCATTGCATGTAATGTGATATAAACACATAATTAGAAGAAATGGGAGCTACAAATTTTTATGAATCTGAACAGTTTCTTCATTTTTGCATTTTAAATATGGGGGTTTCTTTGGGTTAATCATTATTTTGCACAAACAAGTGAGGGAATCCATCATCCCATCATGAAGCACCAAATACCTCATGGTTTTTTACCATTTAATAGGTGTTTGTAATGATTTTCTTGCACTGATAGATGTATGTTTCAATCGTTTCACCTTAAAATCATTGCGTGTAATGTGATAGAAAGAAATAATGAGAGGAAATGGGAAAGAAATAGTGTACATTGTCGATTTAATCATTACTTGGTGTTGCAGTTATTATGAATCTGGACACTATACTTACATACATTGTGCTCATTGAATTGTTTGTCATGGAGCTTACATTATCTGTATGCTTTTTTAAGTTGACATTGATTGTATGCATTTGTCTTATAATCATCTACTTCAAACAAAGTCGTTTTAGGTTAAGTTATAAGCATGACAGGAAAAAGAAAGACAAGGACAAAAAATAGTGCTTGTTCAAGTATAAGAGTGACTCATGGAGTGCATTTTACTGATACAGAGGTTAATGCATATCATGTTCCCATTGATGCTCCTGCTGCCAATCCACAACAAGTCTTTATTAATGCTCCTATAGTCAATGCAATAGATGTGAATGTAGAAGAAGGAAATGCAGGAGAAGTTGCCTCAACTAATGCTACCCATCCAACTCCAATAAGATGGTGGACAATTCAGGACATTGATACTACACTTAGCAGTGTTGAGAAAGGTGAGATATCATGCAGGGGTGCAACAATAAAGTGGAAGATACTTGCTTCCAGTTTGAGGGCCTGGCTAATGGGTACTACCATCATTAAGAGGATGTGAGACCTACATTAGACTGTCATAGTTTTACTATTTTGTTACTCATGTTTTTAGTAGTTTAGGATTTGACATACTTTGACTATTGGAGACTTTTTATACATTTGAGGATCGGTAGGATCCTGTATTATATATTCAGTACCTGATTATGTAATTAGGGTACATTTGAGATGTTTTATATTTTCATTCAGTTTCAGTTATGATGATGTTGTATATGAGATTTAAGTGTATGAATGTAATATGATGAATTTGGTTTAGGAAACTGATGCTAGGTTATTTCACTTCTAATGTAGTTATGGGTTATATGCATGTATATGATTGATGTCATGTATGTTTCATATCATGTTGTTTTGGATCTACTGGTGTGTGCATTGAGTGTGCAGGAAAAGTTGACCATGGATCTAAACCGGGGACCCAGTATTGGAACCTATGTAAATGACCGTGCTTTCCAAGGTCCTGTTTATATAAATAGACATGGACCTCATTGTTTATGTGGTTATTTTGTAAATGTGGTTTGCATGTATGTAATTAGATTAGTGAATGTTCATGTGATTGAGTCATGTCATTTGTTTTAATTTAATGTGTCAAATTTGGCAATTGTTATAATTTAATGTTGACATGGCTAGTAAGGGGAGTTATAGGGTTAAATAAGGTTACCTAGGAGTAGTACCCATGCTTACCCTAGGGTTAGAAGTTTCTAGAAAGTCTTATTGACATAGAAATCCGTAGGTTAACTTCAAGGTTAGTTTTGGAGGGTCTTTTGGGCTCCTAGGGGGTAACCAGGGTCAGTTTTAGTTACCCAACTTGGTACCCTATGGGTTAGGGGTCATTTTCAATCATTAATGAGCCTCTAGACTCATTTATTGCACATCTAAAGTGTCACTTTCAGACTTGAGCGAATTTGAGGAGTTGTGTAACCTTGGTCAATCTTTCTCTTCTACCCAAGTTGCATTTGACTCCACCCATGGAGAGTTTAGGCAAGTGGTTAGTTAAGGGTTGGTTAGGGTGACCTCACCTTTGGGTTATGCCTTGTTCTTGTTGGAGGTTTGCCTATTTAGGGAAGGATTTAGGATGAGTTGAGTGTTCACCCACTCTCTACCCTTAGAGACATAATTCAATTTGAAGGAGCCTTTTAGGAAGGAGCTTAGGAAGGATAGCTCAACATCAAACCATTCCTCATTTTAGCTTGGAATTAAGGTTGGATCTCTTAGAAGTAAATTTTATTTTGTTCATGTGTGTTCTTGAGCTTGAAACTCCATTAATGGAGTCCTATGTGTTTTGAAGTTTTATTTTCAAAATTGAATTTAATGTTTTGCTTTATAATGTCTTTATTTTGTGATTGGATTTCAAATAGGTCTTCAAGGCACAATCACCCTTGGGAGGGCAGAGTAACCTTGAAGGGGTAGTAGGAAATGATTCCTGTTAGCGTAGAGTCTCCCATGTGTGGAGGAAAAAACATTGGCTAACATGATACCCATGATGCCAAGAAGGTCTTGAGGACTCCTGGGGGGCATAAGGAAGTTATTTCTAGATTGCATCTTGTGAAGATGGTACTTTTCAAGTCCATGTGAGGCTTGTATTTTCATTTTGATACTTGGCTTTCTCCTACAGTGAGGTCTACCACTACCCCTATTTTAGGAGGGTCTCTTAGAGACTTATCCTTTTGTTCATCCTCGTGTTGGGAAGTTTTCTCGTGTATGAGCATTCTGTTTGCTTGCCTGCTTGTTGTGTGTGCCTGATTGTATCCCGTTCCAGTTTGGATCCCCAAGCTCGGGGGTGGCCTTGTAAAGGCCTAGGTTGGGAGGTGAGCCTCCATGGTCAACCTCAACGTATTACAGGTTCCTGATGGGATAGTGAAGATGCAATATACCCTTATGTGAAAGATGGGTATGGCTGGAAAATCATCATTTTGTAACCTACCTTGTTGAAGACTTTCATTGTCACAAAGTTGTAATAGGTCCATTGAGAAAAAAATTGTTATTCTTCATTATTTATAACCTTTGTAATTTTATGGCTTCCATTATTTCATTATTGAAAAAGGGACTTTCAGGGGTTTATGAAAACCATATTGCTTGTAAATTTTTTATGAAATTTATAATGAGATTCAATGTAAAAATAAAATTTCTCCCTATTTGAGATCTTAAGATGATTTATAATGCTTGGTGGATTTTCTATTCCTATGGTGACATGCAGATTTTAATAGGATAGATTAGTTACTTAAGTGTTTGTGGGGTAGATTTGCACACTAAAAAAAAAAAGGGTCATTTTAAAATTAAAGCATAGTTTGGTTATTGCAAAATAAATAGAAAATTTAAATATATTTTGGGAATTGATGTTCTTGAGGGAAAAGTTTATTTATTTTTATGTATTTTAGTAAATTCTGGAAATTATTTCAAAAAAATTTTATGCTTAAAATTTAATTTTTCTTCCACCATTGTATGAAGAATAAATTATGGATTACAACCATGTAATTAGATTTAAAAAAAGTTGCCCCTATATGCCCACTGTTTTAAGGGATACAGTCAGATCTCCACTAGTAAGTTAAATTTTTTTTTTAATGTTTAATATTATGTGGGATACCTATTATATTAGGCCTTATATATATTTTTTAGTATAAATAAATGACAATAATATAGGTCTAACGAAAACATCGGAGGAAAAGCAAATATATATAAATAAAATTTAAAATCTTACAAAGAGGCTCGGATTTAAAGCGCAGAGTGCTATTCTTGTTAAAAAAAAAAGATTTAATAATTACAAATATATATATATATATATATATATATATATATATATATATATATAGGGGGGGGGGGCCGAAGTCCCCCCAAAACCTATCCTTCGCTGTTGGGGGCCAAGCGGAACGCGGGCCACCCACTGTGCATAGCACAATGGGGAGGTTCCGCCGCCCGGCGTCGGCCGCCCCTCCCCTGTCCTCCTGCCTCTTCCTTTACCGACGGGCGGTGGTGCCGCCACCTGCGACCACCGCTGCACCACCCCGTCACCTCCGTTGTCCGCCACCCTGCGGCTAGAAAAGGACCCGCCGCCCTCTGTTCATTCCCACCGCCTCCTTGCTTCGATCGCCCCTCTGTTTCGTTCTAGACTTTGTTTTTTTGTTGTTGTTAGGGTTTTGTCATTTAGATTTCGTTTTGCCTTGTAAAGGAATGAAATTTTATGCTCTAGCATTAGTTAGTTTTAGATAAGGTTTTATTTTTGTGTAGTTAAAATTAGATATCTTTGGAATAGGATTTTAAGTTAATTTTATTATTATTATTATTATTATTTTATTTTATTGTTTAATCTTTTTTTAAAAGGAGTTTATTAGATTTGATAATTGGATTTTAGGTTTGCTAGCTTAATTATGTTTTCTCATATTTAATTAAATTAAATTTGTAGATAGAATTGATGATTCTTATAATTAGTTAAAAATGTTATAGATATTAATTTGCTTAAAATAATACTTTAATATTATTTTAATCAGATTTATTAAGTGGACTTATCATACCTATTCGATTTATCTATTTTAGTAGGGATTAAAGATTGGAGTAGGATCAGAGTAAAGAGTTTAAAATTAGATTATCATTTTATATTATAAATTTGATTTACATCAAGGTAGATATTATTTTTATGTATAGTGTATGGGATAGTTATTATTTTAATTCTTAAAATGTTAGTTTTAGATTTGATCAAAGGGGAACTTATTTATTAATATTTTAAACAAAGAAACAATGTTAAACGAAATGTCTTTAGTAAATTATTCATTTTTATTCAATAATTATAGTTTCAACGATATTATTTTATCCCCTTGACCAGTTTTCACACATGGTTGACTTTTTGTCAACCGCGGTCGACCTGTGTCTGTTTGACTCGATATTCGAACCAGGTGTTTCCTGTAGCCTCTAGACTCTAGGGTTTCAATTTCATGACTTTCAGAGATAGTTGACTTTTTGGTCAACTCTGGTTGACTTTTTGGTTAATTGTCTCAGTTTACGTGCCTAAGCCCTTCATAGGACTTAGTAGGCCCTAGTAACTCCCTCTCATATATTTTTATAGTACAGTTGACTTTTGGTCAACTTTAGTTGACTTTTAGTCAACTGTCTCGATTTGTGTGCCGATTAAGGTATCTAGTTTAGGATTCCTTGTAGGATAGTTCTAAGAGTGAATCTACCCCACATAACCTTTCCAGTTGCTGTTTCTCCTCTACACCATTTTGCGTGCACTTGCAATATCTTTGAGGTAGCATAACTTTCTCCTTTTAGTGCGTTTAAAATTTTTTTTGTTTGTCTATTTTTGCCCAACTTTTGGGCATGACATTTTGGTATTAGAGCCAGGTTTAGCAACATTGGGAACCTAACCCACTACGTTGTCACTAAAATTGTCTTGCATGTGTAGGATGCCACCTGTCACTCGTCAGCAAGGGTGTGGTCGGAGACGTGTCTCCGCAACACGCGTAGAGGTACGACCCGAGGTAGAGGATCGCAGGAGGGATCAAAGTCCACCTCCTGAACCCCCTCCCAATCCTAATGCAGCACTATTGTTGGCCTTTCAGAATTTGGTCGGGCTTATCTTAGACTGCATGCCACCAGTTAACCAAGAAAGAGAGAGAAGTAGGAGCCCACCTCTTAGAGCAGGAGGAAATCAGGTAGAACGAGAAGAGGAGTCCATTACAGTGCCAGGGGGTATTCCTAGGGGAGGTGCATATAGACTCGATAGAGCACCCCCCGATATAGAGAATCAGATCACAGAATTGATGAGGCTTAAACCGCCTCCCTTCATAGGAAAAGCAGATGGGGCAAGAGCAGAGGCTTGGCTTTTAAGCCTAGAAAGGTGCTTTGGGTTGTGGAATTATGATAGCAACCTTAAAGAACGGTTCAAAATTATTTTTCTTGGAGACAGGGCATCCACTTGGTGGAGGCATGAGGAGACTAAGGGACTCATAGACATCAATACCCTCACTTGGGGAGCTTTCCTCAAGATTTTCAGAGAGTGGTATATTTTAGAGCAGTTCAGACAACACCGTATCGATGAGTTCTATGACCTCCGGCAACGGGGTCTTACAGTAGCCTAGTATGAAGGAAAGTTTCTCGATCTCCTACCATATGTTGAATACATGGGAGACGAGAAGCTACAGGTGAACAGGTTCATCAAGGGATTAAATCCCGCGATTTTAGATAGGGTATGCATGGTACCTTCAGGGAACTTTAGGTTCACGGTGGACAGGGCCTTAGTAGCCAAAGAGATAGTCAGGGCCCCACAGGATTATAGGGATAGGTCGCAGAATCACAATACCTCATCCCAGGCCTCTGGTTATCAGAAATCCCTGTGGAAGGGGAATCAGAGGAACTCTTCAGGGACATTTAGGGCCCCACAGCAGCAACAACCACAACAGTCTTAGCAGAACCAGCGACAGAGGCCACCGCAGGTTCAGTAGGGCTCTAAGCCCAAACAATGGCAGTCACAGGGTCCTAAGAAGGACCAGAGACCTTAGGCACCATACACCCCTCCAACACAGACTCAGTAGTTCTCTAGGGGTGGCTATAGCGGTTCACCTAGGACCGCAGGATCTCAGTATTCCAGGCTTCCTAGTGTTTAGGTTCAGTCACGTGGGCCATGTTACACTTGTGGTGCCATGGGGCACTTAGCTAGAGAGTGCCCACCGGGTGGTAGTCGGCATGCAGCGGTTTCAGAACTAACAGTTGGGGACAGGGGGAAGTCCCACATGGTTTTTGCAGCGGTGGACAACCGCCAGGCAGAGCACCAAGATACCATTATTGAGGCCTCAGGTAAGATCAGAGGTAGTGATGTTACTATTCTATTTGATACTAGAACCATTGACTCCTTTGTTTCTCCATCGTTTGTGGAGCGTTGCAGGCTAGTGGCAGCTAGACAAGAGGTTAGATGGGAAGTAGAGTTAGCTTAAGGAGCTAGAGTTTTTGTGACCTTGATGGTTAAGGATTGTCTGATCTAGATTGGTGGCATGAACACCATAGATGATCTCAGAGTCACTCCCCTTGGGTCTTACGGCCTAGTTCTTGGCATGGATTGGCTAAGTGCCCACAGAGCCAAGCTAGAATGTCATAAGAAGAGGATCGAATATTTGGAAGATGATGGTACAAATACATTTATTACTGGGGTTCATAGGCCTGTGTCCCTCCGTGTGATTTCTACCATGCAACTTAAGTGATGCATGTGGAAGGGATGCCAGTTGTATTCCATCACCATTAGTGATAGGGAAGAAGAGACAAAGAAGGAAACTTCTCTTGATGACTTCCCCATCCTTCAAGAGTTTGCAAATGTGTTTTCGTTAGAGCTACCTGTTATGCCTCCTTGTAGGGTAGTAGACTTTCACATTAATCTCGTGCCAGGAGCTGAGCCAATTTCCAGAGCACCTTATAGGATGACCACTAATGAGCTTAATGAGCTCAAGATACAGCTTGAGGAACTGTTAGAGAAAGGACACATTCGTCTTAGTGTTTCTCCTTGGGGTGCACCAGTTATCTTCGTAAAGAAGAAAGATGGATTGCTTAGGTTGTGCATGGATTACCGACAGTTAAACAAAGTTACCATCAAGAATCGGTATCCACTTCCTAGGATCGATGACTTGTTCGATCAGTTGTAGGGGGGCCGATTCTTCACAAAGATAGACCTCAAATTAGGCTACCATCAGTTGAGGATCGTGGATAGTGATATTCACAAAACTGCATTTCGCACTAGATATGGCCACTATGAGTTCACTGCGGTTCCATTCGGTCTTAGAAATGCTCCAGCTGTGTTCATGAGTCTTATGAACGGAGTATTCCATACCTTCCTTGACAAGTTTGTAGTTGTGTTTCTCGATGATATCTTGATATATTCCAAAGATGAGAAAGAGCATGAGGAACACTTGAGGTAAGTGCTGCAGTGTCTTAGAGACAACCAGTTATATGGCATCTTGTTAAAGTGTGCCTTCTTCAGATTAGAGGTTAAGTACCTTGGCCATGTTATTTTAGGTGATGGGATCTCAGTAGACCCATCAAAGATTGATGCCATTATGGATTGGCCAACACCTACCACTGTGACCGAGGTTAGGAGTTTCATGGGTTTAGCCAGTTACTACAGACGATTTGTTAAGGGATTCTCTCTTGTAGCACACCTCATTACTTCTCTTCAGCAAAAGGGAAAGAAGTTTGAGTGGACAAAGAAGTGTGATAAGGATTTTCAAGAGATCAAGAGAGCACTCACTAGTGCACCCATTCTTGCTGTACCAGAGCCCTCAGCAGACTTTGTGGTTTGCACAAATGCTTCTTTGGATGGTTAGGAGCAGTCCTTATGCAAGGTGGATGAGCTATAGCCTTCGAGTCTAGGAAACTAAAGACTCACAAGCTCAACTACCCTACCCATGACCTTGAGCTCGCAATAGTGGTGCATGATTTAGTCAGATGGTGACATTTTCTCTTAGGGCATCGATTCAAACTTCACTCAGACAATCAGAGTCTTCAGTACATCTTCACTCAACCAAACCTTAATGCTAGGCAGAGGAGATGGATGGAGTTCTTATGTGAATATGATTTTGATGTCCATTACATTAATGGGAAAGAGAACGTGGTTGTAGATGCCTTCAGTAGAAGATGACACGAGATTTCTTCTATGTCCACTGGAACAGATTTGAGAGATCACATTCTTCATCACTTACATGAGGATGAGATGTATGCAGAGGTTTGTGAGTTGATTCGATCTCAGAGACCCCTTGAAGGGAAGTTTTTAGAGTATACCTTGGAGTTCAATGGACTTATGCATCATAGAGGATGTATCTATATACCTTCTTCCAAAGGATTGCGTGAGTTTGTAATGCTTGAGGCTCATAGGGCCCCGTATGCAGCGCATCTCGGAGTAAAGAAGATACATGTCAACTTGAGGCAATTATATCATTAGCCCGACATGAGATTGCAGATTGCAGAGATGGTAGCTAGATTCCTAGAGTGTCAGAGGGTGACGGTAGAGCACCATCATCCAGGTGGTCTCCTTCAACCTCATGAGGTACCAATGCGGAAATGGGACACCATATCTATGGACTTCATAGTAGGTCTTCCTATGTCTTCTCATCGTCATGATGTCGTCATGCTGACAGTTGACAAGTTGACTAAGGTGGCTCACTTTTCACCCATGTGTACCACCTTTACTGCACCAGAAGTGGCACAAGTGTTCTTGCGAGATATTGTCAGAGTTCATGGCGTACCTCATAAGATCATCTCTGATAGGGATTCTCTCTTCACTTTGTCCTTTTGGAGATAACTTCAGGAAGCTATGGGTACTAGGCTCAACTTCAGTACAACTTATCATCCTGAGACAGATGGATAGACCAAAAGGGTCAATCAGGTGTTAGAGGACATGCTTCGCATATATGTCATGGACCATCATACCCAGTGGGAATAATACCTACACTTAGTAGAGTTTTCCTATAACAAAGGGCACCATAATTCCTTGGGTATGCCTCCCTACCAGGCTCTTTATGGTAGGCCATGCAGGACCCCACTCAGTTGGGATATGATCAAGGATAGAGTTTCCATTGGTCTTGAGCTAGTAAGGGATATGGAGCAGCAGGTGAATTTGATTAGACAACGACTTGAGGAAGCTCAAGATAGGCAGAAGAAGTATGTAGATGCGAAGAGGATTTATCGAGCCTATCTAGTAGGAGATATTCTTCTTCTTAAGAGTGTGACCACATAAGAGTCCAATCCATTTTGGAAAGGGCTCTAAGCTAGCACCGTGTTTTGTTGGACCTTTTGAGATCCTCGAGAGGATAGGACCAGTTGCTTACCATTCTGTGTTGCCACCTAGCCTGTCACACATCCATGATGTGTTTCATGTTTCAGTTCTGAGGAAGTATATTTATGATGATTCTCATGTGATAGATTGGGATGCCTTGCAGGTGGATTCGGATGGGCAGTTGGCTTTGGAGCCAATTCATATATTGGCTCAGCGGACATTGGGTCTTTGAGGTTGAGAGCTGGAATAGGTTACGGTCCAGTGAGATTGCTATGACGAGGTTACAGCCTCTTGGGAGGACACAACATAGATGAGATCATAGTACCCTCATGTCTTCAATGAATTCCAGGAGGAAGTTCATGCCTAGAGGGGGTGGATGTGAGACCTACATTAGACTGTCATAGTTTTACTATTTTGTTACTCATGCTTTCAGTAGTTTAGGCTTTGACATACTTTGACTATTGGAGACTTTTTATACATTTGAGGACCGGTAGGATCCTGTGTTATATATTCAATACCTGATTATGTAATCAGGGTACATTTGAGATGCTTTATGTTTTGATTCAGTTTCAGTTATGATGATGTCGTATATGAGATTTAAGTGTACGAGTGTAATATGATGAATTTGGTTTAGGAAACCGATGCTAGGTTATTTCAGTTATAATGCAGTTATGGGTTATATGCATGTATATTATTGATGTCATATATGTTTCATATCATGTTGTTTTGGATCTACTGATGTGTGCATTGAGTGTGCAAGAAAAGTTGACCATGGATCTAAACCGGGGACCCAGTACTAGAACCTATGTAAATGACTGTGCTTTCCAAGGTCCTGTTTATATAAAGAGACATGGACCTCGTTGTTTATGTGGTTATTTTGTAAACGTGGTTTGCATGTGTGTTTTTAGATTAGTGAATGTTCATGTGATTGAGTCATGTCATTTGTTTTAATTTAATGTGCCAAATTTGGCAATTGTTATAATTTAATGTTGACATGGCTAGTAAGGGGAACCAGGGTTAGTTATAGGGTTAATTAAGGTTACCTAGGAGTAGTACCCAAGCTTACCCTAGGGTTAGAAGTTTCTAGAAAGTCTTCTTGACTTAGAAATCCGTAGGTTAACTTCAGGGTTAGTTTTGGAGGGTCTTTTGGGCTCCCAAGGGGTAACGAGGGTCAGTTTTAGTTACCCAACTTGGTAACCTATGGGTTAGGGGTCATTTTCAATCATTAATAAGCCTCTAGACTCATTTATTGCACCTCTAAAGTGTCACTTTCAGACTTGAGCGAATTTGAGGAGTTGTGTAACCTTGGTCAATCTTCCTCTTCTACCCAAGTTGCATTTGACTCCACCCATGGAGAGTTTAGGCAAGTGGTTAGTTAAGGGTTGGTTAGGGTCACCTCACCTTTGGGTTAAGCCTTGTTCTTGTTGGAGGTTTTCCTATTTAGGAAATGATTTAGGATGAGTTGAGTGTTCACCCACTCTCTACCCTTAGAGAAAGAATTCAGTTTGAAGGAGCCTTTTGGGAAGGAGCTTAGGAAGGTTAGCTCAACATCAAATCATTCCTCATTTTAGCTTGGAATTAAGGTTGGATCTCTTAGAAGTAAATTTTATTTTTTTCATGTGTGTTCTTGAGCTTGAAACTAGATTAATGGAGTCCTATGTGTTTTGAAGTTTTATTTTCAAAATTCAATTTAATGTTTTGTTTTATAATATCTTTATTTTGTGATTGGATTTCGAATGGGTCTTCAAGGCACACTCACCCTTGGGAGAGAAGAGTAACCTTGAAAGGGTAGTAGGAAATGATTTCTATTAATGTAGAGTCTCCAATGTGTGGAGGGAAAAACATGGGGTAACATGATACCCATGATGCCAAGAAGGACCTGAGGGTACTTGGGGGGCATAAGGAGGTTATTTTCGGATTGCATCTTGTGAAGATGGTCCTTTTTAAGTCCATGTGAGACTTGTATTTTAATTTTGATACTTGGATTTCTCCTATAGTGAGGTCTACTACTACCCCTGTTTCAGGAGGGAGACCTATCCTTTTGTTCATCCTCGTGTTGGGAAGTTTTCTAGTGTATGAGCATTCTGTTTGTTGCCTGTTTGTTGTGTATGCCTGATTGTATCCCGTTCCAGTTTGGATCCCTAAGCTCGGGGATGACCTTGTAAATGCCTAGGTTGGGAGGTGAGCCTCCATGGTCAACCTCAATGTATTACAGGTTCCTGATGGGATAGTGAAGATGAAATATACCCTTATGTGAAAGATGGGTATGGCTGGAAAATCATCATTTTGTAACCTACCTTGTTGAAGGCTTTCATTGTCACAAAGTTGTAATAGGTCCATTGAGAAAAAAATTTGTTATCCTTCATTATTTATAACCTTTGTAATTTTATGGCTTCCATTATTTCATTATTGAAAAAGGGACTTTTAGGGGTTTATGAAAACCATATTGCTTGTAAATCTTTTTATCAAATTTATAATGAGATTCAATGTAAAAATAAAATTTCTCCCTATTTGAGATCTTAAGACGATTTATAATGCTTGGTGGATTTTCTATTCCTATGGTGACATGAAGATTTTAATAGGATAGATTAGTTACTTAAGTGTTTGTGGGGTAGATTTGCACGCTACAAAAAAAAGGGCCATTTTAATATGAAAGCATAGTTTGGTTATTGCAAAATAAATAGAAAATTTAAACATATTTTGGGAATTGATGTTCTTGAGGGAAAAGTTTATTTTTTTTAATGTATTTTAGTAAATTTTGGAAATTATTTCAAAAAACTTTTATGCTTAAAATTTAATTTTTCTTCCACCATTGTATGAAGAATAAATTATGGATTACAACCATGTAATTAGATTTAAAAAAAGTTGCCCCTATATGCCCACTGTTTTAAGGGATATAGTCAGATCTCCACCGTAATTTTTTTTTTTTAATGTTTAATATTATGTGGGATACCTATTATATTAGGCCTTATATATATTTTTTAGTATAAATAAATGACAATGATATAGGTTTAACAAAAACATCGGAGGAAGAGGAAATATATATAAATAAAATTTTAAATCTTACAAAGAGGCTCAGATTTAAAGCGCAGAGCGCTGTTCTTGTTTTAAAAAATAAACAAGATTTAATAAATAAAAAATATATATAAATATATTGGGGGGCCGAAGCCCCCCCAAAACCTATCCTTCGCTGTTGGGGGCAGTGCGGAATGCAGGCCACCCACTGTGCATAGCACAGTGGGGAGGTTCTGCCGCCCGGCGTCGGCCACCCCTCCCCCTGTCCTCCTTCCTCTTCCTTTACTAACGGGCGGTGGTTTCACCGCCTGCGGCCACCGCCGTGTGCCCCATCACCTCCGTCATCCGCTGCCCTATGGCTAGCAAAGGACCGGTTGCCCTCTGTTCATTCCCGCCGCCTCCTTGCTTCGGTCGCCCCTCTGTTTAACTTCAGACTTTGTTTTTTTTGTTGTTGTTAGGGTTTTGTCATTTAGATTTTGTTTTTCCTTTTAAAGGAATGAAATTTTATGCTCTAGCATTAGTTAGTTTTAGATAAGGTTTTATTTTTGTGTAGTTAAAATTAGATATCTTTGGAATAGGATTTTAAGTTAATTTTATTATTATTATTATTATTATTTTATTTTATTGTTTAATCTTTTTTTAAAAGGAGTTTATTAGATTTGATAATTGGATTTTAGGTTTGCTAGCTTAATTATGTTTTCTCATATTTAATTAAATTAAATTTGTAGATAGAATTGATGATTCTTATAATTAGTTAAAAATGTTATAGATATTAATTTGCTTAAAATAATACTTTAATATTATTTTAATCAGATTTATTAAGTGGACTTATCATACCTATTCGATTTATCTATTTTAGTAGGGATTAAAGATTAGAGTAGGATCAGAGTAAAGAGTTTAAAATTAGATTATCATGTTATATTATAAATTTGATTTACATCAAGGTAGATATTATTTTTATGTATAGTGTATGGGATAGTTATTATTTTAATTCTTAAAATGTTAGTTTTAGATTCGATCATAGGGGAACTTATTTATTAATATTTAAAAAAAAGAAACAATGTTAAACGAAATGTCTTTAGTAAATTATTCATTTTTATTCAATAATTATCCTTTCAACAATATTATTTTATCCCATTGACCAGTTTTCACGCACAGTTGACTTTTGGTTAACTGCGGTCAACCTGTGTCTGTTTGACTCGATATTCAAACCAGGTGTTTCCTGTAGCCTCTAGACTCTAGGGTTTCAATTTCATGACTTTCAGAGATAGTTGACTTTTTGGTCAACTCTAGTTGACTTTCTGGTCAATTGTCTCAGTTTGCATGCCTAAGCCCTCCATAGGACTTAGTAGGCCCTTGTAACTCGCTCTCATGTATTTTCGTAGTATAGTTGACTTTTGGTCAACTATAGTTGAATTTTAGTCAACTATCTCGATTTGCATGCCGATCGAGGTATCTAGTTTAGGATTCCTTGTAGGATATTTCTCAGAGAGACCCTACCCTGCATAACCTTTCCAGTTACTATTTCTCCTCTGCACCATTTTGCATGCACTTGCGATACCTGAGGTAGCATAACCTCTCCTTTTAGTACGTTTAAAAAATTTTGTTTATGTGTTTTTGCCCAAATTTTGGGCATGACAGAGGAAGGGGCCCAAAATAGTTGTAAGTGTTGAAGAGGAGGAAGGTGTTGTCAAGTGGTGCAAGGACATGGCGGATATGGGAAATGGTGTACAAGTAGTTTAGTTGCAGCAAATTGTGTTGGAATTGGTTTCTATTGTATTTGTTGACATTCATATTTTGTCACTAATGTCAACATATGTTTCTGATGAGACAGATAGACTGGTTATCACTGTTGCATGGATGAATGCCAAAAGTTTACAGGCACTGTACAAATGTTTCATTGTATGTGAAGATGGGGATGTGTATAGGGATTAGCTTTGATCTTATATCTAAGGTAGCTTGAGTTTATGTTTCTATTTGTTTGAGTTACAATGATTTTGGTGAAGATTGTTTGCTGAACAGTGGCAGAGAATTGTGATAGAGTTAGTTTCTGAGTTTTGAGGATAACTTGTGTGTGACATCGATTCATGTTATGCGAGCTTGAGGAATGACAGAAGACATGTTGAAGAATGTTTTTTATGATTCTTGGGTCACAAGACTCTTGGTGACATGAGCTGTGGCGTGTGCTCTGGAGAAGACCTATTTGTGGCCGAATTCGGAGATGTAGTGTGTATTATGGATGGCAAGTGTGGATTACAGATCTTGGATTATATTTGATGGATCTTAATTGATGTTTACTTGTTATAGGTACCATGTGTATCTTAGCAAGGAATTATGTAATTATTTGTGCATTGGGGAAGTCTTAATTGTCCAACCTAATTGCTTATTGTAAACCTGTATAAAAGAAAGTTGTTTTCTTTTGTGGAGAGTGTGATGAGATAGTGGAGTGTGGAAGCTACGAGCTTGTATCTATGAAGTCTGCTGGATGTAGAGAAGTGGTTGTGGTTGAAGAACTTCATTGGAACTATTTTAGAAAATTTGTTGCTATCAATCGATTCATTGAATTGTATATCTTATATACATATGTATTTCAGATACTATGTCCTGAGGGTGGATTTAATCTTCTTTAAGAAGTGAGCCTGGGAAGTGAGTCTATTGTTTCTCTTGACTCCTAACAAGGTTTTTCCTTTAATAGGGACTATGTAATATATGTAATAATCATCTCCTAACAGGGATACTATAATTGCAGTGCATTATTTGCGGGTGCTAATTCCCATTGGTTTGTTTTCCCTTAACAGGGTTTCCTCGACAACAAATGGTTGTGTTACGGTGTTGTTGTTAATTGGTTCAAAATTACATTTATCTTTTGTTTAAAGTTTAAGTTTATATTATTTACACAACTGATTCACCCCCCCTCTCAGTTGTTCTGGTGGACTATTATTTCTAACAATTTGTATCAGAGCTTTTGGTCCTTTGAGAGAAAGCTTAACAACTTGAGGTGATCTTGAAAGATGACGTACTATAGAAAGGATAGTCCAAAATTATATCCTAAAAACTTTGATAATTCGAAGAACAAGATGAGAACTCATTTGTTGTGTTTGGGAATTGACTACTGGATGATTACAAAGAAAGATGAGTAGATCAAGACTGAAGATGAATTGGATAAAGCTATTGATGACGAAAAGAATTTGTTTTCTTGTAGCATGGTTGCAAGAGAAGCACTGATTAGTGCACTCTCTGAATGTGAGTTCACAGAAGTTAAAGATTTTGATTTTGCACATAAAATATGGTCAAGAGTGGAAGCACTATATGAAGGAGATAAGTTTTCTAAGCAAAAAAAGACACAAAACTAGAAGACAAGGATGGAAATTATGAAAATGAAAGATGATGAGAATGTTAGAGCATATGTATAGAGAGTTACTGAGGTTGTTATTGGCATTAGAAACTCTTGAGGCACACACAATGAAGAAGAAGTGATCACAAAGATTCTTAGATCTTTGACACCTGTTTACATAACTAAAGTACAAGCTATAGAGGAGATCATACCTTTGATGACAAACTTCAACAAAGAGATGTTGATTGCAAAATTAACTACCTTTAAGGCCATAGAGCTAGGAGATTCATTACCTAAGGTTGAAACAACATTCAAGGTGACTGCGCATAATAATAATAAAAAGTTTATCAGGGATTGCGAGCACTAGTAGAAGTGACTTGAGAGAAGAGATTGGTGATTATGTTGATGATTGGGAAAAGATACAAGAAGAAGAAAGGAAGTTAGATGAAATTGTGGCCCTGATCGCAAGACGATAAAAGAGAGATAAGGGTAAGTTTGAAGGAAGTTAGATGTCCTACAAGCATTCCTAAACATAAATCTAAGTTTTATAGAACTAAATACTTCAAGGATAAGGAATGTTACTATGCTAGTGAAGGTATATCTGATTATGATGTTGTGGATTATGATGAAATTGGATTTATTGCTATTAAAGATGATGAACCTATTTATGAAGAGAAATCCCTAGTTTCACATGTTGAAAATAAATCTAAATGGATCATAGATAGTGGTTGTTCACATCATATGACTGGTGATAGAAACAATTTTATTTAGCTAACTAAATATGATGGTGGTGTATTCAGATTTGGTGACAATACTCCTAAGTTTATCGTTGGAGTGGGATCGATTTCTCTTGATGGTAAAACTAATAATGATGATGTGTTACTTGTTGATGGACTTAAGTGTAATATTTTTTAGTGTTAGACAGCTTGTTGACAAAGGTTATCATTTGAAGTTCAATGATGGGAAATGTTCTTTTTAGAAGTAACACGGGAGATCTGATAGCATTTGGTACTAAGTCAAGAGGTAATTTTTTTGAGTTAAAAACTACAAAAGTTTCTTGTTTTGTTGTGAAGGTTGATGAAAGTTGGTTATGGAATAGAAGATTCTATCATGTAAATTTTGATAACATTGTAAAGCAAGTATGACTAATTTTGTTAGAGATCTATCGAAGATTGTGAAACATGCTAACACCATGTATAGAGAATGTGTGATGGGGAAATAAACTAGAAGAAATTTTAAAAGAAAATCTTATCCAGAGAAAGGGAAGTTGGATATGGTACATACAGATCTGTGTGGTCCTACAAGAACAAGATCTTACTATGGTGAAAGGTATTTCATACTTTTTGTTGATGAATTTTTAGGATGATGTGGGTTACATATCTTAGAGAGAAATATGAGGCTTTTGATAAATTCAAAATAATCAAAGAAAAAGTTGAGAATGAATCAAGTTTGAAGATAAAATGTTTAAGATCAGACATAGATGGAAAATATACTTCATATTTTTTAAATACCTACTGCGAAGAGCAGGGAATATACAGAAAAACATATGCTCCTAGAACACCACAATAGAATGGGATTGTAGAGCGAAGAAACATAACTATATTAGATGCTGTCAAAACTATGTTGCTTGAAGGAAATGTGTTGCATGTTCACTGGAGAGAAGTTGTTGGTACTATTTTTTACACTTTGAACATAATTCAGATTAGAGAAGGTACTCATAAGACTCCTTATGAACTATGGTTTAATCATGCTCCTATTGTGAAATATTTTAGAATATTTGGTAGTAAATGCTATATCAAAAGTGATGATGAGGTAGGATAGTTTGATGCTAGAAGTGATGAGGGAATCTTCCTTGGTTATTTCACTAAGATAAAATATTATAAATGTTTGAATCTAAGATTGAGGAAGATGATTGAAAGAGCTAATGTGAGGATTGATGAGAAGTTTCATATTAAGGAATGAATATATGACTGTAGCCAGACTACAAAAAATAGGGAGGTTACTACAAATCAAGAAGAACCTTTTGATGTTGATCATGAGATTGAGCTATGTTTGAATGATACAAATGATTCTATTGAAATTCCAAAAATACCGAGGTATGTTAAGAAGAACCATCCTAAAAATCAAATTATTGGCAATGCAAATAAAGGCATGATGACAAGATCTAGATTAAGAGATGAAATTTGTTTGATTTCTCAATTTGAACCAAAAACCACTGATGAGGCATGTAGAGATGAATCTTGGACTAAAGCTATCGAGGAAGAATTGGAATAGATAAAGAAAAATAACACTCGGGAATTGATTTCTAGACCTAAAGATAAGAATGTTATAGGAACTATTATGCCTTGCATCCCCGTCCCTACATTTTGTGTGAAAAATGTTGGGTCCCCCTTTTTTTTCTGTTTGCTTTTGCTTGCGGCTTTGCCTTGTCTTTCTTTCCCTTTTGTTTTCTTTCTCTGGGGTTTTCTTCCCCAGTGTTGTGTTCTCTTGTTTGGTTTTTGTCTCTAGGACTCCGGTCCCGGAGGTTGTCCTTCGTTGGGAACCAGATTCTGGACTCTGGGATTCTTCACCACGATGTTCTTAAGGATATCATCACGAGACTCCCTGGGCCCAGAGTCTGGAGGTTTTCTCATCCGGAGATTCCTAGAAGGAGGAGGATTACCTTTTTACCGTGGGTATAAATAGAACTTATCTGTCACTTTCACATTTACTGTGATTAAAAACTTCAAGCACTTAGAGTGATTAACAGAGTGATTTCAAAGCTATTAACAGAGTATTTGCAGAGAATTAGTGATAACCAACGCTCAAACATCTTCCAGTCACTTCCAGGCAATTGCGATTTCTTTGTGGTGGTGATTCTGACCGTTTGATGACTGAAGCTATTGCAGAGCTCCCGCGGTAACTCCTCCCTTTCCTCCACCTTCTACATTCTCAGGTTGGTCTTTCCACTTCTGCCTCTCTAGTTTCCTTCTATTTTGCTTGGTTTCTTTTGTCCTGTTTGCTTTGTCATCTATTTTGTCTGGTTTTCTATTTTCTGGTTCTGCCGCCCATTGGTGGGTCGGCTCTCACAGAGGGTTGTCCACCCTCTATGTAGAGGTGGTCCATCTGTAAAATGTGTAAATAGATGTATATGTCTGTCTTGTCTGGGTTTCCCGTGGGCGTCATTCTGCATTGTATATTTTGTGTATATGCATGTATACTCATGTATAGTCTCTATATATCCCTTTGTGTCTTTGTATATATCCCTTCAGCCTTCGTGTATATCCTTTCGGGTGGCTTGACAAGCTGGTCGAGTCACCTATGTCTTTGGTTTTCCACCCACAAACTCGTTTCGGGGCAGAAAACCACTTGTTCGAAACTCGGCTCTCGGCTGGTTTCGAACAGGCAGTTTTCTCTCTCCTCCATGAAGTCTGTCAGAACCTCATTTATGTCCCATGCGCACAATCAATTCCAGCCAAGTGGCTCACTTTTTGCGCGTTCGGACAGTTGGCTCCGCCATCATCGCCATAACTTACATTTAATACCTACGCACGTGGCGCCCACGTGGGCTTAATGAATTGCCTTTTACATGTCCTCACCAATGGTTACTTCTTTGGGCTACCGGTCTCCTACCATCATCCATCCTGTGTCTTTACCAAGTGTGATAAAAAAACCCCAGACCCGGATGTTTAATAAGATCTTAAGTTTATGATGCGTTTGCTTTTTTGTTATTTTTGAATGAAAATAACTTTTCAGGAAAGCAAACATCACGGTGGTAAGATCTCCGGACCCTGAAATAATTATTTTGATAAATGTGTTCTGATGGTCGCTTTGCCTTGCAGGTTCTCAGAGTCTATCTTCCAAACATGTATGAAGCATCGACATCATCTCCACCCGGAAGTCCAGAGCTACCTTCCGCAATAGAAACCAGGGCCGCAGTAAAATCCAAGATGGAGAAGGCCCTAGAGAAGATGCCCCTGACCATGAAATTTGTGCAAGAAAATGTCATCATGGGCTCAAAGATTGAGTCCAAGGTCAAGCTGATAACCGACACCAGCGTCAGAACATGGCCAGAGATGCAGGCCTTGGTAAAAATAATGCACATCCAGCGATAGGCTGGAGCTAAATTAGCAATCAATGTCGGGAACTCTGGAATCCTTCGGGCGGCTTGCTTCTCGTGCTCTGTGCAATCTTTGGAGCTTATCCTAACACTGGCAACCAACTACAATTCTTCTATTTGGGCTGTTATACTTGCAGCCGCAGAACCTATGGGATACCCCACTCCTCTGGTGTCCCTCGACCCAGTCACATTCCAGGCAAGCCTGGGAATCCCAAAATTTGAAAAGGCCTCCGTGGTTACAAGGACTGACGCCTTGACCCAGTTCACATAGCTGGAGGACGCTGCCCGGGTATACATGAATAACCATTGGCTCAAGGCCCCAAAGAGGGACCCAAAAAGGATAAAGATAGAGATTCCTCGCTCTGAATTCAAGGAGAGCATCCAGATGGGGATGATAGCATTAGCCCAAGTCTTTGAGCAGCTCTCCGCCCAAGAGTTTTCTAGATGGATGTACTATTTCCTCCTTGGCATCTGCACCAAGGGAGGATACTTCGACTGGGCGACAATAATCTCCAACCACGTCGACTCCCAGTTCCAACAACTGAACAGGAAGAAGAAGTTCTACATGTCTTCTTACATTTTTTGGCCCCTAGCGCAACAGAGGCCCCATTCCCATGGCCTACTTACAGACAACATGCTCGGGATTGGCCTGGGAAAAAAGGCACCGTGGGACCATTTCCCACAAGTTTAATGGGAGGCTAGCTTCCCTAGTTTTTGCTGAGTGAACGACGCGTTCGTTTATTACCATCTGCTTACACGCACCTGGGATGCCGGATACCACCTATCTTCTGAGGCAATGAACTTGGTCCATAGTTATGGAAATTACTATATTCAATTCAATTAGCACACCTACATTAGGGTCACCGGCTTCTCTGAGAAACCCTACTTGTTGCCCAAACATGATGGGGACAAGATCGTGCTGTTGGAGTACTGCAGGCAAATAATGGAGGTGCATGCCCTCTTTGCCCTAAAAAAGATCCCAAATATTCCATTCCCAATCACCTGTGAGAATTATACATGCAGCCTGGCAGCCGCAAAGGAGGCAGATAATGAGATGAAAATTTATAACTTACAGGAATTTTATCTAGCACAGAAATTTTTTGATCCGCATGGCAGGATTGCAACGACACTGCCCTGGGTTTCAGAGCCCCATCATATTCACATGGAGGACTTCTGGGAAGATTGCCAAGATGATGTGGAGGTGCGGAGCCAACACTATGTTAGAATGACAGCTGGCATGATGCAGAAATTGAAGCTCTGGAGGTTCCCGACAGACTTCTCAGACGCCGCCCCCACTGCCGATCCCCAGTACAAGGAAAAGGGGATCGATAAAAAGGCCCTTCCACCAGTGAACTGGGCAGCCCAGGAAGGGTCCACTATTGAAGACTTCACTCGAGAGGTGGTCGAGCGAAGCCACACCTATTTTAAGAAGGTGTGCCCTGGAAGTACCCGCCGAGCAGCCCAACCGGCGCCAAAATTAACTCCGCCACCAGTACCAAAAATGACTCCGGGGGCCAGGACTTCTTCGCAGGGTGCAGACAAAGGAAAGGGAATAGACACGACCCCTCCTGCGCAAGAAGTCCCCATCACAGAGCATATAAAATAGTCGGTGGCAGCCTCCCAGCAGATGAGGGAGCAATTAATAACAAGGCTGGCCACCCCACCACTTATGATCGGGCCACTTTGTCCCTCCTCCTCCCCGTCATTAGTGGCCTTAATGGTTAAGGAAACGGGGGTGGATCCCTTGGAGGCGGCAGCAATAAGAGACGCGGGGCTACCTTTGGTTACCCGGAGAAAGAAGAAGCTCAGAAAAAAGCCTAAGGCAGAGCTGGAGCCGGAAGCATCGTGCCCCCAACAAATAGAAATCCTTTCTTCTAGTTCCGCATAGCCGAAGAAGGAAATGGAGCCTGCAGAAGTCCCGGCCAGTCCCCCTACGCAAGAAGAATTTGATGATGTATTTGCAACCGATGAGTTTGGGAACTTGTAGGGGGACAATACACAAATAGAGACAGAAGTCCCGGGGGTGGAACAAGAAGGTGTAGAGCAAGAAGATCTTGAACAAGAGCCTGCACAGGGACAAGAGCAGCAGGTAGAAGAAAAAGAGCCAGAGTCAGAGATTGCCTCCGGGGCTTGAGCGATGCAAGGTCTGGGAGTGAACCAACAAAAACAAGGTGAACAAATGGCATCCCCTGGGGGAACCAGACCTTCAGAAATAACCGTAACCCCAGCCGCCATGTTCCAAGGGCCACTCCCAGGAGCAACCTTTGGGTAGGTGATCACAGCGGCCCAAACTCTAAATCTCGGCCCAACACCTCCCCTACTGCCGAAAGAGGTGCAAACAGAGGAAGAGGCCCTGGTAGAAGAACAACAAAAAGAAGAGCAGCTCAAAGAAGAAATCCTTGAGGAAGCCTACCAGAGTCCAAACCCAATGATAGACATGGAGGACAAGGATGAGGAGATGGAGGTTGGAGAAAATGTTGCTGCAGAAGAAGTTGAGGCAGGGAGAGGAACGGATGAGGTTAACACCACTGAAGAGCAACAGCCACAAAGCACTGGGGAAGAATTAAGAGAACAAATCCTGGTAGGGAGGCCACACCTACCACATCAATGGCTGGTAGAGAGAAGGAAAAGAAAAACTCAGTCTGCTCCTGTGATTCCTCTCTCCCTGGCTAAAATGATGGCCCAGGTTCAGGCCCCACCAAAGGCCAAGAAAGCCCGAATAGTTCACACCCTTCAAACTGGGTCAAGCGGAGAAATAGTTTCCATTGTGGCAACACCTCCCCCAGACGCCGATGAAGCAACCACGGACCCATGGAGACTATAATGTTGCAGAGGTATCACTAGGTAAAAGGGGAAAGCAAGGTGAGGTAGACTTGCTGAAGGAGGCAGCAAGGGCAGTGGAAGCTTGATATGAGAAAGAGGTCGAGAGGCTCAAAGCCGAAAAGGAAAAGAATGCAAACCTTATGGGGTTGCTCACTGAGCTGGCTCGACCCATCAATGCCGCTCCTTCGGAGGCCTCCACCTCAGAAGATCTACCGCAGAGCGACATAGACTCCCTGCGAGTGATAAAAAATAAATCCTAAGTAGTGGACGAGTGGGTCACCCTGTAGATAGGGAACACCCGATGTTTCCTGGTGTCCACCCTCCCAGATTTATACACGGCCTGGTAGGTCATTCATCAAACGAAAACTCTTATTGAGCTGTGGGAGGGGGACGCCGAGAATTACCAAGCATGGAAGGTGGACCTTGAAGAACTCCTTACCTTGGGAGAGGATAAGATTTTAGAATCTAGAATTTTGGGTGATGAATCATTTGATTTTGTGAGAACCCAGCACTCCAGACTTGACCTCACATTGGAGGTAATCAAGCAACTGGTAGGGTCTCTGCAGGATAAGGTAAATGCTATAAAATATTCTTCCAATTTATATAAGTCTTTCGTAATAAAGACTTCTGGGGCTGATCCCCTTAGCACAGATACATGTACCCTCGAAGATTTAGTTTTGGGGAATTTTGATGAAATAATGAAGTCCCTGTATCAATCTCTAGAGGGGATAGATGGGGCTCAGATGGCAAAGTTAACCCGCATGATACTTAGTGGTCATGACGCAGCAAGAATGGCAGATGAATTTAAAGAAAATGTTCTAGACCTAGGGGAACAAGTTGAAGTGGCCAAGCACAGAAGGGCCAGCCTGAAAGATATAGATGAAGATGGCATCTCCCGCCTCCTCCAAGCTTTCAACGATAATAAGAAACCTTGAGCTTTCTCTGGAGGCCGGGGGAAAACTCATGTTTTGGGTATTCTTTTGGGGGATGTAGGTTCTCGGATCCCGAAGTCCCTGATCCAAAATTTTGTATTCTTTTAAGTGATTAGTGTCCCGGTCCCCGAGGCCGACCGGTCACTTTCAGAAGCGATTAATAAAGGTTGTCAGAAGGTGGTTGGCCACATCAAGGAAGCGTCGACTTAATATTTGGGTTTCTGACAGGATGGTCTTCTCGAGGTGCCATTCAGAGGTACATCTGGTGCATTGGAGATAGGGCACCGCATTTCCCATTTATGAGGCATGTAGCCTTGATCCCCGGGGGACCTACTTTCTTCTTCCTCCTTTATGGTTCTCTTCTCGAGGCCGATTCTTTTAATGTATAGTCTTGTCTTATTCTTCTGACATGACAGACCTATTCCGTCTCAAGGTCTTTTGTAGGGTGGTGCAGGTAGTACCGGCCCCCGAATATTGTATTTTATTAAAGCATGATGTAAAATAGGGTTAGGGTTAGAAAAGAATTGTGTAAATAGCCAAATCGGCCCATTTCCAAGTGTCGGTGAAATTGATGATTTTGTTGTCCATAGTAATAGTGAAGTGATTTCTCATTTTAAGTTTTAGATCTCAATGCTCCATTGTTCTGGTTTTATATAGTCAAATGCTCCCCTAGAGCCACCATTGTATCACGCACCAGTGCTTGCTGGAAGGAACATTAATAAAGAAGGAAGAATTCTTGGCAATGATGTTGTTGACATTCCTGCTTTTGAGTTAATGGTATTTCATGTTTTTGTTCTTTATGTCTTCTACTCTGATATGTTAAATAGATTAACGACGTCTTTTCCCTCGCTACTGATGAAGTTCTGACTGATGGTTATGTATTTCCTCGGTATTTAGTGTATTATGTCAGAGTATTATTGATGTTTTGAATGTTTAAACATGACTATAGTTAGATGAAGTGTTTCTAACCCTGCAGGATCTTTTTCATTTTATTCGCCAAGTGTAGAATGCTAGGGGAAACCTTACTGTATTGAATCTCCGGAGGTATTGAGTTGAAGAAACTAGCTATCCCCCTTGAAAACAGTCACCTCTACCAATCGAGCCCTGCGCCGTCGTGACCCGAGACCCAGGTGCTTGAAGGCCCAGGGAATATAATTCCCCCAGAAAACCTTTGCAGGTGGAGTTGGCTGGTATCCTCGGGACCCAGTGACAACTTATGACTGTTGGCGGACCCGGTCAGCAAAACCCCGTCAACAGAAACTAGCGCTAGAAGGAGGGCATGAACTCATCCCCTTCCCAAGATTCTGATTTTACACCTCCCGATGGTTCCCCGAGTTATAGTTTTAGGAGGCAAGCCTTCAGCAGGATTGGATCTTTCTCCCCAGCAAAGTTTGAAAGAGTCCTTAGGTCTGCCCTGAATCTCAGAAAGTTTATCGAACTCGAGCCTCCTGCTCGAAAGAAACGAATCTCAAAAATCATACCAGCCACTATTGTCTGGGGGTCTAGCATACCTCAGAATACCCAAGCTTCTCAGGCAATCCTGGGAGCCAGTACCCAAACTACCCAACATATAGTTCCCCCAATGGCTGCGTATTTTGGAAACACCGGGTCCCTAATGGGAACTTTTTCGGGTGTAATCAACGACTTACCTTCTCACTCGGAGAATATTTGCCCATGATATGAGCACTTAGGCTCACGAAGCACAGAAGAACATTTACAGGCATACAAAGATGCCATGAACCGACATCAGATCCAACATGAAGATGTTGTGACTCAGATGTTTCCCTTGTCTTTAGGGCAAGGTGAGTTGAACTGGTACCTTAACCTTCCTGCCAACTCCATAAACAGTTGGCAGGACATGGAGGACGCCTTCCTGGCTGCCTTTCACGTACATGTGGACCCAACCTAGTCCCATAGCTAGTTCATCTCTATCAGAAAGGAACCCAATGAACCTCTTGTAGCATTCAACAATAGGTTCCAGCGCGCCCTGAAGCGGTGCACGGGCCCTTTTATTCCATCCCCAGAAGTAACTATACAGACCTATCTTAACGCGATGGACCCTTTCGTTGCCACTCTCCTTTGGAGAACAACTGCCACGGGCGACCGGGACACCTTGGCAAAAGTATATAACCTAGCTTTAGAGTTGTCCCGTGGTCTCAACAAATCCCCAGGCAGGATTGGGCAGAATACACCCTTCAACATGATCCCTGGCGGAACTGCGTATGCCGGGGGATACAACCCCAATCTGGCAATGGGTGCCCCTTCTATGGCGATGAATCCTCTGCCACCCATGATAGACTAGCAGGCCCAGTATGTTTACCCAACTCAGACCCAGACGGTGCCGGGTCTGGAAGCTTTCCCTTGGATTCAGCCGCAGCAGGCACAATAGCCTCAGACACAATCGTCCAGAGTGCCCTTCTTTCAGTCATCTACAACTGGAGGATTTCCGCCCTTGACTCTGGCTAATACTGTTGCCTTCCTGGGAAACCAACAGCAACAACAACTATCACATTGTGATGCTAACACTCAGTTGACCGCCGAGGTTGAATCCCTCCAGCGAATGTTGTCTACCTTGATAGTGGACATGGGCCAACTGAAGGTGGGGTCCTACACGCCCCAGAATTCAAATTCCCAGAGGGGAAACATTTTCTCCAGCCAACGAAACAAAAATGCCAGAGGAAGAAACTTCAACAGTGGGCCTAGACCCAATCAACAGCAATGGAATAACAACGCGAACACCGGAGGCCCGCCTCCGAACCAAAATGCCAACCAAAATGGTGCTGGGCCATCACATTTCACGCCAGTTGTAGACTTCCAGCCCATGACTAATTGGTGTAGATTGCATGACATAGGCTCACACAATGAGGTGAATTATGCCACCTTGGAGAAGGTCATTATGATCTCCCAGCTAGAGAGGCAGCAATCACATGACACCACCCCTCCAGAGCCTCCTGTCCAAGAGACGACCCACAATGCCTTCACCTGTGACACCATCTTCTTTGGGAATTCTGGGGAGGATGAAGAAGAATCTAAATTGTAGGGATTCTTTGATGAATCTATCCCTCCCTTTGAGGCCAATGCCTTTACTAACCCGCGGGCTCCATATAATACTCAGAGTCAGGTTGGTAAAGGACCAGCTTACACACCCACACCTCCTATTAAAGATACTCCTCCTCCCTAGAATAATATGACTGATCGACCTGCTCCTCCAAGAGGTCCTAGCTCTAACCAAGCAAAAGACCTCGCCGAGGAAAACCACCAGTTCCCGGGAGGAAGATTCGACATCACAAAGGTGTTAGAACACACCACCACCTCCATGACTTTGATGGAGGTTTTGCTAAACTGCCCCGAGCAGAAGAAGTCTCTCCTGAAGCTCTTAGGGAACCCGGAAGCCATCAGCCACCCGCCCAAGACTGTCTCATTTGAAGATGCTAACATGGCCATCTTCTAGGGGAATAATGAGGATCCTCACTTCTTACTAGGCCAGAATATCCATAGTAAAAATATACACAACTGCATAGTAGACTTCAGAGCTTCAGGTAACATCATGCCCCTGTCCATTTGTCAGAAGCTCAGATTCCATCCCACCCCATCTAATGGTGCAGTGATCTAGCTGGATAAGACTGATGTAAAAATGGTGGGAGAATTGAAGAACATTCAGATACAGCTTATCTAGGACCCCAGGATAGCCAACATAATTGACATCCAAGTGGTGGACATCCTAGAGACTTACGGGATGTTACTAAGTCAGAATTGGTCTAAGTCCTTGAATGGATACTTTTCGACTGACTTCACCCACTTATGGCTCCCGTGGGAAGGAGAATCCAATAAGATCCAGGTCGAAAGTGAACCCCGGATGAAACAGGCCCTTACTGAGGTTGGGAGGGTCAATGAGGTCTTTTTCTTCGAGACTTCTCTGGGGGTGTACCGACCCTTTGAAATTTTAACATTCGATTTCATCCCCGAAGAGGATCTCGCCATGCTGCAAAGAGCCCAGGACCTAGAAGAAAAGATGAGAGTTGAGGTTGGCTCTCAAGGCACCACATCGACCCTCACCACACTCCTGTCTGACACTTGGTGCCGAGTACACTACCAGAAACATTCAGAACTCGAGTGTGGGCCGTGTCTTTTTATCGCTAACCGACACCTTGATACCTTCCAGAATAAACATGTAACTGATTCCCCAGGGCCCAGTACTCCTACGGGATGCACTCCTTTCGTGCCATCTCCCTAGGGATCCCAAATCCAAACACCTCCGGAGGTAAACTCTACCTCCACACCAGTAGTCTGGGAGGGAACCCCCAAGGCTCCCAACAATAGTCCAAAGATTACTCCCCTTCCCCAGCCCCAGATTACGATCAATGACTTGTGGACCCTCAAGTTCGACGGGTCCCGATCCAAACAAGGCTGTGGGGCTGGGGTAGAACTAATCAACCCGTGAGGAAAGTCCTTCCTTGCATCCTATAGACTGCAGTTTAACTATACAAACAATGTCTCAGCAAGGCTTTGGTCCTTGGACTCTTATTTGCGTTAAGGAAAGGTGTCACCCACCTCCAGGCTTTGGGTGATTCAGAGTTGATTGTTAAACAAGTCCGGAGTCAATACACATGTCATGACAAAAGGCTGGCCACATACTGCAATCGGGCCTAGAGCCTTATTGAATATTTCGATGCCTTCGGCATTGACCTCATTCCCTGGAGACAGAACTACGTCCCCTATGCCCTTGCCATTTCTGCCAGCACACTTGAGCCAATGGCTAGCTCGAAACTCCAGAGATTTTCAGTTGAGATGGTCCCTACCCCGTCCATTCTAGATAATGTCACCCACTTTTAGGTTTTTGAAGATGATCAGCATATCCTGGCCTTCATGGTGAATGTTGGTGTCTTTGAGAACCAGATAGTGGAAGAATGAGACTATGATGATATTGGGTAGGGTGATGAAGACGATGGGATCATGGACCTACCAACTAACACCATCCCAAAGGGGATGGTTGCATTGGAACAAATCTTCGACTCAGACCCTCGGGCCCGTGAGAAGGTGTCATCCTCCTCCGAGGGAGGAAAGTGCAAAAAGGTTAACATCGGCTAGCCCAGTGAACAAAAGATTATTCACATTGGTACCTCCTGTTCCCCTGAGGAAAAGGAGAAGATTCTCACAGTTCTTTGAGAATACATCGACGTAATTGCCTGGGGTTATGAAGACTTGAAAACATATGACACATCCATCATGACCCATACTATTCCCTTGAAACCTGATGCTAAGCCCTTTCAGATAAAGCAAAGACCAGTCAACCCCCTGATAGAGCCTCTGATTCGCCAAGAGGTAGAAAAATTGTTGTCAGCCCAGATAATCTTCCCAATCTGGTGTTAGGGATTTTTCTTGCATGAACTGTACTGCTTGAAATGTCTATTTGAATCTTGTTACCTCTAAAACCTGATAAATAGTTCAGAGACAAGAAAAGCCTAATTGCTAAGGACTTAAACAATATCCTTCTTCGTTTTTGAGCTCCACAGATGCTCAGGCAGGTTTTACCTTATAGACTGTCAACACAGTACTTAGATGTGGACACTGATTTGTCATGTATCTCTATTGAACCAGCTTATAAAACACCTTGTAAATGACCAAGCATAATCATATACAAGTTTTAACCATATAAATCATAATCTTAAATATGACAATAACCAGTGATACAAGGATTT